>JAWPEG010000015.1:3013486-3055324 GCA_035771395.1 Myotis vivesi | reverse complement strand
TGCGCCCACCCCCCCCCCCCCCGCCGCTCCTGGGAGCCTCATCCCCAAAGGAAAGGCAACACTGCCCTTCCCTCCCACAACTGTATGTGTGCTCGTGACTCTGTTTTTCAAAACAAAAGGATAGGGCCGTGGTCGGCAAACTGCGGCTCGCGAGCCACATGCGGCTCTTTGGCCCCTTGAGTGTGGCTCTTCCACAAAATACACATGCGGGCACATGTACAGTGCGATTGAAACTTCGTGGCCCATGCGCAGAAGTCGGTTTTTGGCCTGGGCGAGTCTATTTTGAAGAAGTACTGTTGATATTTGGCTCTGTCGACGAATGAGTTTGCCGACCACTGGGATAGGGTGTCGGGGCCTGGTATTGTCAGGCACTAAAACTACAGTGAAAGCAATGACTCACAGAGTCCGGCTTGCGGTTGCCACCAGCAGCTGTCATTGAGGACGGGCACAGGTCCTCGTAACACCGTACTTCTGCCCCGGGGTGATGGGAATACCTGTGTTCATGCCATCACGTATGAAATCATGCAGCACAATTCCATATCAGAAACCCTAGGTGGCATTTAATCCATATCAGGACTTACTGTGCTTATATGCATCATTAAATGCAGATTTAATTTAATGAATTGTTATGATCTGTTCAGCTGTTCATTGAAAACAGACAGCCATAGCCCAGCCAGCGTGGCTCAGTGGTTGAGCATCGACCTACGAACCAAGAGGTCACAGTTCAATTGCCCTTCAGGGCACATGCCCAGGTGGAGGGCTCAGTCCCCAGTGGGGGGCGTGCAGGAGGCAGCCGATCCATGATTCTCTCTCATCATTGATGTATGTCTCTCTCTCTCTCTCTTTCTCTCTCTCTCTCCCTTCCTCTCTGAAGTCAATAAAAACATATATTTTTTAAAATGCAACAACTTCTCCCCGCCTGGCCCGCTCCTCAGGGGCCCCCCTGGCCCACGTCTCCCCCTGGGACTGGCTGCACGGAGACCAGCGATTCTGGTGACGAAGCAGCCTCTGTTCCTGAGAATGCTGATTGCGCAAGAAGGAAGCGCCTTACCCGCTGGGATGATGTGAAGATGGGCAGCCTGATTTCGTCACATTCGTACCGGCTGAGGAAGCCCCGCGCCTGCGCCAGGTCCAGCACGCCCTCCACGTGGCTGTAGAGTCTCCGGACGATGGCTGGCCGGTGGCACTGCAGGTCCCGGGCCGGGTGGGGGGAGTGGAAGTCCCAGTGGCCTCGCAGCGCGGGGGACCGGCCGTTGGCCCCCGCCTCCTGCACCGCCGCCAGGAGCTGCTCGCAGCCCCAAGCCCCTTTATTCCACACGGTGTCCAGGAGGCGCCTGGCCGAGTGGGAGAGGGGCTGGCCCAGGACGTGCAGGCCCTCATATTCCTCCCAGGACAGCACGTCCCAGGAGAGCAGCCAGTCCAGGACGCTCTCGAAGGCCTCCAGGGACCCTGAACCCAACAGCCCCACCAGCTGGCTCCTCTGGGCTTGGAAAGCTTGCTGCGTGCAGGTGTCATGGCCTGTGGAGGAGAGGGGGTCAGCAGGCAGGTGTACAGGGCAGGGTTAGGGGAGGGGCCACTCAGCCCACCCGTGGCCATGCCCGCCATGGTTCTGCCCTCGGACATTCCCCAATCCAAGTTCCCCATTGCACAGATGCACAAACTGAGGCCCAGAGAAGGCAAGGAAGGTCCCGCAGAGAGTTTGAAGTGGGTGGGAGTTCAATCAAGCTCCCCTATCCATGCTTCATCTGAGCCAATAGGAAGAGCAGTGGCCCCCAAGGGATCCAGAAATGAATTCTCTCTGAGGCGGCGACAGAGGGCTCCTCCATGCTGACTGGGTTCTGGGCACAGCAGCTCTCCCTTCAATAACGGCTGACGTTCATTAAGCACCTACTATGCACCAGGCACCACTGTAGGCAGTTTCCTGCGGGAATTCATTTACCCCTTCCGTCCGCTCTGAAGTCGATGCTGTGGTCAGCCCCATTTGACAGATGGCAAAACTAAGGCACAGAGAGGCCGGGTGGCCTGCCCAAGGGTTCCAGAAGCATGCCTTTAATACCCTTAGAGTTGGGGTGTCCCCCCGCACCCTACGCCTGTGCAGGGAACCCTATGCTCCCCCAAGAGGCAGAGCCAGAACACTGCTGTAAAGAGCCCAAACCCAGCGAAGCAAAAGTCACGGTGCAAACGAAGTGGTGTCAACGCTCATGGGTGCACTGATCCCTCCCCCCTGCCCCGGGGCCTCGCTGCCCTCAGCACCGCCCTCAGCACCGAGCATTGTGTGCCCCGTCACCTCTGTCCACGGCTTGCTCTGGGCTCAGAGCAAGATGGTCATGAATCAAAATCCCACACGGGGAGGGGCGAGCCTGGGGCCGTCTGTGCCCGCCAGCACATGCCCGCCACGGTGAGGGGAAGGAGCAACCTCCAACCAGAAGCCTGTACCGCGGGGTGAGGAGACCCAGGCACATGAGACAACTGATCAATGTGTCTCTCACATGGCTGTCTCTCTCTTTCTTTCTCTCTCTCTGTCTATCCCCATCCCTTTCACTCTCTAAAAAAGTCAATGGGAAAATATCCTCGGGTGAGGATTAACCAAAAAAAAAAAAAGCTGAGCAGGCGTGGGTAGAGGCAGGGCCCAGCAGCTCGGGCAGGCCTCGAGCAGGAACAGCCGGGCCGGGTGACACAGGACTGGCAGGTCTCGAGCTGCCGGGGGAAACCCCAAACGGATGGGCCGGAAACCAGAGTCTGCCAGCCAGTTGTGTAGAACAAGGTGATGCTGGGCGGTTCTGGCAGAAAGCCTTGTGCAGCCTCGTGACCCGCACTGAGAGACCCCAGGGACCCGAGACACGCCCACAGCATGCTCACCCACCAGGGGACAGGCAGGCAGGGCCCTTCCTGAGCACAGAGTCTGGGGCAGCTGACGGATGCCCGAGCCCAACTAGGGATGTCAGGGCCCTGTGCATACCAGGGGTGGGGGGCAGGGCAAGGCCATCGCATTTGTCACTCTGCCCTCCTACCAGCAGCTGGGAAGTCCCATCTCCGCCCAGGCCCTGTTCCAGAAACATCCGAGCAGGGAGATTCCCCAAGGACCAATCTGACCAGTGCCCCATCTGCAAGCAGGTATTGCTGTTTCATCTCAAACATCCAGGAGGGAGGACCTGGCCTTGTTGCTGTCCTCACTGCGCAGCTCAGGAAGTTCCTCGTTATGTCTAGCTTAAGTTTCTCCTGCTCCACTGGCAATTGAGAGACAACGGAAAAAAAAAAAACACAACAGATCTCCGCTCATCACCTATTTGATAAAAACTGTCCCTAAAATCCTGCCTCCTGCCCTTTTATCACCTGCTCGGGCTTCCCCTCTTCAGGCTAAATACAACTGTGCGTTGTCATTGCCTTTTCTTCTCCGCTTCAGTTCCTACCACTTTGGAGTTCTCATAGTTTTTCCTCAAGGAAGGTGAGGCACATCCATCCAGAGGAAAGGGCATTTCTGTGCTGAAACAGGGCCCAGGGAAGAGGCAGACCCTCCCTGACCCCCAAACCCAGGCCCAGGCCCTGCGCCTCCCTCCTTCCTGAGACTGCAGCCAGCCTGGGTCCCCGGGACCTCGGGCAGCTGATCTGCTTCAGTGATGACATCCCAGCTGCTGGGCCCTCGGGAACAGGAGAGGGCGGCTGTCCTGGACCTCGACTGGGGCCCCGCCTCCCTCCCTCCTGCAGCACCTCCCCTCCTGGTCCCTTCACCCGCTTCTCTCTGGCTGCAAACAGACCCTCACTTCACCCCTTCTGGGTCCAGTCCTCTCTCTCGGGCCCTTTCACAGCAGGACCCCTTGTCTGCTGTCCTAACTGACCACTCCAGCCCTTCCGATCCGGTCTCCCCTACCCCGCAAACTGCTTTCGTCCTGGCCACCCCTGACCTCAGAGTGAGCCCCGCATTGCTTGGTCCTCAGCCCTCATCCCGCTCGCTCGGCCAAACGCATGTGTCCTCGTGGCTCCCCCCTCCTCCTGGAAGCCCGTGCCTCGAGGCCTCCAGGGCGCCCCAATGCTCTGAATTTCCTCCCTGGATGCTCTTTCTGCCCCCTTGGCTGGGTCCTATGCAGGGAGCCCCCGAGCTCCCAGGTGGGACCCCTTCCCCTCCTCCCCATCGCCCCCCACTCCCCATCACTCTCTCCCTAAGGGGCCTCCACTGCTCTCGCTGCTTTAAACGCCAGCAGCAGCCAGGATCGCCCGGCACTCTCTCAGGGCACCCCCCACTCACAGGCAGGCATGGAACAGATGGGGAAACTGAGGCCGTCAGAGAGGAGCGAGGAGCCCCCGCTGGGACCTGAAGCCTGGCCTCCTCATGCCAGGCAGCCCTAGCCTCAGGACTTCGCATCCCAGGGGCTCCCTCCACACACACACATACACACAGACCCCGCCCCCAGATCACAGCCTCTCTCTGGACCTCAAAGGCTCTCGGGGCCCAGAAGTTCTACCAGTGTGCCCAGGCCCCCTCTTCGCCTGGAGTCACAGCCCGCCAGGGGGCTCCCCAACCTCCAGATGCCCCCTGTCCAGCTACCTACCTTCCATTCAGATCCCGGGACCCCCCAGGGGAACCGAGGCAGCCCTTCCTCAGCCCCGCGGCGGCCAGAAGGGCTCAGGAGCCGGTGTCTGAGTCCTGCGGGGCGAGACCCTCGGCGCCAGCTCGGGGAGGGGGGCGCCCAGATTCCTCCTCTAATCACGTCTGAAGGATCCCAAGCCTCCTGCACTCAGCCCAACCCACGTCGGGCCCGCCACGCCCCCTGCCCACGCTCGCCACGCCCACCCGCGCGCAGACCACGCCCCTCCTGTCCAGCGCCTCCACCTCTGCTGCGCCTGCCTCCCCAGCTCTGCTGAGTCTTGCCTGTTGCCTGCAGGGCTGGGCCACTGGCTGCGTGGCCCTGGCCGTGTGTGTCCCCCTTTCTGGGCCACCTTTCAATTGGAGGGAACCAGAGCGTCTCCCAGGACAAGCCCCCCTCCTCTCTCTCTCTCTCTCTCTCTCTCACACACACACACACACACACACACACAAACCCCTGTGAAACAGAAGCCAGGAAAGCTGTGGGTGACAGAATACAGCACCCTCGGAGGGAGGGGTCAGCCAGCCCTGGTATTGTGAAGGCCGGGAACAGCGCTTTGAGCAGTGCGGTGGGTTCCATGGCAGCGTGCGCCCTCTTTTCTCGTGTTTCTTTCTGTCCTGCTGTGTGCGTGGAGGCGAGGGTCCCGGGGCGGTACCGACAGGGCTCGCACACCTGACACTGCCCAGGACGTCCTACTGTCCCCAGCCAGCGCCACCGGTTCTCCAGTCCAGGCGTGGATATAAACGTTCCTCTTAAAGTACTTGTGTTTGGAGATGTTAAAATCTAAAGTCGATTGAAAGAAAAAAACTGACATTCACATAGTTATTATGGGCCGGGCTTCACACACACCAACTCAGTTAATCCCATCTCTGGGGCATTGACTATCATTACCCCTGACTTATCAATGAAGAAACAGAGGCACAGAAAAATGAATTAACCTACCCAAGTAGTGACAGCAGAGGTGGGATTCGCCCCCAGGCACCTGGCACCAAAATTCAGGCTCTAATCAACACACACACACACACACACACACACACACACACACACACACTGCCTCCAGGCGAATTCCTCACAGGTAGCACTCAGTAGGTTGGGTTTGGGAAATGCTGCACTAGAAGGACAGAAACTACCTCAGTGACAAGCTAGAAGCTTCCTAAATGCCCCACAATAGGAAATTGCTTAAGAAAACTGACAGGGACCCGGCCAGGGTGGCTCAGTGGTTGAGCATCGACCTATGAACCAGGAGGTCCCGGTTCAGTTCCCCATCAGGACACAGGCCCGGGTTGCAGAAGACAGCGAATGCACGATTCTCTCATTGCTGATGTTTCTATCTCTCTCTCCTTCTCCCTTCCTCTCTGAAATCAATAAAAATATATTGGGGGGGGGGGGAGAAAACTGAGAGAGCAACTGGAAACTTTTGCCAACTCATCTTTCATCCCCAACAGCCCACCTGGGAGGAAGTTTTCCAGCTTGACCTGCAAAATACACCCAGAACGCAGCCGCTCCTTGCCAGACCTCCATGCCCACCGGGGTTCCAAGCCCTGGCATCTCTTACCTGGGCGACAGCAGGAGGTCCTAGCCATTGGCCAGGCTTCCAACAGCAGCAATGCGAACCTGTTTAAAAATAAGTCTGGGTATGCGTCGCCCCTCTGCGTCAATCCCTCCAGGGTCTCCCCCTTTCAGAGTAAAAGCCAAGGAGGGGCTTTAGGATTGCTGTTTGCACCCCGCGCCCTCGGGGAGCCCCCTCCTCACGCTCACCCTCATTCACTCTGTGCGGCCACACTGGCCGCCTGCTGCTCCTGGGCTGTGCCAGATGCGCCACCACCACTGGCCTTTGCATCCGCTGTTCTCTGCCTGGAATGCTCTTCCTCTAGACACCTACATGGCTCCCTCTCTCCTTGGCTGATTTTGTGTTTTTCTCCATAGCGGTTATCCACACACCGCACGCTATGGACTTTCTTATTTGCTGTCTTGGGTGTCAGTCTCTCACCCATATAGGCATGGTATCCTTTTGAGTTCATGTTTTCATTTTCTTTGGACAAATACCTGGGCGGGGAACTGCTGGGTCAGACGGTGGAAAAACCACTAGGATTTTTCAAAGGCTTAGGTGTGCATGCCCAGTGAGGAGATATAAAGCTGACACGACTACCCACACCTCGCTGGCTCGGGTTTTCGATGCCAGGCCTTTGGAGGCGCAGCTGTCAGTGATCAATTCTTGTTGCATTTACCCCCCAAAAAAGTGTGTGAGTGTTGGGGTTCCCAACCGTGGGACGCCTGGGGCGTGGGGAGCGGCAGTGTACCGTTTCCCGTTGCTTGCTCAATGGCGCGAGGAGGATCCTCAATTACCTCATGTTGCAATTCCGGAAGCTGACACGCAGAGAGGGGCGGCGGCTCCCCCCGGGCACCCAGTGAGTCAGGGCTGAGCTGGAGCCCAGCCCCGATCGCCACCCTCTGAATCACCCACCCACTCATTCATTCATTCATTCATTTGCACAAGTGCTCATTCCTTCATGCACACAGCAACTACACAGCACCATGGCAGGTACTGCTGTAGGAACCGACCGCCAACACGGAGTCCCGCCATCCGGGCGTGGGAGACCAGCAAAGAAAACGCAAACACATAGGCAAACAATGCAGGTCCGGACAGAGGGGCCAGGAGAGGTCGCCAAGGGCGAGACAAGCACGTCGCACGCTGAAAATGAGAGCGAGTCGCGGAGGAAGCAAGAGAGGGCATCGCGGCTGCAGGAGGTGCCAGGGAAGGGCTGGGCGTGTCTGAGGCCAGAAGGCAGGGCCCACACTGCTGAGTGTAAGTGATGCTCGCAGGGGGACCACACGCAGTGGACGGGGGAGGGAGCCAGGCGCAGGAGGGGTCTGAATTACCCCACATGCCAGGAGAAGTCGTGAGGGCCCAGGCAGTTTGAATTCTAGAAGAGCCACCTGGACTCCAAGAGCTGGTCCCACCAGCTCTGTGCTCCTAGCCTCAGTTTCCCCCTCTGCCAGTGTCTAGCTCATAGGATAGCACAGCAAACACGAAGAAGGTTTGGGAGCCCTGGCCCGTGTGGGTCATTGGATAGAGCATCGGCCTGAGGACCAAAGGGACCCGGGTTTGATTCCGGTCAAGGATATGTACCTTGGTTGCAGACTCCTCTCCAGCCCGGGTCCCGGTCAGGGCTGGTGCAGGAGGCAACCAATCGATGTGTTTCTCTCACGCCGATGTTTCTCTCTGTCTCTCCCCCTCCCTTCCACTCTCCCTAAGAATCAATGGAAAAATATCCTCGGGTGAGGATTTAAAAATAAAAGAGCTTTGGGAGCTAAGGTTCGAAGGCCAGTGTTTGTGTGGGACTCGGGAGGACAGCCAGGCCACTGCAAGGCTGTGGGCGGCGAGGCCCCGCTCGAACCCGCAGGGGTTTCTGCTCCCCTGCCCGCCACCCCACTAGCCCCTCCTCAGCAGCCAATGGGCTGGGGCGCCCGGAGCAGGCCGCACAGCCTAGTTCCTGTTTTCAAATGGGGAACTTAGCAAAGTCACGGCCCGGAGCCCGAATGCAGAGCTGAAGGGGGCCCCATGACACCCCTCCCGGACCCCTGGACACGCACGGGGCCAGAAGCCACAGGTCAGAGGTCAGTGTCGGACCCCACGCTTGGTGCCCCTCTGCCCCCCGGGGGCCTGAGCCGGGCAGCCCGGGGCCCACCCTCAGTACCTGCAGGGGGAAGGGGGAGCCCGAGAGGGGTGGGTGGCAGCCTCGGTGCGCCTTGGGACAGCCCAGGGAGCCGCTCCTCAACCCTTCGTGGCCTCAGTTCCTTCGGAAGTGCCAGGCGCTACTGCAGCCCCTCTTGGACCTGGGGAATATGTGTTTCTCAAACGGTGGTGCCAGGGAACCCCTGCACCAGCCTCGTCCTGAGCGACTTGGGGAGTCCAGGGCCCACCCGCAGGCCTGCTAGACTGGACTCTGGTGCTGGGAGCCAGGGAGTCTGCTTTCTCCAAGCCCCCAGCACCCCTCCCCCGAGGAGGCTGTGATGGCAGCGGGGACAGTTCCAGCAGCGTGCCCCTCTCTGTCCAGGCCACAGGAGCACAGGGTGCAGACCAGGCCTGGAGTCGAACAGGCCAGAGCTCAAGCCCAGCCCCACCCCAGGACCCACCCGCAGACCCAGGCCACCTGCACCCTTCGTGTTCTGAATCCCTGCTAATGTGTTCCTTGTCCCTTTTTCTAATCTGCCTTAGACGTTTACAATGCTGCTCCAACTTCTACCTTGATTAAGAGTTAGTTCTCAATTAGTTCTCGAAGCATCTATTGCCTGTCAGATAATGAGAGGGACTGTTAGACTGTGCCGGTGGGGAGGTGGGGGAGGCCTGAGCGGATGCTGCCCATGGACACCAGCCTCAGGGAGTGGGTGCTGTTTGTATAAAGGAAACTGAGGCACAGAGAAGGTAAGGAACGTGCCAGGCACCCGGTAATCTCAGCTCATTCACAGGGGTTACGGCATAAACCCACGGTTCTCAACCTGTGGGTCACGGCCCCTTTGAGGGTGGAACAACCCTTTCACAGGGGTCGCCTAAGACCATCGAAAAACACATATATAATTACGTATTGTTTTTGTGAATAATCACTATGCTTTCATTATGTTCAATTTGTAACAATGAAAATACATCCTGCATATCAGATATTTACGTTACGATTCATAACAGTAGCAACATTACAGTGATGAAGCAGCCACGAAAATAATTTTATGGTTGGGGGTCACCACAACATGAACTGTATTAAAGGGCCGCGGCATTAGGAAAGCTGAAAACCACTGGCATAAACCAAACTCGGGCACCCCGCTGCCTCCTGCTGCCTCCCTCCCCGAGCAGGTGGAGGGGACCCTGAAGGCAGACAGGCCACCTTCTGTCCTACCTCAGGCCCTGCCCACCACCGACTGCTCTGAAGTCTTGGTTCCTTCACCATAAAGCGGGAGGTCCCACGCTCCTCCCGCCCCAGATTCCCGCGGAGGGAGGGAGCGGTGCTGCGGGCAGAGACTCAGCCAGGGCCTCACACGCTCCCCAGCCATGGGACCTTGGGCCAACCCTCCTCTGTTCCTGGGAGTCCCGACAGGTTTGGGGGGCAGTGAATAAGACAGTGGGTGTGAGAACCTGGGCACTAGGAAGTGGGGAAGAAGTGGTCGGTGGCCTGGCCTGTGCGGCTCAGTTGATTGGAAAGTCGTCCTGGGCACCAAAGGGTTGCAGGTTCGATTCCCCGTCAGGGCACAGGCCCGGGTTTCGGGCTCCATCCCCAGTAGGGGGCGTGCAGGAGGCAGCCGATCAGTGATTCTCTCTCATCATTGATGGTTCTCTCTCTCTCCCTCTCCCTTCCTCTCTGAAGTCAATAAAAATATATTGAAAAAATAAATAAAATAAGAAATTCAGAGCAACGGGTAACATGAGGATCCTAACAAGAAGGAAGGACAGTTCGGCCTTGGGCCCTGGTTTGGCATCCGGCAGTGGGCAGACAGCTGGATGGGCAGCGGAGGCCCAGCAGTGGGGACCATGAGACGGGCCTAGCCCTCCCAGGACCCACCAAGGCTCCACCCCGAGTGGCTCTCACTGTTCTCTCCTGTCCCCCTGGCAGCCCAGAGCATGGCAAGTGCGCCGCACCCCGGGAGCCCAGGGTGGGCAGGACTCATGGCCCGGAGCGCAGCAGGGGCCAGGCAGGAAGTGCCCGCCGCCGGCCCTGGCCTCCCGCCTCCAGGACCTGAAGGGGACTCGGGTGAGCGGAGGCGCGGGGCGTGGTTGGGGGAACAGAGGTGGGAAGATGTTGAAACACACATGTGGGCACCTCAGCAGAAGCCAGGAGACAGCAGAGCACCTCCCTTAGCTTGGCTCATCCCGCAGGGGACACGGAGCCGGGCCGCAGGGGCCCACCTGCAGGCCGGAGTGGAGCCCGCGACACACGACACATGTTGCGTTTTGCAACCAGAGCTGCCTGGGGAGGAGGGGCCACTTCAGGTCGTCCGTCCGGGGCAGGATGGGTTCAGCCAGGTGGGGCCCAGAGTTGGGCTGATGCCCGGCTCGCCCCGTTCTTGGGCGGATGGGGGTGGGGGGGAGTCACAGCTCTTCTGGGAACCCCATGTCCCATCCAGGCAGACCCAGGCAGACCCAGGCACCCCCCCCCAGGCCTGGCCCCCATGTGCACGGGCCTGGTCCAAGGCCTCGGGGTGCTGTTCTTGCAGACGCGGCCGGCAGCCCGAGCGCCCACTCTGGCATGACCACGCGGGAGCTACAGGAGTACTGGCGGGGCGAGAAGGGCAGCTGGAAGCCCGTGAAGCTGCTCTTCGAGATCGCCTCGGCCCGCATCGAGGAGGAGAAGCTGTCCAGGTTTGTGGTAAGCACCAGAGCCGGGGCTGCGGGCCTCGGCTTCCCCAGCCTGGAAGGGCTCACACACACTCACCCGCAGTTCTGCTGGGGGAGATGCTGGGGAACAGGGCCAACGAGCAAGATGGCGCGCTGGGCACTGTGCCAGCTGCGTGCGGCCCGGAGGACTGTGAGCCACGGCCCCCGATCCCCACGAGGAACGAGCCCTTTGTCCCACGTGACCTGGGGTTGGGCGTCTGGGTCCCCGCGCCGTGTTGCCACATCCCTGTATCAGTGACAATGTCACTTACCTAGGAGTTTCCTTTAAAATGGGTCACTTCTTGGAAAACACGAAATATATGCATCTCTAGGAAAATGCCTCCAATAGGAAAGCCAGGCCCCTGCCATAAAGAGAAGGCGATCGTGGCCGGGCTAGTGTGGCTCCGCTGGCGGAGCATCGGCCTGAGCGCTGGAAGGTCTCGGGTTTGATTCCCAGTCAAAGGCACCTGCGTGGGTTGCAGGTTCGATCAGGGCACAGATAGGAGGCAACCAGCTGATGTGTCTCTCTCACATAGATGTTTCTCTCTCTCCCCCTCCTTCCCACTCTCTCTAAAAATCAATGGGAAAAATATCCTCCAGTGAGGATTAAAAAAAAAAAGTTCCTGGTGGGACAGCTCTGGTGGGGGGGGGGGGGGGNGGGGGGGGGGGGGGAGCTGAGGTCACAGTGGGATGTCAGCTTGTGTTGGGGGAGACCTTACTGACCGAGGAAGGGCCTCACCTTTGGGGCAGCTCCTCCGAGCACCTGCGAAGGCACCCAATTGACATGGATGTTTCTGTCTTTCCCTCTCTCTTCCACTCTCTCTAAAACAGTGGTTCTCAACCTTCCTAATGCCGCGACCCTTTAATACAGCTCCTCATGTTGTGGTGACCCCCAACCATAAAATTATTTTCGTTGCTACTTCATAACTGTAATGTTGCTACTGTTATGAATCGTCATGTAAATATCTGATATGCAGGATGTATTTTCATGGTTACAAATTGAACATAAGTAAAGCATAGTGATTAATCACAAAAATAATATGTAATTATATATGCGTTTCCCGATGGTCTTAGGCGACCCCTGTGAAAGGGTCGTTCGACCCCCAAAGGGGTCGCGACCCACAGGTTGAGAACCCCTGCTCGGGTTGACGATGAACATATTACAAAAAAAGCGCATTTTCAGGGTGTGCTTTAAATCCCGATCATCATTCTTCCCGTCGACAGGCTCGCTCTGGCAGTGCAAAACCTCCTTGGGATGCGCTCCGAGGCCATCTCTCTCTCTCTTTCTCTCTCTGCCCCCCCCCCCCCAGATGTACCAAATCGTGGTCATTCAGACAGGCAGCTTCGACAGCACCAAGGCCGTCCTGGAGCGGCGCTACTCCGACTTCGAGACGCTGCAGCGCGGCCTGGCGCGGGCGTTCCCGGAGGAGATCGAGGACGTGGCCTTCCCCAAGAAGCACCTGCTGGGGAACCTGGCGCCCGGGCTGATCGCGGCGCGCACGCGGGCCTTCCGCGACTACCTGCGCCAGCTGCACGCCATCCGCTGCGTGCGCCGCTCCCGCGAGTTCATCGACTTCCTGACGCGGCCCGAGCTGCGGGAGGCCTTCGGCTGCCTGCGCGCCGGCCAGTACGTGCGGGCGCTGGAGCTGCTGGGCCGCGTGCTGCCGCTGCAGGAGAAGCTCACGGGCCACTGCCCCGCCGCCGTGGTGCCCGCCCTGTGCGCCGCGCTCGTGTGCCACCGGGAGCTCGAGCGCCCCCTGGAGGCCTTCGCGGCGGGCGAGCGGGCGCTGGAGCGGCTGCGGGCGCGGGAGGGCCACCGCTACTACGCGCCGCTGCTGGACGCCATGGTGCGCCTGGCCTACGCGCTGGGCAAGGACTTCGTGTCGCTGCAGGAGCGGCTGGAGGCCAGCCAGCTGCGCAAGCCCGGCCCGCGGGGCCTCACCCTCAAGGAGCTGGCCGTCCGCGAGTATCTGAGCTGAGCCGAGCTGCAGACCTGGGATCGCCATGGGTCTGCGGGCTGCTGGGGCGCCTCTTGAATGGAATAGCCACGGGGGGCCACTTGTCGTCCTCCACTTCCCCAGCTGTGTCCAGCTGAGCCCCCCCTCCCCACTCCGGATTCCTTGGAGCCTCTGCTGTGTCCTGTGTCCTTTAAATGCCAGGCGCACTTGATCTCAAAACCACAAACCCAGCCCCGGCGGCGTGGCTCAGTGATGGAGCGTCAATCTGTGAACCGGGGAGGTTAGGGTTCGATTCCCAATCAGGGCACTTGCCCAGGTTGCAGGCTCGATCCCCCGTAGGGGGCGTGAAGGAGGCAGCCGACCCATGATTGATTCTCTCTCATCATGGATGTTTCTATCTCTCCCTCTCCCTTCCTCTCTGTAATCAATAAAAATATATTTTTTAAAAAGAAAGAAAGCCCAACAGGGGTTGGGGAGGGGGGGTTTAGTAGAGGATTCGGGCAGCCAGCTGGGCGAGCTAAGAGTTGGCCTGGGATGTCAGGGTCCGCGTGGCATCAGCCCACTGGGTGCAGAGGGACAACGAACGAGGGACACCTGAGTCTAATGGGGCACCGGTGGGGATGGGGAATCTTCTAGAATCTGCACTGAGGGTTTGGGGTCTGGATACACACCCCGTGGCCAAAGTTCTTCCACAGGGAGGTCTTGGCAAAGTGTGTGTGTGGGGGGGGGGGCCAGGCACCTTGCACCGTGAGAGCCGACTCTCTCCAAAGGAAGTCAGCCTCGGACCAGGCCAGTGGAGAGGGGGAAGCCGGATGCGGGGTTCGTGTGCACCTCAAAATCACACATATCCGGTGCATGTGTGTGGTAGAGAGAGGTTTTTTAAAAAACCTAATAACGGGGTGGAGGGGACCTACAAAAGCATGTCAGGGAGCTCCCCATCAGGACCCCTAAGCGGGGCTGGCTCCCACTTTGTGCGCAGGGAATGGACTCACCAGGTTTCCTAAAGGGGCTGCCCACCTGCCTCTCCTGCTGGCACTGGGTGCCGCCCTCCCAGGTGTTTGGCAGCGGTGGCCCGCCGGTCTCCGGGGCTTCTGGCCACGGTCTTCCTCCCTCACAGGCATCCGAGGGCCTGCGAGGATCCACAAGGGCCGTCTCCTCCCGGCAGCTCCT
Organism: Myotis vivesi; assembly: GCA_035771395.1. Lineage (NCBI taxonomy): Eukaryota > Metazoa > Chordata > Mammalia > Chiroptera > Vespertilionidae > Myotis > Myotis vivesi. The sequence goes on along the minus strand of JAWPEG010000015.1, from coordinate 3,041,249 downwards.
CCCGGCGGCTTCCTGTTGCTGGAGAAGTCAAGGACCCACGCACTTTTAGGTCCTGGAACAAGTCCTTCCGCTTCTTGTGCCTCCTCCTCCAGGGAGCCTTCCGCATGGCCCACCACAACCCCGGGCCTGGGATCAGAACCATCAGCCTCTCCCAGAGCTGGTCAGCAATGCCCAATGTCAGGCCCCACCCGGACCCACTGAGTTAGAATCTGCAGGTGACAAGCTCCCTCCCCTTCTTCACAAGTGATTCCTGTCTGCGCAGGTGCAAGCAGGAGGCCCGCTATGTAGGCAAGTTAACGTGACGCAGAGATGCCTGAGGAGCAGCATCAGCTCGGCCTGTCTTCGCCCTGTCTTCCTGCCTCCCTGCCTCCCAGGCCCACACCCCACACACACACCTAGGCTCCTCCCACACACTTAGGTCCCTCCCACACACATAGGCTCCTCCCACACATATAGGCCCCTCCCACACACCTGCCCCACCCCAGGGCCAGGAACCTGCAGCTGGTAGCCCAGGCCAGCTCACACCCACCTGGCAGCCGCTCTGGGCCCTCTCCCCAGAGGCTGGGGCTCCTTCAGACAGCAGCCTGCTCCAGCAGCCTCTCCCTCCTGCCCTGTGCCCCCGGGGTGGGGGGGTTAGACATGCCCTGAGACCTGTGCCTGGGACGCCTCCCCCAAGCCACGGTGGGAAACGGCATGTCAGTGGCCGCCTCTGTGCCGGGTGCCCAGGGCTCCCCTCGCCACTGCCCGTCCAGCTCTGCTTGGGAGGAGTCCTTGTCCCATTTAACAGGCAGGACACAGACACCAAGAGGTTAAGTGACTTGCCCGAGGTCACACAGCCAAGGATAGTCAGGGAGCAGGAGAGTCAGGGAGCCTAGGAGAGGGCTGGGATGTCCTTGGCCCTCTCACCCTGAGGCACCCTTTAAGGTCTCTTCACTTGTGTCTGTTTACAGGTGGGGAAACTGAGGCTTGGAGAGGGGACTCCCTCAAGGTCACATAGACAGGGCAGCTCCAGGACAGAGTGGGGTGTCCACATCACAGCGATGTGACCCGCAGTGGAACAGACACAATAATCCCTCAGCCAAGTGGTCAGGGAGGGCTTCTCGGAGGAGGAGGTGTAGCGGGAGCCACCGGGGAAGCTAAGGAGGTGACCACGGCAGCCTGGGGAGGGGAGAACTGTAGGCAGAGGGGAAGCAAAAAGGCACTGTTGAGGCAGGAACCTCTTCCATCCCTGGGGACCCAGGACGAGGCCCAGAAAGGAGGCAGCCCCTACCCTGGCTGAGCCTGCTGAGAGGACGGTTCCGGGTGCCAAGAGAGAGACACCTAACAAGTCACATCTGTGCCTCCTCCAGTAAGAAGCTCAAAGTGAACCCACTGGTGGGACAGGGGAGGGGAGGCTGAGTTCAGGGCACACAGACCCTTTAGTGTCAGGAGACAGAAAGCCGGTTAACTTGACGAGGGAGCAGACCAGCTTGAAGCCTTGCCACCCAGTCCCTCTTCCTCACTTTCACTTTCTCTGTGTCACTTCTGCTTTCCTGGGCTTTGCCGTCTCTCTCCTCCTGGTGACAAGATGGCCGCAGCAGCTCCGGGCTCACATGCTCCCTTCTCTGCAACCCCAGAGGCCCCCTCGGGGTCTGGTGAAGCTTTCATCTGGAGGGGATGCAGGGAGCACCCACAAGTGTTTTCCTGGGCAGGGCAGCCCCCCGCCCCACAGTGCAGCAACCAGGATCAGCTCGCCCAGCCTACATACAACAGGAACAGGTCGCACACGGCTTTGTAACCTGCTCTGTAGATGTAATAGACTTTCTTAGAGCAGTTTTCGGTTCACAGCAGAATTAAGGAACAGGTGCAGAGGTTTCCCATTGACCCCAGTCCCCCCCCCCACGCATAACCTCCCCCATTAGCAACACCCCCGCCGAGGGGTTCCATTGATGAAACTACACTGGCACATGATCACCCAGAGCCCGCAGTTTACATTGGGGGGTCACCCTTGGGGTTAGATAAATATCTCCACCATTAACGTGTACCCGAGTATGAAAAATTAAAGTGTGGTTACATTGTATCAGCCTGTCGTCAGTGTGTCCCTGCAACATAGTATCCTTCCCTGCTATGGCTATTGGTTTCATTGTATCCTTTTGGTTTCATGGCCCCGGTTGGGTCAACGGGCTTGTAATGTTCCCGTTTCCTTATTTCAAGCAACCAAGCAGCAAACGCCGTGGTTGATTGTGCATTTCCTCGTTCCTAGTCAGTTTCACAGGCTGACTGGTCATTTCTGTTGCTCTTACGGTAACAAAGATGTTTCTTTTCCCCTTTGCATCTGGCACTGCGGGAGGGAGGTGGCATCTAGGAGGACCTGTTCCTCAGGTTTGAAAAGCGACCGGCAGAGGGCGCTGCCGCCCTGGAGGCTCCGCGGGCGGGCGGTGCGGAGCCGAGCGGAGCGAGGGAATGAAACAGCGCGGGGATCCAGCCTTTCCCGAAAGAGAAAAGACGACTTTGAAAAGCCGTTCAAAGCGGTTGGAAATAACGCTAGAAGTTGGAAAGCTTTGCTGGGAAGGTGCGGATGCTTCGCTGCCCCCTTAACACATTGCGTCCCGCTCACGAGTTTTCTGGGGTTTCGGGCCCCATCTGTCAAGGACCGCTCACGAGTTTTCTTGTGTTTAGGGGCCCATCTGTTAACCTCCCCCACCCTGCCACTGCCGGTGTTGGCTGGGGTCCCCGACGACCAGGACTTGGGGTTCTGGACCTCCCCGCCTGGGTGTCTGCTCCCCCAGCCTCTGCCCCGCAGCCCAGAGCCCCCCCCCCCCGGGGGGCTGAAGGAGGCCTCTCCACTGTCACCCCCTCCACCTCCTCAGCGATCAGAGAGGAGCCAGTGAAACCCACGACTCCGAACAAAATAGGGCGCGTAAAAATAGTCCCGGGGGCACGCAGCCTCCCCTGTGCGACCCGCTGGCTCCCAAGGGGGGCGGGGGGGGGGCTTGCTTAAACCTCCCTCCTTATGGGGAGGGTTCTTTTCCAACAGGAGGGGGCTGGGTGCCCGGAGCGCCACCGCATCGCTTTCCGGGAGGGAGGCTTTGGGCGCCACGCTCCTCCCCAGACCTCCCCCCACCTCCCAGCTTCTTAGGACCCAGATGGTGCCAGGGAGGGAGACCCCCACCCATCTGCCCACTGGAATGGGGGCGGGGACGGGACTCCTGGCCGCACACCTGGACTCGTTTTCACCTTCCCACAACAGAGCCCCCTGCAGACTGTGGGTGAAGCGCGGGTTGGAAGAGGGAGAGGGGAGCGGGAGGGAAAGAAGGGAGAAGCCCCCCTTGCTCGTTAGAGCTCGAATTGGTACAACCACTTGGGAGAAGCGCGGCCACCCTCTCCTGAAGCCGGACATGGGGCACTCCCACTCCTAGGAAGGTGCCCTACAGAGACGGGCGGACCGCACCCCAAAGCCCCGACTAGAATCTCAGCAGGACCACGTCCAACAACAGCCCCCACCTGGGAACAACGCCAAGGCCCACCGACCAGGAGACGGATAAGCACGGTATGGAGTAGCCGCCGGAGGACTCGTATACAGCCCTGAAAACGGCCTGTGCTCATGCAGCGTGAAGGGATGAATCCTACACGCTGGGGTGAGTGAAAGGGGCCACACTGCGGTCTAGCTGCCCCCGGAGGAAGCAGGTTGTTTTGTATCTATATACATTTTGGATTTTTAACCATTAAAAAATTTTTTACAGATTTTTTTTTATCTTAAAATATATATTTTTATTGATTTCAGAGAGGAAGGGAGAGGGAGAGAGAGCTAGAAACATCCTGATAAGAGAGAATCATGGATTGGCTGCCTCCTGCACGCTCCACACTGGGGATGGAGCTCACAACCCGGGCACGTGCCCCGACCGGAATCAAGCCTCGACCTCCTGGTTCACAGGTCGCTGCTTACCCACTGAGCCACGGGCTGGGCCACTAGCTCGCCCTTATTGGCAAATCCAACCTCCTGCCCTGCCCACTCCCCGCCCCTGCCCAGCCCCCTTGGTCTCAGAACCACCCATGCGGGGCCTTGTCACCTGGAAGAGTGGCTGGCAGGGTGGGGTCGTGGGCGGTTGACCTCTGCGGCTGGACAGGCCCCGCGCCCTGAAGGGTTCGTGCACGCTAGAATTTGCGATGTTTTCCAAACAGCCTCCCCACATTTTTATCCCCCCCCCCACCCGCCCCCGTGAATTATACCCATAGCCTGTCCTGGTGCCCAGCTGATGAAAGGCCTTCAACAAAGCACTGCTGCTTGTCCCACAGCACCCCCTGGGGCAGGCAGACCCTGTGCCCTGCCTCCCCCAAATCACTTCTGAGGGGCAGAAGGGGAGATTGGGGGGCGGGTGGGGTGAGGCGCAGGGCAGGAGGCAAGGCCACAGGACCCGCTGGCCATTCAGCTTCAACAGCCCCGATTCCTGAGACTCGAGGTCTGGGCTGCGACTTACCCCCAAAAAACCCCCGCCCCCCCCAAGTCCCTTGGGGACGCCTCCCCAACCTCAGGGCTCCTTGGCCCATTTAAACCCGAGCTGCAGGCGGCCCCTGAGCCATCCTCAGACAAGCAAGCCGGGAGCCTGGAAACCAGGGTTTTGCTTTGAAAGCGGCTGCGGGCAGCCTCCCTGCCTGGCGCTGGGCAGATGCTCACAGGCTGCGTTTTAATACTCTCTCTCCTCATGCTGTGATCAAAGGCCTTGCGTGTTCTCCTGATGGGTGACAAGAGACATCGGAGAGACTAATGAGAGAGTGTGGCGGCACCCCCTTCCCTCCTCCGGGGGTGGGAGGACCCCAGGCGTCCTGGGATGGGGGGCCTTTAGAATCCGGGCAGGGAGGGTGCAGAGATAAGGGTAGAGGCTGCAGGCAGGGGTGGAGGGGGGCGGGCAGGCTGATCATTCGGTGCCAGGAGCCGCCATGGGTTGGGTGGGCCTCCCAGCATGCACTTCCCCTTCTTCTGGCAGAGGCCCCGGTTTCACTTTAGGGTGCCCACCCTTCCTCTACCCTCATCTGGGTCAGGGGTGCTGACTCCAGCCCCAGGCGTGGGCTGTGTGTGGGACTCAGACCTGGCAGAGTGGAGTCGGGGACTCTCCCGGCCGCAGCGATGGGCTGCAAGGTGGACAGGAGCCCATCAGAACCACCGAGAAGCGATCCTGGGCACCAACTGGGGCAGCCAGGGAGCTGGCGGAGAGGGACTGAGGGACTAGAGCCCAAAGTGGGGGGAGAAAGGGACACACGCAGAGTCCGATGACCTGGAGCTCCTGGATCAAACCGAACCTGAAGGTGGCAGCAACGAACTCCCTTTTCTGGCTTAACATGCGGAGTTGAGGCTTTTCTCTCATCAGGACAAAACATGGCCGTGCGGTGATCACGTCTTATCATTGAAAGGTGTGTTCGGGCCTCGCTGCCCACGGTGCCCCCAAGGACTTGGACAGCACGGCTTCCTCCGCTCACACGTTACCAGGACGAGTCCAGCCCCTTCCGGCTCATCGCACACCGGTCCTGGAGCCGTCTCTGTGAGGAGGCACAGCCTGGAGGGACACTGAGGCTGCCACACCCTGTGGTTCCTGTGTGGGTCGCTCTCCACTCCAGCGACAGTCCGGAGGGAGGAGTCCCAGTCCTCACGCCCTGCGACTCCTGCAGCCTATGGCGCCCTCCAGGAGCCGGCAGCCCCATTTTACAGGCCCAGGGACTGAGGCAGCGGGGACGGGGACCAGGGACATCTGCCACTACACTCTCCTCGCCCGGCCTCGCCCTGACACACGTTCCCGCTTACCACCCCTCCATCCCCCCGTCCCTTCCCCCCCCTTCCCCCCCTGCACAGCTGGGAGAGAGGGGGCTGAGCGCTCAGACACTGACTGTACTCCTGGCTTCCGGGGCAGACGAAGCTGGAGGGACGTGCTCAGGCTCCTAAATCCCTCCTCCCAGTTACTGCCCCGTGCAGCCCATTGGCCAGGAACAGCCGCCCCCTCACTGCCACCTGCAGTCCATTGGCCAGGAATAGCCGCCCTTCACTGCCACCTGCAGCCCATTGGCCAGGAACAGCCGCCCCCTCACTGCCACCTGCAACCCATTGGCCAGGACCAGTCGCCCCCTCACTGCCACCTGCAGCCCATTGGCCAAGAAGAGCCGCCCCTCACTGCCCCGCGCAGCCCATTGGCCAGGACCAGCCACGTGGCCGTCACATGGGGGTGGGGGGGGGGAGTTGGAGACCAATAGCAATCTCTGCTGTTCACCCGCTGGGCACCCCAGCTGTGGTCCACTCGCCACCCTCCACGGATCACTCCTTCCCTCACAAACACCTACGAGGCCGACTGAGATCCGGGCACCGTGTCAGCATGGGGTTCGCCACCCTGAACAGGACAGACACGGTCCCAGTCCTTAGGGCGCCTGGCGGCCCCTCAGCGCAGTGCCGCCGGCCTCACCCCTGCACCCGCCCCCTTACAGCATCACTTCCTTTCCCACTTGCCCACTAAGTTCAGGCAGCTCTCCGGCCTCGAGTGAGCCTCGGCGTTCCCCTCTGTGCAATGGGCATAATAGGAGACTAACGAGTCACCCAATCACAGGGTCTCAGGTTGGTGCAGCCTCGCGGCCAGGGGCAGCGGAGCCAGGATTCCATCCTCCCGTCTCCTTCTCCCTGCCTGGGGTGGCTCCTCAGGGTTCTCCTCCGTCTCTTCCGCCTTCTATAAGAAGGAGGGGGTCTGAGCCTGGCCGGTGTGGCTCAGTGGTTGAGCGTCGGCCTATTGAACCAGGAGGTCAGGGTTCGATCCCCGGGTTTCAGGCTCAATCCCCAGTGTGGGGCGTGCAGGAGGCAGCCGATCCATGATTCTCATCATTGATGTTTCTCTCCCTCTCTCCCTCTCTCTGAAATCAATAAAAATATATTTTTAAGAATTTTTTAAAGAAGAAGGGGGTCTGAGAGCCCCCCTCCCAGCCACAGCCCAGGTCAGCAGGCCTGGCCGCGATCCCCTGAAGACAACAGCCCAGCGCCACCTCCCAGGCGTCCCGGCTCCGGCTTGGCTCCGGCTCCAGTCCTTCCAGAAGGGCCAGCCCGGGGGAGAGGCCAGGTCAGCCCCCAGCCCCTCCCCCACCGCCGAGCAGATGTAGATGTGGTTGCAGTTCCCCCACGGGACGGAGAGGCCACCTCTGCCTCCAGGGGAAACCTGACCGCCAGGCCCAGGCGCTGATTGCAACCAGGAGGGGGTTTAATCAGCGGAGCCACATGTGAGTGGAGCGGAGATGAAAGGACCAGCGATAAGCATGGTCTCCGAAGGGATGTCGCCAAGGGAGAGCACCAGGGAGGACACCTTTCATCCTCCCGCAGCCCCTGCCACGCTCCCTCCGGCCTGCACCAGGCAGGGGTGTCACTGTGTTTGAGTGGCCCCGACACCCACGCCCCGCACAACTTCTAAAAATACAACGGATGCCTATTAATGATCGTTTCCCAGCCAGCCCAACGAGCCTTCACTCGCCCAATCGCCTCTTCTGTGTTATCAGGAATTGTCTTGTTCCCTAAGCCCTGCATCCGAAGCCACCCACCCGCCCCCGGCAGGCAGGGGGCACCTGACGCCGGGCTGCCTGCTCCTGGGAAGGCCTGCCTGGCCCCTGACCAATCCAGCCCCCCAACCCCCCTCCCCCTGCCAGCCCACGAGACAGGAAGCCTCCTCGGGCCTCCGGAGCGTTCCACGTTCCATGGGGTGTCTGAGCGGCAAGGGGCCGGGGATGGTGGTGGACGCTGCCATCCACAGAAGCTGGTCTGGGAGGGCCCAGGTCAGATGGAACTGGATCTAATCAGTGTGTGTGTGTTGGGGGGGGGGGATGGGAAGGAGACGGGGTCACCTCCCTACCTCCCCTTCCTGTCTGAACCTTCCGCTGCAGACACGGACATAGGGAAGAGACAGAGCTGGTTGACCCTCCATGCCGTTCATTCATTCATTCATCCCATCCCATCATTAATTCATTCAGCCATTCATTCATTCAATCAATCATTCATTCAACAGACACATGTTGAGTGTTGACTGTGTCCCTGCCCTCCAGGAACTCACAGGCTACTTGCTGGTGAGGGAGCAGGGGAGGCAGAAAAGCTCAGGAGGCCGGTGACCAGGTAGCAGAGGCAGAATGCAGGGGTCCTGACCCAGCTGCCTCCCCACCTAGCATGCCCCCCCCCCCCCCCGCCGCCTGCCAGGATCATGCCTGCAGGAGTTTTCCTGAGTCCCCAGGCCTCCGGGCTCCATCCAGCCCCTAAGCCCCCTAGGGCCTCGCTCAGATGGACCAGGTCCTGGACTGACAGGGCCTTGGCTGTCTCAGAAGTGTCCCCTGTGTCCATTTGTCTGTCTTCCCCTTTAAGGATGAGGGCTCCGAAAAGGAGGGGACTGTGTCCCCAGGGCTGACCCACAGCCTGGCCTGACCTTCGGGCCCCGGTCCCAGCCCCCACTCCCACCTCCAGGCCTCCTCCTCCCTGCCCGTCCATTTCCTATTTCATAAAAATCAATGTCCGTCCGGTTGTGTCACGCACATAAAAGACATGGCATCAATTAGCCTCCTTTGTCTCTCTCCCCTTCTCCCTTTTTCTTCCTCGTCTTTTTTGGAAACCTCTTTGTTCGGGAAAATCTCCTATTTCAGCAATTTGCATTATCCACACACTCAGCTTTGAAGTCCTAAGTTATGGTAAGAAAAGGACCCACTTATCTGCCCATAAAAAATGTTCAAAGCTTATAAATTCCCTGAAACAGATGTACATTATCATTGGATTTGCCTTTCTTTGGGCTGGAGCAGGCCTCCTAGAGCCTGGCCGCCTGGCCCCCGTCCCGCCCCCTGAGCATCTTGTGTCCGCCTGAAGCCCGCTCCCCACTGGGCCCGCCCGACTTCAAAGGTCCCAGGCTGTCTGTGGGAAGCGGAGCCCCAAGTGGGAACACAGGGCCTTTTCAATCCCCCGAGTTTCAGTCAATATTGTGGCCGCCTCCTTCTCCTCTCTTGGCATTTCCGATTCGGGGAGGAAATCGAGGCCTCGTTCTCTCTGCCTTTGTCCTCTTGCTCCTCCCAGCTTCACTGCCGTGCCACCCCCCACTTCCCGCTAATTCAGCAGCGGGGAAGGTATTGCTGATCCCCGGGGTCCTCAGCAGTTTTATGGGCAGGAATGTCATCAGCAACTTCTACCCGACAGTCCACCCCTGGGCGCCCGCTCGCCAGGCCACTGCTGCCAGCCCCTTCTCCACTCAGTGGCCAGGCAATCCCGTCCTGTCCCGCACGCCCTGTGGACCCTCCAACTTCTTGATGTTTCCCCCAGAGTGATGCACAGACTCTCCCCTGCCCCCCCCCCCCACCCCAGGCTCTGCTCACCTGGGCTGCCCCGCCTTGCTGTCCTCCCTCGGCCTCACTGGCCTCTGATTGGTCAGTTCATCCGATGGCCCGCCCACCTCCCACCTCAGGGCCTTTGCACCAGCTGCTTCCTTTCGCTTTTCACCTGGCTAGTTCCTCCTCATCCCTGAAAGTGGTCACAGTTGGTAACCATGTAATTTTTGTGTGACAGCTGCCCTCCCCCGCGCGCGCGCGCGCACACACACACACACACACACACACTGGGCTGAAAGCTGTGAAGGCTGGTAGGGAGGGGGTCTGTTTCATTTAGTGCTGAGCATGGCTCCTGACACATAGCAGTTGATCAGTAAATATTTGAAAGGGCGGATGGACAGAGGGGTCTGGAGATGGACAGAGGGGTCTGGGGGAGGGGTCCCAGCCCACGAAGCACGTCTCAGGGTCCCTTTCCTTCCCGAACGCGGACAGGTCTCCCAGGAGCCGTTATGAGTGCCGGCACCTGGCAGGCATGGCACTTGAGGCGCAGGCAGCCTCCGGCCCCTGTCCCCTGAGGAAGCCCCCCTTCCAGCCTGCAATGATCTGACATCTAAACGCGGAGAAAGGGGGGTGTGGGCAATAAAGAAACTGCTCCCCGCTGTTTCCTTTGCCAAAACATGTGATTGGCATGGCTGGGTGGGGAATGCATGCACCTTAGGCCCCCGGGAGGTGAGAGTGGGCCCTGGCAGCTGCAGACCTCACCTGAACACCCCAGCCACCTCGGTGCCCAGAGGCAGGTCAGCAGAAACGGGGCATCCGGGCACCGGCGAGTGCTTGTGTGCAGGTGGGCGAGGCAGGAGTCCAGTCTCTCCGACAACTGCTCAGGCCTCGACTCAATGAGCTGGTGCTCAGGGCTGGGGGCCAGGCCCAGGCTCTAGAATGGGATGGGGGGTGGGGGTGGGGTGTCAGGGGTCGATTTGCAAACAAAACAAAGCTTCCCCACCCCAGCCTGCAGGGAAATGGCTCAGAGCCTCCCCAAGGGGCACTGTTGACTGCTGTAGTCCCCCCTCCATTTCTCTCTCTTCTCCCTTCAACTTCTAAATTTCGTGGTGCAGCTTCTTCTAGGGTCATCAACGACAGCATCCAAACGGAAGTCACGTGCTCTTGAACTCTGTGTTCGGGGCTCCTGCTGGTGGGCACCGAGGCAAGCCAGGCACAGGGCCCTGCCCAGCCCGGGGGGAGCCCCACATGCCTGCAGGGAGGGGTGGGGCCGCCTCCCCGAGTCCGAGCAGCTGTTGGAGAGAAGGGGCCCGAGCTGCACGGCCCGCCCGGGGAGCCAGGTCTCCAAAGACGTGAGGTCACAGAGACCAGGCCCGAGCACGAACGCTATGCTCCCGCTTGGGTAAAAATAAAGGCGCGGGCCCGGCCGGGGGATTAGGCGGTGACTGCCATGTTTTCCTCCTTAAAAATAGATCTGAAATAAACATTGCAAAAGGTTCGCTCTTGTAAAGCCCGGAGGAGGTCCGAGTCGCTGTGACACAATGTTTTCTGCTCCAAATTGTGTTAGAAATATTTTTAAAATGAACAATAGTGGGGGTAAGGGGGAGATGAATAGGCGGAGAGTATTTAGTGAAAATAGTCTGTATGATATTATAATGATGGATACATGTCACTACCCCATGGAATTTCCAACAAACATCGGCAGTGAGCCCTGAGGCAAACTGTGGATTTGGGTGATTGTGATGTGTCCATGTAGGTTCATTATTGGTTAAAAAAAAAAAGTGCCACTCTGGCCCTAGCCAGTTTGGCTCAGTGGGTAGAGCATCGGCCTGTGGACTGAAGGGTTTAATTGTGGTCAAGGGCACAGGCCCAGGTTGCAGGCTCGATCCCCAGTGGGGGGCATGCAGGAGGCAGCCAATCGGTGATTCCCTCTCATCATTGACGTTTCTCTCTCTCTCTCCTTCTCCCTTTCCCTCTGAAATCAGTAAGAATATATATTTTTAAAAGGTACCACTCCGGGGAGTGATGTTGACAATGGGGGAGACGGTGCATGAGTGGGAGGAGGGGGGATATCAGGACACTGTACCTTCCTCTCCATTTTGTTACAAACCTAAAACGGCTTGGGGAAAAGAAATGAAGTATTTTAAAAAAGTTAACAGACTTTAAATGGGGAGATATTGTATGTAGATGCATTTATTCTTGTAAATAGTGGCAACGAACACTTTTATGTGCTCCCAAGGGTCAGCCACAGTGTTAGCTCAGTGAATTCTCACCACAACTCTGTGGGGTAAGTCTTTCCTGATCCCCTTCCCTAAAGGGGAAACTGAGGCTCGAGGGGCACAGAATCCCGCGTGGAGCAGTCAGAGAGGATTTGAATCCAGGAGGCCTGGCCCCCGAGTCTGTGCTCCCCGCCACCAGGCCACGCGGGGCGGCCTGGAAGGTGCCGGGAAGGGAGTCAGAGATGCCGAAAGCAAGTCCTTTTCACGGCACAGCTCTTTGTACCCTTTGGTCTTTTATCTGTGTGTGCACTATTTCTCAAAGTGATTTTTAAATAAATCCCAGTGACCAAGAAATAGATGCCTGACAGCCATGGGGCTGGGGTGGGCAGCGTAGGACCCCCTCGCAGAGGCTGAAGAGCTGCCCCATGGCCACCAGGCCACAGTGAGGCTCCCTGCGTGGACCCTGTCCTGGTTCGTTGCCATGTTTGCAGCAATTCTGGGCCAGGTTACCAGGAGCTCCTGTCTGCTCAGCATCCTTCCTCTCCTTCCTGGCGCAGACCCTGCCCCCTTGCCACAGGTTGGCCATGTGACGCCATGTGGGCTACGCTGATTGGTCCAGGGTTGGTACAGGCTCTGAGCCCAGCCAATCAGAATATTTTCCTGGGATTCGCCTAGTGCAATGGTCGGCCAACTCATTAGTCCACAGAGCCAAATATCAACAGGACAACGATTGAAATTTCTTTTGAGAGCCAAATTTTTTAAACTTAGACGATATAGGTAGGTACATTGTTATTAACTTAATTAGGGTACTCCTATGCTTAGGAAGAGCCACACTCAAGGGGCCAAAGAGCCACATGTGGCTCGAGAGCCGCAGTTTGCCGACCACAGGCCTAGTGTAAGATCCTTTCCCACTTGGTTGTGAGGTCCAGAGAGCTGGCAGCACCCACACCGTGAGAAAGCACCTTGGGGGGCGGGGGGCTCCCTCCTCCCTCCTCCCTGCCTTCCCTGCTTTGGTTACATTCCCATCAGTTTGTGTTGGATGCCGACTGTCAGAAGCCCAGATGCAGTGGTTAAGGGACGGCGGGGAAGACTAGAACCCCAGCTCTGCTACCTGCTGTGTGATCTCCGGTGAGTTACTCAACCTCTCTGAGCTCCAGCTCCCCGAGCTGCCACTGGCTGCCTCCGAGGGTTGTCCTGAGGATGAACTGTATTAATCTATTCCCAGGCGCACCGGCACTAACCCAATCATTTGGTGACAACTAAGCCCAGTATTTTCAAAAAGAACGCCTTTCCGACCACATTGGACCCAAACCAGAGGCTCTGGGAAAGGGGTGGCAGCTGGGAGACCGAGCAGCAGACAGGCCGGCAGCTGGGCTCACCCTCCACTCTCTTCTCCGCCCGGAAAGGACACCCGCCTGCCTGCAGGGGGACCCCCATCAGCAGCTCCCCCGCCCTCCAGCTCCCCACGGCTTCAGCACAACAGGACGCAGGGCGGGCAGGAAAGGGAGGCCGGGATGGCAGGTCCCTGCAGGGTCCCCACAGGCTGGCGGCATCGCTCCCCTTCTCCACCCCCTGCAGGCCTGGGAGTGACACCCCAGAGCTGGCCTGGATCCTGCACTCCTGCCGGCTTTGCCCGCCCAGTTTGGCTCTCTCCTTTATTAAACTCTCCTCAATCAGCGCCATATGAGTGTGTCCCGATGGGTGGAGAGCGCGGTCCTTTTCCGGCCCCTCCAGGCCCCCATCAGACAAAAGCTTGCTCCTGGGGCCAGCTCTGGCCACTGTTTCCCCCCTCCCCCCCACACACACACCCCAGCTCCTGAGCCCCAGCAGGCCTGTCCAAACCTGTCAGACCCTGAACCACAGAAGGGACCCCCAAGGACAGACGAGCGGCTGTTCGCATCCGATGGACCGTGGCCCCAGCAGGAGGCTCAGAGGGGCCTGGAGAAGTGAAGCAGGGACTCGGGCACACGGGGGAGGTACCTGAGAGTGTATATTTATAGAAAGATACATCGACATGGACAGGTGGCGTCTAGCTATAGATACAGAGCCGTCAGGGAACCGCGTCGGGCCGTGTGGATTTTTGCCGAGGGGAGAACTCGAGGTCCCGCATCTTCCCCCGCTGCCCGGCCTGGGGAAGCCACGGTGGCTGATGTGGCCGGTTCCCTCCCGGAGGTTTCCAGAACGAGGAGTCTGGTTTTGGGGCAGTCTTTAACTGTGTGCGTATCTTTCTAAAGAAGCAAGGAGGAGGAGGGAGCGGAGACGCGTGTCTTCAGGCTGTGCGGGCAGAGAAGACGGCCACGTTCCGGCGGGCGAGGCGTGACCCCACTGGGAACGACGCCGCAGGAAGGACAGCGAAGGCTCTGGGCTGGGACACACACACAACAGCCGGGAGGCGGCGTGGCCCACTGTCCTCAGAGATCCTCGGCGCGCGTTACCATCAGTCCAGGGCAGAAGGAAACGGGAATAATACTAAGAGGTAGCAGCTGTGTATCTTCTCGGAGATTTCGAGGGTCTCTGGGAGCCGGCGGAAAGGGTGCCCTCCTGGGAGCAATGGGGGTGCGGCAGGGCTCCGGCCCAGGGCTCCGGGGGAGGGGCAGGGGGCTGGGAAGGGCGTGGGCCTGCGAGAAACCACAGCTGGGAACCCGAGGGAGCCCGGAGCCCTGTCTCGGGTGAGTGATGCAGTCCCCACGGCATATAAATAAGGTTTAGTCTGTGTGTCCATACATCTTCTACACGGAGGCTAGCTGAATATTAGTGGAGTAACAATAATTATTAATAACAATAGTCATCATAACAATAATTAATAGAATAAGAAGGCCTGGGGGAAGGGGGTCCTTGGCGTGGCGGCAGCCAGGGCCTATGTCTGGTAGAAGTGGTGGTAATGGTGGTGGTGCTCGTGGTGGTGGTGGTGCTCGTGTCTCTGGACCGCCTGGCCGGCCTGGCCCTGGCCTTCGTGCGCCACGGCGGCCGGCGCGGGCAGCTCCCGCAGGTGGTCCCGGCCCGGCCCCGAGCCGCCCGCCAGCGGGGCCTGCAGGGCCCGGCACCCCTGCTGGCCCTCCCTGGCTCGGTGCCTGTGCTTCCTGTGCCCGAGGGGTGCCAGGGTGGGGAGGAGGCCCGGGCTGGTGGCCAGGTGGGTGGACGGGGACACCGCAGGGACGGCGGGTCCCAGAGGGGGTTTGCTTCTTGCCCCTCTGGCCGCGTGGCCCAGGCCCGCGTTCTTGCCCTGGGCCTTGGGGGACCTCACAAAGTGCTTGCTCCCGTCCTGGGCGCCCCGGAGCCGCTGCTGGGCCTCCGGGACCTTGGCGAACGGGGTGTCAAGGCCGTGAGAGGAGCCTGGGTCTGCACCTGGGGGCTTTCGGTGGGGGGCGTGGATGGCTTCGGGCTCGTGGGAGCGAGACCGCGTGGGGTTGGAGGTGCGGGGGGGCAGTTCTGCCTTCTGGGCCGCGGACGGGGAGCCTAGGAAGCAATGCACAGGTATTTCATGAGTACCTACGGTGCGCGGTGCTGCACTGTGCCCACAAATCACCTCAAGCCCGGTGGGTTCGCTGAGACTGAGGAAGGCCGGCTGTTCTTTATCAGAGTCCCGTCATCCCCGCCTCCTCCTGGCCTCGGGGACAGCGCTCTGCAGTGGAGCCCTGCCATCTGCTAAGTGGGAAGAACTGTGTCTGTGTGGTGGGGTCTTTAAACAGAATTCTCTCCCTAGGGAGAGCTGCGAATGAGAGGGAGGCAGAGAGGGTGCCCATCTGGGGTCCTGGGGCATGAAGGAGACCTGCAGGCCTGTTCTGAAACTTGCAAGGTAACCCCAGAAAACCAGCATGGGGAGGGCGGGGTGAAGTTACCTGAGCTCCGTTCTCATTGGTCTCAGCGAGAGCTGGGACGAGAGCTGGGAAGGCAGAGCTGATACAGACAGAGCTAGGGAAGTGGGGTCCTCCCTGGGCGAGAGGGGCGCAGGGCAGGAGGGCAGGGTGGGTGTGGGACGACTGGTCTTCACTGTTATAAGCCCTCACATACTCTCTGATTTGGTTCACTTTGTGCATGTGTTAATTATTTTTTTAAATATATTTTTATTGATTTTTAGATAGAGAGGAAGGGAGAGGGAGAGAGAGAGAGAAACATCAACGAAAGAGAATCATGGACCGGCTGCCTCCTGCACAATCGGGGATCGAACCCACAACCTGGGCATGTGCCCTGACCGGGAATCGAACCAGCGACCCCTTGGTTCATGAGTCAATGCTCAGCCACGGAGCCACGCCAGCCGGGCATTCCTTTACTTTTTTTAAAGGTTTTTAATGTCATCGCCTCCAATAACATCTGGAACCTGTCCCATCCAAGCCATGCCTTCCCCCAGCCCAGGGGGGACGGTGACCATTACCCGCCTGACGCACCTGCCGGCCTGGCCACGCCTCCCCTCAGCCCGCCTTACCAGGCCCGAACTGGGACGTGTAGTTCTCTATCCCAGCGAGATCTAAATAGTGGTTTCTCCTCTCAATGTTCTCATCCACGCAATGGTGGTAGCAGCCCGGCTGCTCCAGACGGCTGTCCCCCTGGAACCTGTCACAGGAAGGCAAGTGAGTGGCGGGTGCTGGCTCAGGGCGCTGGGGTGGCGGGGGGGCGGGGGGGGGAGTGGGAGAGGACAGCCCCACAGCCTCCTGGGAAGCCACCGGACAAATCCTCCTGGACCCTTTACTGATTTCCCTCTGGTCCTGGGAAGGGTGTGAGGGAGGGAGTGGTCCATGGAGACAGCCCCTACCAGGCCTCCCTGGCCTTTCTTGGAGGAACAGGCCCAAAGCAGGGGTCAGGGGTTACTGGTCGACACGTAAGGGTGGCCCAAAGCCAGACTTCAAGCCCCGTGTGCCTGCCGCACACCCCAGACAGGTGGCCTAGTTCCCACCTGCTTCCCAGGGAGTGTGGGAGCAGAAGCCCCCCAGCCAGGGGACTTGAGGCTGGCACCTGCCCCAGAGCCCAGGGCCCCGAGCGGGCCTTCCCTGTGTGTGCACGGAAGGGCTGGGCGAGAGGCGCCGCCGGAGGCCACCTTCCTCCCACAGGGCCTCGGTGATCTGCACGAACCCCCTCCCGGCCCCCCTCTCCCCAGCAGAGCCCCCCACCTGCAGCCAGCTCAGGTACCTGTGATCGTCAGCCCCTGCCCACATCACGCGGAGCCCCCTGCGTCCCCCTTCTCTCTGTTCCCTGTGCTGCTGATTCTCAAAGTCCAGAACTTTCCTTCCATGTTCACTTAGGAATCAGCGTACCTCCTGTCTCAGACAGCCCTGCGCTTCACCGCCCTGTGCTCCATGCTTCCTAAACAGCCCCCTTCCCCTCCCACCTCTCTCCTTCCCTTCTGGAAGTTAAAGAACCAGCACTCGGGGAAAGGGACCCGCAGCCGCAGTGAAGGCCTCGTGTGCAGTCCCGAAGCCCCAGTGCCTGAAAGCAAGGGCTTTTCCCAACCCCCTGGGCAGCCACGCCGGCCCTAAGCGAGGAGAGGACAAGCCATGGTCTTTATGCCACCTGGTGTGGGTACTCGTACGTCTGCCCACAGAAACACCAACGTGCAAAACCCCGAGATGCCACCCAGACCCCAAAATCACACGTAAGGAATACACCCTGAGCACCTGTGCAAACCAGCAAACGCCAAACCTCTCTGGCCTAAAGCGTTTGGATAAAGCAATGTAGACCTATACTCAGTTATTTTTTAATTTAAAAAAGTTTTTTTTTATTGATTTCAGAGAGGAATGGAGAGAGAGAGAGAGAGATAGAAACATCAATGATGAGAGAGAATCATGGATCGGCTGCCTCCTGCACGCCCCCCACTGGGGATGGAGCCCACAACTGGGGCCTGTGCCCTGACCGGGAAATCAACTGCGACCTCCTGGTTCGGAGGTTGACACTCAACCACTGAGCCCCGCCGGTCGGGCAATACTCAGTTATTTTTAAAAATCAAACTTTGTGAGCCTGTCGCCTGAAAGCGCTGCCCCTGAAGAGAGCGCAGAGGGAAGCCTCCTGCTTGGGATCCCTCAGACACAGTACACAGCTGGTGCTTAACCGTGCTCAGGTGCCCTGGGCTGCCCAGCCCACCCCTGCCCGCCGTACCTGAGGGGGGCTCGCTGCTTCTTGTCCCAGCTCCGCAGCTCCTCCGCCGGCTTGGTCTCCGCTCTGGGCCTGGTGCTCTGCAGGTCTGAGTCCCGCCCAAGACACAGCCCGGTGAGCAGCTCGATCCTGTCCCCGCCGGCCTCCGGGTCCTGCCCAGGTTTTCCAAGCTGCTGGCCCCAGCAGCTGCCCAGTGGCTCGGTGGCCAGGCTTCTCGGAGCCAGGACCAGACCAAGGGGTCTCACAGCCACCTGTCCTGCTCAGCTCCTCCCCACACTGCAGGGCTGGGCTCCACGGCCGGCCCACCCATCACAACACAACACAGCCTCTGCCCTGGCTGCCAGCCACACACGTGCCCAGCCGTGCCGTGCTCCCTCGGGCCTTCCACCTGGAATCCTCTCTACCCAAACCCCACCCCCTCAAGTACCTGCCACAACCCCACCTGCCCGCAGAGGAGCTCCCAGCGCCAGCGCCTGGCCCTGCCCCTCACCGGGGTGGTTGAGAAGGATGCTCTTCTTGCCCTGGCTCCCGTCGGGGGCCACGGTGAGCTTCACCCGCAGCGTCTTGCTGGACGTCGGGGAGTGGTTGACGGAGGAGTCCACCACCTCGTAGATGGTGTGCAGCAGGCTGGTGATGTCCTGGCGGCGGGAGGGAAGCAGAAATCGTTCGTGGCCTTAGCCACAGCGCATCTGTAGGAGGGATGTGCGCTCTCCGGGCCACGGCCTGGGTGGGCAATGACCTGCCCAGTGACCCTGCCCAGACACAGACAGACTCGGCCGTCCCTTCACCCTACCCGCCAGTACTGCCCTGGCCAGGCAGGTGTGTGCTGGCTCCGCCCACAGCAGGCGGCCGCCCGAGGGCCACTCAGGCTGAGAGCATCTCCGAGGAGCCAGGTCCAGCCTCCTGTTAAATCTCCAGAACCTCTGATACTGGCAACTGATTTTTTTTTCAATTCCCCATCCCCTTCTCCCCCCTGCCCCTGGCAACCTGCATTCTACATTGTCTATGTGTCTGACTCCTGCAGGCAACTCTTATGAGCAGAATCACACAGCATCTGTCCGTCAGTGACTGGTTCATTGCACTCAGCATAATGTCCTCGAGGCTCATCGCGATGCAGCCAGCCAGTCCAGGATCCCCCTCCCTTTTTCAAGGCTGAGTAATATTCCACGGCAGGTGCAGCCCACCGTGGGTTGATCCTGATCGACCGACAGGCACTTGGCTTGCATCCACGCTGGGGCTGTTGTGGTTGATGGGGTATGAACGTGGATGTACAGGCATCTCTTCAGGACGCTTCTTTTCAATGTCGGGGGACACATACCGAGAAGTGGGGGGCTGGGTCCCATGGGGGTTCTGTGTATCATGTTTTGAGGACCCTCATGCTGCTTCTCTCAGCAGGTACGCTATTTGACATCCCCAGCAACAGTGCCCAGGGTTCCAAGTTTGCCACTTGCCCAGCAACACTTACTTTATTTTCTCTCTTTAAAAAAAAAAAAAATATATATATATATATATAATTATTGATTTCAGAGAGGAAGGGAAAGGGAGAGAGAAACATCCACGATGAGAGAGAATCATGGATCGGCTGCCTCCTGCAGGCCGCCCCCCATTGGGAATGGAGTCCGCAACCCGGGCCTGTGCCCTGACTGGGAATCGAACCGTCACCTCCTGGTTCATAGGCTGACGCTCAACCACTGCGCCACGCCAGCCAGGCAACACTTGCGGTTTCCTGTTTGTCTGTAGAGCAGCCATCCTCGTGGTGTGAGGTAGGGTCTCATGGTGGTTTCGACTTGCATTTCCCTGATGATCAGTGGCGTTGAGCAGCTTTTCATGTGCAGATTGGCCATTGGTACATGTTCTTTGGAGAAAAGTCTATTCAAGTCCTTTGCCCATTTTTGATAGAATTACTTCATTTTCTATGTGACATTTTAGGCGTTCTCCATACACAGTATTCTGGCTGTTATTCCCGTATCAGATAGAGGATTTGCATATGTTTCCTGCATCCCGCAGGCGGCCCTGCATTCCGCAGGTAGGTCCTGTCCTCGGAGGCGCTGCATTTACACTCTGATGGAGTCCCCTTGATCTCCTTCCACTCTTCCTGCCTGCGCTCATTTAACTTTTACCAAACCCTCTGCGGGGCTGGGCCAGAACATCGGGGCCAGACCAGCACTGTGGGAGCCGCCTGTTTGAGACAAGCCGCCTCCCAGCAGGCCTCCGGGCTCAGCACCTGCCTAGCCTCGTTCCCACCACACCCGCTCCCTGCACCCTCCTGCTCCAGTTCACCTGCAGGGATAGGCCCTGCCTTCGCAGAGGGGACGGGCAGAGTCACCTGGCACAGGACCAGCACCCTGTGCCCCAGGGCACGGCCCATGGCCAGAGGTCAGGCGGGCACACTCACCTCGCGGGTGACCTTCCCGTTGTTGTCAAAGTCATACAGGGTGAAGGTCCACTCCTGCCGGCTGTCCTCCTCCACGGACACGTCACAATGCAGCTCCTGGACAGACAGACAGACAGCACACGGAGCGCTGTCACCCAGCGGCTGGGACACCTGGAGGCCAGGCCATGGGGCTGCCCCTCCCACTGCAGAGTAATGACCAAGATGGGACTGGCCAGGGAGAGCAGCCAGGCTGGGCAGGAAGGTTTGGCCTGAGGAGAGATGCCCGTATGGGTGCCAGACAGGCTCTGGGTCCTCACAGGCTAAGAACACCGAGGGAGGGTCTGAGAGAGGGCTCTGTGGGCTTGGGAAGACTGAGCTTGGACCCAGGGCTAGAAGCTACCCTGCCCACATGCCTACACACACACATGCATACCCACACGTGTGCACACACGTACATGTCTGCATGCGCTCGTATGTGCTCGCACCTGCACATGTGCATGCGCCCACACTCATGCACACCTATGCACATGTGCAGCCCGTGCACACCTGCACCTGCTTGCACGCGCGTGTGCACACACACACACACAGGGCACAGTAACTTGGGAAGCTGTGTTGCAGCTCCCAGGGTGGTCACCTGATCAGAAGGCAGGAGAAGGGTGGACACAAAGAACTAAAGGCCCAGTCAACTTCAGGTGGGCGGCCTGCATGGCCCTCCACAGCTATGCCCTCCACCTGGGCACGGCTCCCCTGCGCCTCAGCTTCCCTGTGTAAGTTACGGAAACGACGGTGTCGCTCTCAGAGCCTTGTTGGGAGCAGTCACTGGCCTGCCCCTCTGCCCCTCGGTGCTCATCATGGCCGTGGGAGACAGGTCCCCACCTCCCACCTCCAGCCCCTGGCTTCTGTGTCGAGGGCAGCCAGAAGGAAAAGCCAGGGATGGCGTGCCCAGGGTGGGGAGAGAGTGGAAGATGGTACCCCAGCCTCCACGCCCCTCCAGAGGACAAATCTGAGGGCACCTGTGGGACTGAGCCTCAGCTGCCCTTCACCTTCGTCGGCTCCCCTCCTTCCCTGCTCCCGGGGATCACCCCCGGACCCTTGTCTCGGGGTCTGCTTTGGGGGAGCTGGATACAGGTGTGGAAACTGGTTGGCACACAGCAAAGCCCGATGAATGGTAGTAGCTGCTCCTCTTTGTAATGATTCCTAATACAGTGACGTCATGTTATCTCTCCCGCCCGAGTGTCTAAGCGCGGGGGCTCTGAGCTGGCGTGGGAGCTCTGCCGCTGGGGGAAGCGTGCGGGACCGGCTGGCCACCGGGGCGTTCTAGGAAGGACGTTGACGGGGAGAGAGAGTCCGGAAAGGGCCTTTCCGATCCATGAGGTTCTCCGAAAACAAGCAGAGACGCCCAGACCACCCTGTCCCTTGCCCTGCCCCGGCCGGCGGGGCGTGCGGACAGGCTCAGCCCCACGCGGGTGGCACTGGCCCCCGGCCGCTGGAGAAAGCGTGGCCAGGCGCCGTGCCCTGCCCCCAGCCTCTGCCGCGCACAGCCAGCTCCTCCGCCACTCTGGCAGCCACGCTGAGCTCAAAGCCGCTCTTCCCTCAGTTGTGACATGTCCGTCTGATACCTGCCAAGTGCCCGCTCTGCTCCGAG
Source organism: Myotis vivesi (assembly GCA_035771395.1). Classification (NCBI taxonomy): domain Eukaryota; kingdom Metazoa; phylum Chordata; class Mammalia; order Chiroptera; family Vespertilionidae; genus Myotis; species Myotis vivesi. The sequence goes on along the minus strand of JAWPEG010000015.1, from coordinate 3,019,636 downwards.
GAACTGCTTCAGGCGGCACAGCACTCACCCGCACACACGCACTCACACACGCACACCTAGACAGGTGTGCACACACCCGCACACAAATACATGCATGCCACACAAATGCACACCTGCATACCTGCTCATACACCCCTACACACACACACACACACACACACACACACACACACACTCACACATGCACACCTACAGACAGGCATGCACACACCTGCACAAATACATGCATGCCCACACAAATGCACACACGTTCACACACCCCTACACACATGCGCACCCACAAACACATGTACACACACCTGCATGTACATGTGCACATGCTCAACATACACACCTGCACGCATGTACACACATGCTCTCACACACATGCCCACATACTTATCTACACGCACATGCACACCCACACACGTGTGCACATGCTCGCCCACACACTTATCTACACACGCATGCGCACGTGTGCTCACACACACGCATGCCCACGCACTCATGCATGCACACATAGAGTTTAACTGACTCCCCCTCCCTGGCCCCTCTGATTAGCTCCACAGGAAGCCCGGGTTTGAAGTTCAGAGACAGGTTGAGCAGCTATTGTCACCCCCACCTCCAGGTGAGCCCTCCCCAGGGACCACAAACAGTCCTGGGCCGGCAGCTGCCCCTCCAGAAACAGACCCCCTGGGGCTCCCAAGGATGCGGGATGTCCAGGCCTGGGCCTTCCCTCTCCTGTCCACGCAGGAGCTGAGCGGCCTCCACATCGGGCCAGGCCTCAGCTTCCTCCTCAGAAAGCACCACCGATCCCTGGCCAGTGTGGCTCAGCAGATAGAGCGCCGGCCTGCGGCCTGGATGGTCCCAGGTTTAATTCCAGTCAAGGACACGTGCCCGGGTTGCAGGCTTGATCCCCAGTAGGGGGCCTGCAGGAGGCAGCCAATCCATGATTCTCTCTCATCATTGATGTTTTTCTCTCTCTCTCTCTCCCTCTCCCTTCCTCTCTGAAATCAATAGAAATATATTTTAAGGAAGACGAAGATAAAGACAAAGACGAAGACGAAGAAGAAGAAGAAGAAGAGGAGGAGGAGGAGGAGGAGGAGGAGGAGGAGGAAGAGCACCACCGAGAAGAGAAAACCCTTCTCTCCAGGCCCAGCGCCAGGAAGGAAACTTACTTCCAGTTTCAGCTGCTTCTTGGAGCCCAGACAGGACTCGCTCAGCTTCTCCATCCTCTTCTCATCTCCACTGGCCAGCCCGTCGGTCTTCTCGGGGGGCAGGGCCACTGTGGGGGAGGCAAGGGGGGACACGTGAGGCTTCGTGCTGGGGCCCCACCCTGCCCCCCTGCCCACCTGCTGGAGTCAAAGCTGCTTTTCCCTCCAGGGCTGTCCAGCTGCTCCAAGGGGGCCCCCTTCCAGGGCACACCCATGCTCTGCCCACGGGGGACACGCTGCTATCATGACCTGCAACATCCTTTATTCACCCCCCTCCCCCCGCCACACACACACACCGCTCCAGAGGGCGGGGTGGGGGCTGCAGAGAAGAAAAAGGAAAGGAAGAAAGAGAAACAAAGGCCAGCTCCATCTTCAAAGCCGCTGCCTTGCTGCGCGGAGGTCCTGGCTGGAGATGTAAGCTGGCCAGGCTTATCGGAACCAAACTTCAAATTCAAAGGGAAGTTATCAGAAAACCACTTCAGGTTCAATGTTGCCTTTCAAGTTCCACTTGATAAAACCCAAAGAAAAGAAACCTCTGTCCCGCTCTCTCCTCTGAGGCCCCTCCTCCCCTCCGAGCAGAAACAGCCTGTCTTCCCTCAGGTCCTCCCCTGCCTCTCCTCTTCTCCCCTCTCCCGGGAGGGCGACATCCCTCCCACCCTTCCCCCGCTGCGCGTCTTCTCTGCAGATCAGGGTGGCCTGGCTTGTCCTCCCTTCACCAGCAGGGCCTCATCCCATCCTGGCGCAGAAAATCACCCAGACACCCCTGGAAGGGGTCCTTCCCAGCAGGGGCCGGGCACACAAGGGTAGGAGGACTGGGAGCCATCCTGCCCTGGGGTCCCGGGGGCCAGGAACAAGGACAGTCAGTGCCCCACCAAAGATGGCCTTTCACACTCTCACTGCCCCCTACCCAATGGCTAGAGGAGGTAGGTGTCACAGAACCCACCGATCAAAGCCTTACAGACCCCAAGGCCAGGGTCAGGGGCGGGACTCAGGGGTCATGCTTCTACTTCCACATGGACCCTCTGGAACCAAACGAGGCCAAACCATCACCCGCCCCCAGACATCCCTGTGCAGAACAAACGACCCTCCACCCACCTACCCACCCATCTATCCATCCATCCATCCTTCATCTATATCTAGCCATCCATCCACTCATCCACCATCCATCCATCCACCCATCTATCCATCCATCCATCCTTCATCTATATCTAGCCATCCATCCACTCATCCACCATCCATCCATCCACCCATCATCCATCATCCATTCTTCATCTATATCTAGCCATCCATACACTCATCCACCATCCATCCACCATCCATCTGCCATCCATGCATCCACCATCCATCACTGGGCTCATGGGCGGCCTGGAGGAGGGAGAATGGTGCCTACCACAGGCCACCAGGGTCCAACCTCCGTGAACAAAACTATCATGGAGACGGGCTTTGGCATCAGGTTCTGAGCCCATTCTCTGTCTCTTACTCCTTCTTGTGCAGCTCAAGGACTTGTTTTCCCAGAGATTATCTCTTGGGGGGCATCATTTCAGGGGGAGTCTGATCACACTTCAATTGCAAGGCCCAGTCACAACAAGAGACACTGCTTATGTGAAAGAGGAGGAAGTAGGAGGGGAAGGAAGGAAAGGCACAGAGCAGGAGAAAAGCAAAGCCTGTCTTGCCTCTGGATTCCCCTGGGTGACAGCGCAGGACTGGCAAACCACGCCCCCATGAGCCAAAACCTGCCGCCTCCTGTTCGCATAAATACAGTTTTATTGGGACATAGTTGCTCAGACACACACTGTGTATGGCTGCTTCCCTCCACAATGGCAGAGTTCAGTAGTTGCCACAGAGACGGTCGGGTCCATGGAGCCAAAAATGCGTACTCTCCTGGCCCTTTACAGAGAAGTCTGTGACCCGCGCTGCAGGCAAACGCAGCCTTCACCCGCACCGGGTACCTGGACCCACCTGCGGCTCACCTGCTCCACTGGGAGCCCTGGTGCACGCACCCCCTGCCCAGCCATGCACAGCAGCCATGGACAGAAATGTCCGAGCTGCCTCCTTCAGACCCGCCCTCAGCTCAGAGGAGTCTGGTGCAGTGGGTGGGGCTCCTTTTCCTTTTCTAAATATTTTAAATATGTTTTTATTGACTTCAGAGAGAGGAAGGGGGAGGGGGAGAGAGAGAGAAACATCTATGAGAGAGAAGCATCATGGATCGGCTGCCTCCTGCACGCCCCCCACTGGGGATCGAGCCCGCAACCCAGGCCTGTGCCCTGACCGGGAATCGAACCGTGACCTCCTGGTTCCTAGGTCGACGCTCCCCCACTGAGCCACACTGGCCTTCTCTTCTGAATCAGCTCCCTGTCCCTCCTCACTCTGTCCCTCCTCACTCCCTGGCCGAGGAGCGGAGCCGCTGTGTTTAGCAGATGATGCTTCCCCACACTCCCTCCCGCAGCCTGGCATCGCTCCATCCCAGCAACTGCCAGATTAAATGCGTTACTTGACCATCCTCACCCGCTCCCTTTGATGTTCCCTTCTCAGGCTTCAGAATACCTTTTGGAGGGAGATCAGACAGCATTAAACAGAATTACTAATTAATTAAGCAAAGTTAAATTTTAAACACTGTTTGTTGTGTTAGCCAAAAGCCTGAACAGAACAGACTTTTTTCCTCCACGGAGATCAAAGACAGCCTCTTCCCTTTCCCCTCCCCCCCCCCCCCGTTTAAAAAAGGGAGGGGCTGGGAAGGCGATGGCACCGCCGGCCCAGCACCAGGTGCTGACGGCTGGCGCCACCCAACAGCATGGGAAGAGGGCGGGCTGTGCAGTGAAAGAGACCGGCCTCCGCACCCCACCCTCCTCAGCAGGACGAGCACCTCTGGGCTCTTCCTCTCCCGCCTCGCTCGGGGCAGAGTCTTCTGGGGGCATCGGGGGCCTGGCTGTGCCAAGCAGGCCGTGCACGGTACGGCTCTAGGAGCGGTGCCCATGCTGGGCGGTGCACATCTGTGGGTGGCGAGGACATTTTTGGAACAGATGGCGAAGGTGTCGTGAAGAGGGTGAGGAGGGGCCCCTGCTCCTGATTCGCACGAACGCTATTTGTCCCTGGCAGAATGCTGTCCAAACGCATCCCGTCTAGCCGGGCCGGCGGGGCTCAGTGGGTGAGCGTCGACCTAGGAACCAGGAGGTCACAGTTCGATTCCCGGTCAGGGCACAGGCCTGGGTTGCAGGCTCCATCCCCAGTGGGGGGCGTGCAGGAGGCAGTCGATCAATGATTCTCTCTCATCACTGATGTTTCTATCTCCCTCTCCCTTCTTCTCTGAAATCAATAAAAAATATATATACTAGTATATATATTTAAATCTAGACCCTGATTGGTACAGCAAAGGCCGGCTTACTGTAACAATCCAGAAAGGCCTGGTTGACATTAAACTTTGCAAGAAGACAAAAATTAGAACACAGGCTAGTGACTACATCAGCCCCAGCGAAGACCAGAAATGCCCGGGACCCTGCGAGGCGTGGCGGGCACCTCTCCGGGCCCAGTTGCCTGGCTCAGCACGATGTCAGGTTTAACACAGGCCACGGTCTCCTCGCTGGACTCCGCACACTTGCCCGAGCGCACCCACCGCCCCTTCTTAATGGTCCTCGCACAGATTATCGGCCACAAATATTTCCATCTCGGGGTGGATTGCCGGGATGTTTCTGACTCCCCAGCCCCCCGACAGCAGCTGTTGGAGGGGAGGCAGATGAACTTTAATATTAGCCGATGCCAAATATAATTAGGCGGCTAATCTGCTGCGTGTAAAAAGAGAACGGATCGTGTGTGCATTCCGGGCCAAATGGTTTCTTGCGTTCTGGGCAGGAGGCTCTCCCCGGGGAGCGAGGGTCCCCGAGACGCAGGGATCTGCCCGGCCGAGGGCTGTACCGGGGACCCGGTGAAGTGAGTGAAACACACACTATTACCCCCGCTCCTCTCACTAACGCAGGGTGTGTCGCTGCTCATGTTTGACAAAAGGAGAGACTGAGCTTAAAGAGCAAACTCGAGCCCAGCCGGTGCGGCTCAGGGGTTGAGCGCCGACCTATGACCCAAGAGGTCAGGGTCTGATTCTCGGTCAGGGCACATGCCCTAGTTGCAGGCTCCATCCCCAGCAGAGGGCGTGCAGGAGGCAGCCAATCCACGATTCTCTCTCATCATGGATGTTTCTCTCTCCCCCTCTCTCTCTGAAATCAATAAAAACATCTTTTTAAAAGCAAACTTGACCAAGCCCTTTCTAAAAAGGATCGCCCGCCCACGACTGCCTCTCAGCGCATCCCTCCCTGGAACTGCTCTGCATCTCCTGACCTGGCCCCACTCTCACACTGTGACCCCTGCCCCCGAACACTCTCTCTGTCTCTCCGATTCCTGCTCATCCTTTGGGTCCTTGGCTTGGGCCTCCCCACCTCTGAGAAGCATGCCTCCACGCCCCCCGGAACGAGGTTAGGGTTCCTGTGCAGGGAGCCCGTATCACACCGTGGTAGCCGTTACTCAGCTAACTGACCCCTCCTTCAGAGCCTATGGCACTATCTAGCGCTCGTCACCATCATCAACAGGAAACAAGAGCAGCAGGCCAGCGTGGCCCAGTGATTGAGCACCAACCCATGACCCAGGAGGGTGCTGGTTTGAGTCCCGGGTTTCGGGTTTGATCCCCAGTAGGCGCAGAAGGCAGCTGATCAATGATTCTCCCGTTACTGATGTTGCTGTATCTCTCTCCCTCGCCCTTCCTCTCCAAAATCAATAAAAATATAAATTTAAAAGGAAAAAGCGGGGGAGAGACCCTCCCAACCAAAGCTCTCTGGCCTTTTTCTCTCCTTGCAGCATCAGGTGCATGGCCTCTGGCCTTGACGTTCAAATCAGACTGAGAAGGGACATCTGTTCAGGGAGGGAGGGGGCCATGCCGGGGCAGGGACAGAGACGGGGGGGGGGGGGGGAGCGT
>JAWPEG010000015.1:2941774-3013481 GCA_035771395.1 Myotis vivesi | reverse complement strand
CCGCGCCCGCCCCCCGGGGGGGGGGGCCCCCCCCCCAGCCTTCTTTGGGCTAAAAATATCATGTCCCTTTCCCCCTCCCCCACCCCCACCCAAGTTGGAACCTGTGCTGAAATTCAGCTTTTCGAACCTGACCCCGAGCCCCCTGAAACTAGGAACGCCTCCCAGGATGTGACGGCGGCAGAGTCTCCGCGGTGCAGGCGGGGCCGCAGGAAGAGGGGACCTGAGGGGAGCTGCTGTGGGGTCGAACCCAGGCCTCCAGGGCCTGCGGGGTGCAGGGTGCGATGGCTCTGAGCTGAGGGAGAGGAGCCAGCGCCCCGCCCACCTGCCCCCTCCGTAGGAGACAGTGGGAGTCCCTGCTGCTCTCCAGTGAGCGCCTCCCTGTCTCAGACTCCAGGGCCCCCAGCCGCCTCAGGCGCTCAGTCGGTACCGGAATGAGGACTCAGAGGCCGGAGCTCTGTCCTCGGTCGGTTGTGTGACCCTGATAGGTTCCACCCCGCTCCATCCTCAGCTTTCCAGCTCCACGTGAGGGGACCAGAGGCCTGCCCAGGGCTGCGCAGCGCGATGGATGGCTGAGCCCTCCCCCTGGGCATCTGAGTAGACTGGCCCAGGGCCCGAGGGGAACATACACCCGGTCTGGTCGGAGAGGGAGAGGGTCACCTGACTGGGAGAGGCTTTGAAAAGAGGCTTTGCCTGAACTGGACAAGGAAATGACCAAACCGCCAGAGGTCCGTCATCAAGAAAGGAGGACCTGAGCTGGCCGGCGCACTCAGGCATTAGAGCATCAGCTCCCTGCGCCCCACTCTAGCCGTGTGCCGCCCCTGCCACACCCCGCCGGCTGGGGCTTGGGTTCGATCTTGATGTGGACTTTGTTGTCCCCACAGTTCAAAAAGAGCTCCGCAGCCCGGCCCCGCGCCCCCGGCCGGCCTTCATCTCCCGCCCCCTGTGCGTGCTCCCAGCTGGTCGGTTAAGGCGGCTAAGATGCTGGATTAGGGCTGGCTTTACATAACAACGCGGGAGCGAAAGCCAGACTCTCCCGGGATGGCTAAAGGCTTCTTTTCATCTTCCTGCCTCAGATGGCCTTTTCTTCCTCCCGTGCGCAGCCCTCCAGCCCGCCAAGAGGCAGTGAACTTGGCCAACAGGAAGACAAAGGAGAGATTCAGGATTCCGCGAGCTCTCCCTGGCCGGCGCGCAGAGGGACACCCACAGCCTCCACCCCCTCCCGCTCTGGGCCAGGTGGGTGCTTCCCCGCGGCCAGAAACCACAGCACCTGCCTCACGGTGCGGTGGCCTGCGGGTCACAGCCTGTCCTCTGCCCTAGGGTGGGCGCCAGCCTCCCTCGGGGCAGCAGCCAGAGCAGCCACTCTCCCGGCTTTACTTACTTCTGTGTCCCCTGTTTAACGCCGGCTTTCGCCTTTCGTTTCCCAAGGAACCTGGGTGGCATTCTCGTAAAAGTTAACACGTGTCGGTAACAGCTAACTCTACGGTCCCCTGCACCACTCTCTCCCACATGAGGCTCCTCCTCCCGCGTCCGGGAGCGGCTGCTCTGGTCTGTCTAGGCCAGTGATGGCGAACCTATGACACACGTGTCAGAGGCGACACACGAACTCATTGTTTTGGTTGATTTTTCTTTGTTCGATGGCATTTAAATATATAAAATAAATATCAAAAATAGAAGTCTTTGTTTGACTATGGTTGCAAAGATCAAAAAATTTCTATATGTGACACGGCACCAGAGTTAAGTGAGGGTTTTTCAAAATGCTGACACGCCCAGCTCAAAAGGTTCACCATCACTGGTCTAGGCCTCTAGCCACACAGCAGCACATACATGAGCATCTACGTGTGTGCACAGGGAAGGACAGGGCGGTGCCTGGCGGCCTTGCTCCATTAAGGTTAACGTGCTTTCTATCCGTGACGTGTGTCTGCGCCTGCTCTTGCCGCTTTACGGCCCGGGCTCCTGTGTAAGCCTTCGTTCGAAGGAAGGGGCCGAACAACTTGACCACCGATAACCCCGTCCAACCCCTCCTCTAGGTCCTAGTTCTTTCTTCAACGCGGTGCTTCCCCTGGAGGAAAGGAGGCGGGACAGCCGAGAGAGGGAGGGGAGGCGGGAGGGGGGGAGGGAGTGCCCACACGCGTGTGCTTCAGGTGAGTGGACCAGCAGAGAACGGGGAACGGCACAGCTTCGGGAGGGAGCGCTCGCTGCAAGCCTGATGCTGTGGGTGGGGCCCGTGAGGAGCCACTACGCTCACTCCCTCCGGAGCAGCTGCGGTCAAACAGCCCATTCGAGGCCCCACCACGGCCACACGGCAGGGCCGGGACGGGGACCCACGTGGCCCGGCTCCACTCTGGGCCTGGACTGTGGGGGTCACACTTCCCTCTCGCTCCTCAGCCCTCCCCCCAGAGTCCTGGCCTCCGCCTGGACCACAGATTTCTGGAGGGTGTGCAGGGCATGTGGTAGACCAGACGGCCCCATCCCCTCCGCCCTGCCCTCTGGGAAGGAAGCAATGCAGTCCAGTACCTTCCAGTCGAAAGTCTTCCTCCTCCTCCTCGCTGAGCGTTTCTCTGAAAACCTCGCCCACCAGCTCCTAGAGGAAGGGAAGGCAGGGAGATGAAGGACGCCCCGGGGTCAGGTGGCACCTGGCATCGGGGCGAAAACGTGGCGCCGTGAACATGTGGCTGCCTGGTCGCAAGGAAGCTGGGGCCCTGCTCTGATTGTTCCGATGGGAATGTGGGCCAATGGAGGCAGGTCCCATCCCACCTGAAAAGCTGATCATCAGCCCGGCCAGTGTGGCTCAGGGGTTGAGCATCTACCTATGAACCAGGAGGTCACAATTCGATTCCCGGTCAGGGCACATGGCCGGGTTGTGGGCTCCATCCCCAGTGTGTGTGTGAGGGGGCGGGGGAGGGGGGGCATGCAGGAGGCAGCTGATCCATGATTCTCATCATTGATGTTTCTCTCTCTCTCCCTCTCCCTTCCTCTCTGACATCAATAAAAGTATATATATTTTTAAAAAGTTGATGGTCACACTGCTGTGTAGGAGGTAAGTTTTCTCAGCCTGCGGCCACCACGAAACACGACACAGGACCACACTTCTCCCTCAGAAAGAGTTCCACCCCCACCTCAGCAAAAGGCAAAGAGATCATAAAATGCCCCCATGTCCCCCCTGGAGGGGGACAACACGCCTGCGCGATGGCCTCAAGAAGAGACCTCAGACTGGACCCTCCTCCCACAGTGGGTCCCGGGCGGCGGTCCCGGTGGCTTGTAGCGGGCGGTGTGCTCTGGGGGGGCTCCGACCGCCCTTCCCGTAAACCCAACGCTTCAGCACATGTTGGACCTCCCTGCTCTGGCTTCCAAACGCCTCCCTCATCTCCCCACACACACCAGCCGGTCACCAGCCAACCCCCGCACGCGCCTGGCCTGGCCCTCTCGCGTGGGGTAAAGATGCCTGGTAGCCTGCCCTGGCAGGTGTGCTCAATGGTTAGAACGTCAGCCCATGAACCGAAGGGTCTCGGGTTCAGTTCCTGGTCAAGGGCATGTACCTGGGTTGCAGGTTCAATCCCTGGCCCTGGTCAGGGCACGTGCGGGAGGCAACCAATCGATGTGCCTCTCTCACATCAATGTTTTCTCTCTTTCTCTCTCTCTCTCTCTCTAAAAATCAATGGGAAAGAATTTCCTCAGGTGAGGATTAACAAAAAAACAATGCCTGGTAGCTCACCCCCGAGGGCAGAGCTGTCGCCTCAGCCGGTCGGGCTGCCCTGAGGGGCTGTGGGGCTTGGGGGGGGGGGGGGTGTCAGAGTTTGGTCAGTCCTCAGGCTGGGAAATTCCTGGGATATCCACAAGGTCCCACCTCTCTGCCCCCCGCCCAGCAGGATGACTCCAGACGAAAGGCTAAGACGAGCTGTCAAACTGTCTTCTGCATTTATTGGTTTTCTGCCAAGAAGAGTTCTGGGATCAAAAAAGATTATTTTAAACGAAGTCAAACAAGATCCCCTCCTGCAGGACTTACTACGGCAACGGGCACCGTGAGTAACCGCATAACGTGGTCCGCACGAGGCATCCCTCGAACCCCATCAGACCACGGAGTTTTATTTCTCAGAAACATGCCCTGGGATCTGTGTTCCGAGGAACCCACTTTGAGAAACGCTCCTCTTTGCCGGGAGCGATGAGTTTGGGGGAACCACACTGCCTTCTCTCTCCCGGGGCCCACGATGACACGGCGGCAGAGCCTCTGCGACCACAAAATGACAAGCGATAAAAAGGGCCCACACTCGGCAGCTGTCCCAGCTTCCCTTTTCGAGAAAAAATGAAAAGGAACAGGAAAGCACCCTCTCCCAGAAAAGTCAGGGGGAAATCCTGCCTCTCAGATGCTCGACAGGAAAGCCAGTGCTCCTCCCGATGAACAAAAACATTAATGAAACGTTTAAAACTGCTTTGTGGGGTCCATCCAGCTTGTCCACTGGACTCGGCCAGGGACCACTCTCCGTTTTCTGTTCTGTTGGGAGGATACACAGCTCGCATTTTAGGGGTCGGGCTTGGCCTTCTCTGTTCCCTTCCTTCAAACCCCCCGGGGGGCACTGCCTTCTCTTCCTTAGAGGTGGCTACAAGGTGGCCATTCGGACTTGGTGCCCACTGACCCAGCACCAGGCCCCCTGCCCCCTGGCTCAGGACTGCTTCCCTCCCCTCCCCCGCCAATGACCGAAACCCCGAACATCTCCTGGGCTGGCAGACTGGCTGTTAGTGTTCATAGAGCCGGAGCTGACAGGGGATCTGGGAGATGTGACAGGAAAGGGACACACTCAGGTGGCATCATTAGGCAGCAGGGAGGCCCCGGCAGCCAATTAGGGCCGATCTTTCATGCCAGGGGAAGGCGATGGGCTGGCAGGCGGCACTTTCTCGCAGGAGCCGGGGTCTGTCCTCCAGGGCACCGCAGACCCCTGCAAGCTGAGGTCCGTCTTCCGGAGCGCGGGTCTCCGTGCTGACCTGGCCACCACCCCGGCCGCTCCCAGCCCGGCCGACAGCGTCTGCGAGACAAAGGCCCCGGAGTACGCGTGTCTACAGGTACTCGGAGTTGAAAGACTCCAGATGTCACCACCAGCAAAGCGTCTGTCCGGGGCCGTAAGGATGCCTCGCGGGCGCGTCACGCACCCACAGCCTCCTCTGACGGCGGCTTCGGGGCTCTCCGAGAAGAACTGTCTGCTGGGAGGACCTAGGTCTCTGATAAATGAGAGCAGAGTTCTGGCAAGTCCTGGGGCCGGCCTCTTCCGGCTAAACCCTGCTCAGCTCTGCAGGACGCTTCAAAAGCTCCTCGGCGCCATGGTCCGCTAACACAGATACTCAACTATGGGGTCGTTCATCTCAACCACGGAACCCAACGCCCAGGGCCGGGCAGCGCCGTGTCCCGGTCCTCAGGCCCTGATCGCTAGGCCAGAGGCAACATGGGATAGCGTCCCGGCTCCATCACCTCCCTCGCACCTGGACCTGGAGCCACTGTCTTCTCGGAACCTCAGTCTGCCTATCCCTTAAATGGGCACAGTGAGACACCACAGCAACACCAACACGACAGCTGACACGTCCGGTGCTTTCTTACATGCCGGACGCCGTGCCAGGCACCTTATTAAAGAGTAAGTCCTTTAAGCGACACAACGGCCCCGCTCTTTCCATCCCTCGAGGAATAAATGCCCATAAAAATGATTTGCAAATTGTAAAGCGACAGGTATGATTGTTATTAGGTTTCTTGCCTACAAAGAAAATGCCCTCAACCCCCAGGGGCCATGTGAGACGGGAAAATAATGCAAAGACAGCCACTCACATCCCTTACCAAGTACTCATGGACCCCCAGCAGAGCCTCCATAGAAAGGGGGCCCCACTAGCCCCGTGTTTAAATGAGGAGGAGGCTCCAAGAGCCCAGGTGCCTGGCGCTGGAGCCCCAGCCGATGAGGGGCAGGGCCCCGATTCCAGTCAGCTCCTTCGATGCCCGTCTGAGCTTGGACAGTGGCATCAGGGCTCCTGTGGGCACAGGGGCAGAGGTGGCCCAGGGACTTGGCACTGGCCAGGGACCAAGGATCATGCTTAAGGAAGGACAAGACAACCAGCCTGGCCAGCAGCTCTTGTGGGTCAGTGGCCCAGCAGGCCCAGCTGTGGTCTCAAAGGTGCCCACAGCCCTGACCCATGAAGCGTGGGACGTGGCAGAGCCCCGGGCGGGAGCCCTGCAGGCAAGGTCCCGGGCCGGTCCTCGGGGCCACCACGCAGGAGGCACTCGGGCCCCTAGACAGCCAGGACCCACACTGGGAGCCCCGGTGCAGGGGTGCAGGGGTGCGGGGCATGGAGTTGGCGAGACCGCAGTTCAGATCCCAGCTCTGCCTCGCACAAGCAGGGTCATCCTTAATCTGTGCACAGGGGGGTGGGGGCCCTCACGCTGTCTTGGGGTGTGTGTGAGGATCAAGTAAACCACTGGATAGCAAGTGCTTAGCATTCTGCCTGAGACCATGCCTGGAGCCCAAGAGACCAGTGGCTACTATTCCTTCTACTCTTTTTTTTTTTTTTAATCCTCACCCGAGGATATTTTCCCATTGATTTTTTTAGAGCAGCGGTTCTCAACCTATGGGTCATGACCCCTTTGGGGATCGAACGACCCTTTCACAGGGGTCGCCTAAGACCATCAGAAAACACATATATAATTACATATTGTTTTTGTGAAATATGCTTTCATTATTTGTAACAATGAAAATACATCCTGCATATCAGATATTTCCATGACGATTCATCACAGTAGCAAAATTATAGTGATGAAGTAGCCACGAAAATAATGTTATGGTTGGGGGTCACCACCACGTGAGGAGCTGTATGAAAGGGTCGCGGCGTCAGGAAGGTTGGGAACCACTGTTTTAGAGAGTGGAGGGGAGAGAGAGAGACACAGAGAGAAGCATCGATGTAAGAGAGGCCCACAGATTGGTTGCCTCCCACACTCGCCCCAACGGAGGCCAGGGATTGAGCCTGCAACGGAAATACATGCCCTTGAACAGGAATCGAACCCGAGACCCTTCAGTCCACAGGCTGATGCTCTAACTACTGAGTCAAACGACCAGGGCATTACTTCTGCTCTCGTTGTCAGGTGGCCACAGGTCACTCCTGGGGAGGTGGGAAGGCTCCCACAGCCATCTAGACACACGCCCCAGCCCGGCACGCCCTTCCTCCTGCTCGGCATTCAGTCTTCACCGCAATCCTTTGAGTGGTACCGTTCCTGCCCCCACTTTACAGATGAGAAAACTGAGGCACAGACATGAACAACTTGCCCAAGGTCACTCAGCTCGTGCCAGAGCCAGGACTGAAGGCAGGCGGTGTGGTTCCAGCGCCCGCGCCCTTCACCCCCGCCCTGTGAGAAGCCACCCCCTGCCCATCCCCCCACCGAGGGTGCCAGGCCCGCTCTCCTCGGCCTCCAGCACGGTGAGCCTCAGCCTCTGCTCCCAGTTCTCAACAGACGCCTCCTGGATCCCAGGCCCCCTAGCCCCTCCCCAGACTCTCTGCCCGGCCCCCCACCTCCACCCCCCAGCCTGATGCTGGGCTGCCTCCTGCCCAGTGGCCCGGCTTGGTGGCCTCTCCGGCCACAGGGCCCAGACCTGCCTCCCTCCCGAATCCCAGCACTGCCCTCCTCTGCCCCACACGGGGCCCCAGGAAGAGGCCAGCTCCTCGGGCGCTGGGTGTGTAGCCAGCACCAGCCGGAGCCCAGAAGCGCAGGCTCGATGCCTTATAAGGCCTCGGGGGACGGGAACCACATCAAAGCAGGGCCTTGGGGAGCGGGCTGGAGTTCAGCCGGGCTTTTTCCTCTTTGTCTCCCGACTGACTTCGTACTCCTGAGCGGAATCTGGGCCCCCCCCCACTCCCCGCCTGCCCCCAGTGCTTTGTCAACCTTCCTGTGTGCTAAGAGCTAACAGATGTTGGTGCCCCGGGTTTCAAAAAAAACTCCTGGTACCCACAGAACCCGGGACGGCTCAGAGGTCCCAGGAATGCGCGGGGCTGGGCCTGGCCAGCGGGAAGCGGAGGCTGGAGGCAGGGCCTGGCCACCCTGAAACCCTTCCCTCCGAGCAGTCTGCCCTGGAGCCGCCCCAGGACATTCCTGGCGAGCTCTCCCCTCTCGGCAGAGCAGCCGGCTGCGTCCTGGGGAGCCCGCCTCCTCAAGCTGCTCCCCACACCCTGGGGGTCAGCCCAACTTGTTCTCTGGATCCAGGGTCTGCCTGTCAGGAGGGTGGACCTGGGTGGGTGGTGGGACGGCAGAGCTTCGCAGAAAGGGCTTCTGCCCTGGGGCCACAGGCAGCTCGGCCAGCAAAGTCTACTTCCTGGGCGTCCCCCAGCGAGCGGTTGGCATCCACACACCCTCCCCCCAACTCCCCCAGAACCGGGTCCCATTTGGGCTGCCACAGTTGTCTGTACATCGGTTCTCTCTCCCTCTCTCTGTCTCTCTGTCTCTCTCTCTCTCTCTCAAATCTACTCTTGCCATAAGCAATAAAATCAGGGAAATCATAGGTGTGTGAGGTCCTAGTGGGTTTTTTTTTTTTTAAATAATGCATACCCTGACCAGCATGGCTGGAGCATTGGCCTATGCACTGAAGGGTCCCAGGTTTGATTCCTGGTCAAGGACACGTATCTGGGCTTCAGGTTCAATCCCTAGCCCAGGTCGGGCCGCGTGCAGGAGGCAACCAATGGATGTGTCTCTCTTACATTGATGTTTCTCTCTCTCCTCCTCCTCCTCCCTTTCTTCCCCTCCACTCTCTAAAAAAAAAAAAAAAAAAAAAAATCAGCAGAAACATCCTTGGGTGAGAATTACAGACACACGCGCTGTCCACCATTCCCCCATGCCAGTGTCCTGTGGAATGTGGGTCATGCTTTGGGAACCAGACACTTTAAAGAGTCCTACACGGCCCTAGCCAGTTTGGCTCAGTGGAAAGAGCATCGGCCTGTGGACTGAAGGGTCCCAGGTTCAATTCCGGTCAAGGGCAAATGCCTGTGTTGTAGGCTAGGTCCCTGGTGGAGGGCGTGAAGGAGGCAGCTGATCAATGACTCTCATCATTGATGTTTCTCTCTTTCTCTCTCCCTCTCCCTTCCTCTTTGAAAGCAATAAAAATATATTTTTTAAAAAAAGTCCAGCACAGAGGTCACCTCCCCCGACCCTTACCCCGAGCCACCGGGCTGGTTCCAACAGGAGGGAAGGGATGGGGGAGGGGGGACACCAAGGGGGGCAGCACCTGGTGACGATAGGGCAACTGCGCTCACGGCCCAGCAGATGCTCCCCACACCCGACCACAGGCCCTCCTCGGAGGCTCCGGTTCTAGAACGTGATTGCTGGGCCTGGAGAAAACTGGCTAACGCCAAAGAAAACGGCCAGGTTGGGCATTACCCAGAATCCTCCAGCCTTTGGGGTTTCTGAGCTGGGATGACCCGCCAGGCAGACTGTGCAGGACCGGAGGCCCAGGGGCTTGGCGTCACCGGGGTTGCCCTCCCGGTGCTCAGAGGAGCTGCTCCGGTGGAAAGCGGGGTCCGCCGGGCTTGTGGCAGTGACTGAGTCATGAACACAAACCACCCAGAGATAAGAACAACCTGCATTTCTCCAGCGAGGGCCTGGCCCACGCCCAGGGCTCTGCTCAGCCGGGAGGTCATGGCTGATCTCTCCGACGACCCTGGGAGCCGGTGCTCCACCCCGAGGAAACCGAGGCCTCGAGAAGGGAGGTGACTGGCTCTCAGGCCTGATGTTCAGCCCTGGCTCCTGCCCCAGCCCCCGACCCACCCGGCACCCACCCCGCCCTGCCACTGCCCGCCACACGGCCAGCCGCCACCCGCGGACCTCCACCACCGCCTCCGCTCCGCACCGCCGCGCGCTGACACCGGGAGAGGCCGCAGGGCTGTGATGGGCTCTGATCTTCGAGCAGCCGGCACTGCCCCTGCCAGCGCTCCTGGCCCGGGCACAGGCCTGGCGCTGCTGCCAGGGTCCAGCGCATGTGCCCTGCTGAGCAGAGTGGCCGTGAGGCAGGCTGGTAGGACAGACAGCGCTGTCATCCGCCCCCCAGAGGACGGGGTCCCCACAGACAGGGCCACCTGTGGGGGGAGGGTGTGCACCCCTGCCGGGCACAGGGCCGGGGCCTCCTGCGCCTCCTCACTGCACCGGGGACGGGGTCCTCTCCTCTCCAAGCCCAGGAGCCCTGACTTTCAGGAGAGGACGCAGAACAACGCCTGGGCCGGACGCTGTGTGCCTCCTGCTGGGCACGCACACAGCAAACATCACACACAGGTACACACACATGGTCCACACTCACACACACAAACTCACACACACTGTCACTGTCACGCACACCTCACACGCCTGCAGTCAGGAATAAGAGCAGAGCTCGCTGGAGAAGACACTCGAGCGAACGGAAAGCAGCCATCAGCGGGACAGGACGCATCCTGGCGGTGAGCTCGGCAACGTGCCAGTAAAACAGGAGATCTGATCCCAGCTGGGCAGGAAGGGGGTGGCAACGTCTCCTCTGCCCCTGGCCCCACCCCTTCCAACAGCCACGCCACACGTGGACCAAGACGAGACCACGGCCTCTCCCCGCTCCTGGCTGTCTGTGCACACGCGGGAAGCTGGGGGCTGGCCAGACCCCTCTCTGTGGCCATGCGTTGCAGGCAGGCCTTGAGCTCAGAAACGGCATGAGGCCAGCCGAGCATGTCCAACGGGCTGTCCCTGGGGGCAGCGAGGGGGCAGCTCTCTCCACCCCACCCCACCCCACGGCGGCGCACCAAGTCCACCTGTTCCCACTCTCAGGCAAGCAAAGATCTAAAACCAGATTTTATTATTATTTTTTAATCCTCACCCGAGGATATTTTCCCATTGGTTTTTAGAGAGAGTAGAAGAGGGAGGGAAAGACAGAGAGAAATATCAATATGAGAGAAACACATCGATTGGTTGCCTCCTGCACGCACCCTGACCAGGGCCCAGGCTGAGGAGGAGCCTGCCCCCGAGGTACAGGCCCTTGACTGGCATCGAACCCGGGACCCTTCAGTCCTCGGGTGGACACTCCATCCACTGAGCCAAACCGGCGAGGGATAAAAACATACTTTTAAAAAGGGACTCTCACCACAGAGTGGTCCCCTGGGAAGTCACGGAGGTCATGGTACGACCTTGACCTTCCTTGGAGAGCCACCCACCTGAAACGCGCCAGACCTCACAAATGAACACGCAGGACACGCGGTCGCATTTGCATCTTAGACTCAGTCATGTCTAGTAGACATACGTCCCATGCAGTATTGGGGATATGAAAATTGTTACTTACCTGAAGTTCCTATATTTTATCTGAGAACCCCGCCCATCGGCACTTTCATCCTGAGGTGTGGACAGGGCTGATCTCTCCCCCTAACCACAGGGTGGATGCATGTCCCGGGCCTGACCCCTGGGGACTGTGCACATCCCTGGCCACAAGGCTGGGCACGAGGCCCAGGCCGGGCCGGAGAGATGCAATCCAAGACAACTGCTCTCTTCTGCTGACATGAACGAGATGAGATCTGACACTGAGGGGAACCTCTTACCTCCTTACCTTTATGTCTAAAAAAAAGAGCCAACACAGAGAGAAAAGCAGACCCAAAAGGGGAAGCGATGGAAAATGAGTCTTGACAACACTGTCTGAGTACCTGGATCCAACCATACCTGACGCTCGTGTTCCCCTCGGCCTTTCAAGGAAATGAACCTCTCCTTCGCCCCCTTTGCTTGAGCCATGAGCTTCTTTTCTGTTACGAACTGAACCACTGAATGAGTCCTGGCCAACCCCGCCTCCTCTCACCCCACCCACCCCGGGCACCACGCTGGGCACAGAGTCCGTGTCCAGAGAACAGTTAAGTTGCATCTACCCATAATTTTATACTGCACCGTGGACGGCAGCGTGGGACTATGGCAAAGGCTGGGCTGTGAGGTCAGACAGGCTCCATTCCCACCCCAGCTCCGCCCACCCCGCCCTCATTCCAGGGTCCTACACAACGAACTCGAGTATCTGTGAGCCTCAGTTTCCTCGTGGGTAAAACAAAGACGCTAGCCCCTGGGTCTGGGTGTCCATATAATTTTACTGCCCAAACTGGGACCCTTTGGAGAGTGAAAGGGGACAGTATACGAAGGCGTGGCTCAGTGGTGAGGGTCGCCTTTGAACCAGGAGGTCACGGTTCAACTCCTGGTTGGGGCACATGCCTGGGTTGCAGGCTCGATCCCCAGTGTGGGATATGTAGGAGGCAGCCCGTCAATGATTCTCTCTCATCATGTTTTTATCTATCTCTCTCTTTCTCTCTCTCTCTCTCTCTCTCTCTCTCTCCCTTCCTCTATGAAATCAATAAATATATATATATATTTAAAAATAACCAGGCCAGGACAACAGGAGTGACTGGGACTGTCACGTGTCAATGGGCCCCTGTAGCCCTGCCTACAACTCTCCCAACCCCACCTTCCCCACGGTCAACTCCTTCCGTCCTGTCTCCCCTCCCCTCTCCCCACCCCTGCCCTCTGTCCAAGACGCTCCCGATTCTGTCCTATCTACTTCCTCATTCCTCCTCCAGCCTCAGCTGTGATGTCCCCCCTGGACCCCCAGACTCAGTATGGCCCCCCGGCCGCCTGTGATGGCCACAGTCGCCCCAGCGCTCTGCATCATTGTCACTTGTGGTTCGCCCGTCTCCCCGACATGGGTGGGAAACTCATAGAGGACGGGGCCATACAGCCTCCCTCATCACGGAAGGCCCTGCGGGGCTGACGCAGTGTCTAACACAGACGCAGCCAAACCCAAACCACCGCCCCCTTCCCTCCTCCCGCAGGTCCTGTGTTCTCTGTGGATGAAAACATCCCGGGTGAGCTGTCCAGCAGGGGCCTGATCGGAGTGGGGACGATGGGCAGGGGGCTGAGTAGGGGAGGACGGCCCCTGGGATACCAGGACATGCTGATAATGCTCTCCGAGCTGCTGACTCTGAGGACAGCAACCCCACGAGGCCCCGCCCAGCTCGGTGGCCGTGCACTGGCCCTGTGATGGCTTCCACTGATCTGGGGCCAACACGACTGGCCCCAGGCCGGTCCTCTGTTCCAGAATCCAGCCCTGGCTCTGGCTCAAAACACAGGCCCGGCATCTCCTGCGACCTCACCAGCTCTGCCCACGGCCGCGGCCGAGTCACTGCCCAGAAAGCAGACTGGACAGGTGCAGGGGCCTCTCCAACCCGAGGCCCCAGCTGGGATGTGCCACACGCAGACCAGGCTGCTGGGCCCCCGAGTAGACAGCGGCCCCTCAGGTCCCTGGGCCCCGTCCCACGCAGCTCCCTGGCCTCCCAGGGCACCCTCCCCGCCTGATTTCTTGGTTCAGCCAGGCCCGCGGCCTGAGGTTGGCTACCTGAAGAACGCTTTGCCACCCTGGCCCCTCAGCTCACGCCCACCCCACTCCTTCATTTTCACAGGGTCCCTCCCTGCTCTGCAGCCCTCACTGGCTCCCTATTTCCAACCAACTCAGTCCCCTCTGTGGTCTTGCCCTACCTTCCCAGGCCTGCTCATGGGAGACGAGTGGTGATGGTGAGGGGAAAGGCCAGCCCAGGAGCCT
This sequence comes from Myotis vivesi, assembly GCA_035771395.1. Classification (NCBI taxonomy): domain Eukaryota; kingdom Metazoa; phylum Chordata; class Mammalia; order Chiroptera; family Vespertilionidae; genus Myotis; species Myotis vivesi. Next base: position 2,999,898 of record JAWPEG010000015.1, on the reverse strand, counting down.
CGCGCTGTGCCTCAGTTTCCCCATTGGGCAAAAGGGAGGAGGCAGGGCAAGGAGGTGTCTCCCAAGGCTTTCCTGCTCCGACGGTCCATGATTCCAGGGGCTCATGATGGGGCCAGTCAGCCAGGCCCTGACCTCCGTCCTCTGCTGTCTCGGGCCACCCAGAGCAAGGGCCCCCACCCACGCACAGGACCAGGGCCAGGCTCCCAGGACTGCCGGCCTCAGGAGCGGAAGTGCCGTGGGGAGCAGGGAGGTCATCTGTGGATCTGAATGTGTCCCCCAACCAGACTGGATCAGCCCTGCGCCTGGCTCTCGGGCCCCCGCGCCCAGCCCCAGGGCGCTGCCGTGACCACACAGAGACGCGCAGCTCCAACTCAGACACTGCAGAGCTACACCTGCGTGGAGTGAAGGGCGGACACACAGCTGCATAAAGCACCCAGGAAGGACCCCACGGCCTTAACCGCACAGTAGGTTGAGTGCTAACGGCCTTGAGCGCACAGTGGGGCCACAGGGAGCCAGCAGCATCGCCGAGGGGCATGGGGCCCAGCCTCCGCCCCAGGCTGCCTGGGGTTTGGGTCTTGGCTCTATCACCGACCAGCTGTGTGATGCGGGGCAAGGTGTTCCCCTCCGCCCTGCCTCAGTTTCCTCCCCTGCAGCACAGGGCAACAACATCCACCTCATGGAGCTAGCAGGATGGTGACCTAGGTGACATCTACACTGCACTCAGGACAGGGCCTGGCTCGTCGGAAGCGCTCTAGAAATGTGTGCGCGATAAATGAAAACAAAGGTTCGAGTAAAGTACATGGAGGTTAACAGAAAAGAAGGATGACACCCCCTCCCCCAAAGGGGATGGCCCCTCGTGAATGCCTTCAGCGTGTGCCGGTCTGACATGCAGGAAGCATGAACGTGTGGGCGTTCCTGCTTCTCCCCTGGGGCGCCTGCCCGGCCTGCACGAGGGGCGCTGTGCTCTGACCGTGAGCGGCAATCGCGGCTCCACACGTGAACTGACCCCTCGCGTGAGGACAGCGACAGCACCAGAGCCAGGCACACAGCAGGCACCGCATCTGATAAACACAGGCACAGTGGACGAAAGCGCCCTCACCACACAGAGGAGCAGAGAGCCTCCTGGGCATGTGCGTTAAGCAGCCAAAGACGCAAGGAAACCCTGAACGTCATGGCTCGGCACGTCTGGGGCGTAGGGGTAAATGGCCGCTGTTACTGCTGCTCTGGCTGCTCTTGTTTTTACTACTATTACAGGTTCTCACTGGAGAGACGAGAGGGAAATCGAGGCAGATGATTTCCCGATGCAGCCCTGGGGGAGGAGAGGAGGGAGGCTGAGGCACAGAGAAAGGGATGAGGGATGGGCGCCTGCAGTGGGGGGAGGAGGGGGGCGCTGGGAGGAGGGGAGGCCTGGCCTGAGCAGGCGCTTGGCGGCTGGTCTTGGAGGCAGGAGGCCTCTGGAGAGCCAGCCCGGCCTCAGAAGTCAGGCCAGCTGCAGTTCCCGGCATGCCGGCCCCAAGTCCCCATTCGGCCGGCTGCCCAGGGTGCTCAGGCCCTTCCAGGGCCCGGGATGTGCGTCCAACGCAGCTTCATCTCAGACTTGGGCCCAGAATTCCTTGGCCGCGGGGACCACGTCTCCAAGAGGCTGATAGAGCCCAGCTGCTGAGCGCCTTCTCCCGCTCTCCCACCCCGGGCCCCGGCCAGCCTCAGCCGGCTCCCGCGCAGAGGAGCCCGAAACTGCCGGTGTCCCAGCCCCGGTCCCAGGCGCCGATTCGGTACAAATGCCAGTGAGGGCCTTGGCCCCTCGGCGTCCGAATGGTGGCAGGCACCATGTGGTCCAAATCTGAATCGAATGACGGGTCTGCCCACCCTGGAAGGAAATCTCCAGAAAGGCCACGTTTAGAAGAATAAGGAACAACAATGACAAAAAGAAAACGAACCCTCTCTGTTCTCCAGAGCAGCACCTCCTGAAGGTCGCAGCATGCCTGACCCTTCAGGGGAGCCAGGGAAGAGGCCCCCAATCTGGAAGGCATGAGGCTGCCATGCTCTTTGCAAAGACATGGGTCTGGAAACGGCCACCTGTAAGATCTGGCCTCCCTCGGACCTGGGAGGGAGCAGGGCTCTCAAAGCGCAGAGAAGAGCCTCATCTTGGCGGGAGTTCCAGGCAGGGGCCCGAGGGGCTGCTGCAGGGAGAGCAGCGCTGGAAGGGCCCTTAATCGTTTAACGGAAATCACATTCAGGCCTAATTAGCAGACAGCTCCACATTGGTGATCTGAGGACCATCGGCGCTCACAGACTAATTAGCTGAGACATCCTCGGGCGGGTGAAGCACGCTGGCCTCCTCAGAAGCATCCCAGGGAGCCCTGCAGTTCAAGGCTGGCACCTGGTCCAGACGCGGCCTCACTCTGGCCGGGCAAAGAGGCAGAAGCATTGCTGGGCAGGAAACGCACCTTCCCGCACGCTCAGCTCAGGGCAACCGAGCTGGCAACCTCCCTCTGCACACACGATCCCACCCCCGCCCCCCAGACCCCACTCCTCGAGCTCTGGAGGCTCACGGCCACTGAGGGGTGTTGCAAAATAGACCAATAGCATCCCGGATCAGAAAAACAAGCCACCGGCTCTGTGGGAGCCCACAAAGTACCCCGAGCCACAACCTGACCACAGAGAGTGGGCACTGGCTATGCCGCCAGCTCTCCCAACCCAGTTGCTTCGGAGCAAGTGTGGGGGGGGGGGGCCTCACACAGCAAGGAGGACTAGAAATCTCCGCAAGGAGTTCGCAGAAGACAAAACCTTTGCAAAGGCAGAGTCTGCATCTTTGAGAGGCGCTCAGGCATCTGGCAGGAGCAGGTGCACGCATCAGTGTGGTTCCTGTGCGGAGTGAGCGCAAGAGACAGCGACCGCACCAAACCCGGGACTCACCTTGGGGCTGGGACAGCGTCAGATACCTGCGCCAAACATTCACTCTCCCCTTCCACGTGCGGGTTGTCATGGGGAGGTGGCTGCCCAGGTGGGACTACATTTCCCAGCACTCCTTGCATCATGGGGCCATGTGATCACGTGCTATGAGCCACTTCACACCCAGGGATCATATGAAGTGGGTAGTTTTCCCATTCTCTCATTTCCCTTTCATCAGCTGGAAGCAGAGAACTCAGAAGCCCTGGCAGATGAATGAGCCAAAAGATGGAAGGAGCCTGGACCACTAAATCAGTACCTTCAGTGTCTAAATAGTCACCTTCCAACCAAGATACCTGTTTCAGACAGGTATGTGATGATAAATGTAATTCCAGTGTATTAAGCCACTGTAGTATCAAGATTTATTTGCTCCTAGAGGCCCAATGCACGAAATTCATGCAAGAGCAGGCCTTCCTTCCCTGGCTGCCGGCACTGGCTTCCCTCTGGCACCCAGGACCCAGGCTTCCCTCACAGCCCAGGCTTTATCTGGAAGGATGTCTGGCCTAATTAGCATATTGTGCTTTTATTATTATAGATAACAATGAGGGTTACCCAATCCAAATCAGGAGAAGACAGAAAAAAAAAATGCCATGAGTCTAGAAAACAAATCCTCACCAGGTGGGCAGCTCAAGGCAAAAGCAATGCAGGAAAAACTCACCTTGCTACGCCAGGTCAGCCACTGCCTCCTACATGCAGCCCACCAGAGTCTCCAAGTACAGGTCAACTTTACGACCCCTGGGTGCTCGGTTATGCCTACTACCTTGATCAGGAATAAGTTATAAAAAATTATTTTGGAAAAAACAGTTATCCACCAAATGTATTCTGCCCACCCACCCAACAAGTGGGGGGAGGGCGGGAATTAGTCTCAAGTTTGAACAAAAGACAGGAATAAGCCAAGGAGCTAGCAACCAATCTCGGGAACTCAGAATCTTCCAGAAGCCAGGAGTGGGTTTGGGAAAGCTCTGAAGCCAAGGGGAACCCACCGACCTTGGTACTATTGATGCGGGGNGAGGTCTGCAGGGGGGGGGGGGGGACGTCCTGTGCCATAGGATGTCTAGCAGCACCCCCGCCTCTACCTACCAGGTACCTGTAACAGCCTCCCACCAGGCCTTCCTAACCAAGACTGTCTCCCACATGCCCGCGCCCCTTGCTCCCATGGAGCAGCCCTGCTCTACAGGGCACCCCCTAGTGGCCATGCCCACATATAGGCCCGGTGCTTCCAGATCTTCCATCCTCTCATATCTGGATTTTTCTGTAAAATGTCCAATTTTTAAATGCTGGCAACTAATGGATGAAAAATAATTATTTTATCCTGTAAGAGCCAAAACCACGGGTGCAGGTCACCAGCTGAGCCTCTGCTACATCCAGGGGGGAAACGAGACAGGACAGGGCCCCCTCCCCAGCACAGGAGCCCCTGAGCATCCTGAAGGCCGAACTCGGCCCCACAGCCCTGGGAAGGAGCCCGCAGACCTGAGGCACACACCAAGGCAGAGACGATGAGGAATCCGAGTTAGTTCTGGGGGATAACTGAGAACTCAGGCTGACCGACCCAACATCCCCACCCCCATCAGCCTCGGCTCCCCCAAATCCAATCACCTCCCCAATGCAGTGCTCAAGGCCCCAGCCCAGAGGTTCTGATCTGCGAAGCAAATGCTCGTGAGCCCAGCCTCTGGGCGCCACGGAATCTTTTATTTTTAATTTATTTTATTATTTTAATTTTTAAAAAATATTTTTTCATTGATTTCAGAGAGGAAGGGAGAGAAACATCGATGATGAGAGAGAATCATGGACCAGCTGCCTCCGGCACGCCCCCCACTGGGGATGGAGCCTGCAACCGGGACCTGTGCCCTGACCAGGAATGGAACCGTGACCTCCTGGTTCCTAGGTGGACGCTCAACCACGGAGCCACGCCGGCGGGGCTATTGCTACATCTTTAAGAGCTGATGTTCGCCCAAGACTGGTCCCCCTGTCTCCAAGCCCCTAGTTAAAGGACTTGTTCTGAGCCAGCTTCCTTCACTCCCAGCGAAAACTGGGTTACTAGGGGGAGGGCAGTGGAGGACCTAATAAATCTTAGAATATACTTCTTGGCTACAGGGGGAAAAAACACACCCTACTTACTGGTGTCATGAAAGGACTCTCCCCGACTCTGTGAAGAGAGCGGGTTCAGAAGTTACTATTGTATTCAAGCTGTATTAAATCAAGCTGTGAGCAGCACCGGGTTATGCTTTTAAAGAATGCCCTGAGCCAATTCTGCTGTTTAAAGGGAAAGGGGAAAGTTTCCAAGCCTTCCATAAATTCCGACAAGAGGAAGTTTCAGACCTGGGTGTNCCCCCCCCCCCCCCCCCCCCCCCCCCCCCCCCCCCCCCCCCCCCCCCCCCCCCCCCCCCCCCCCCCCCCCCCCCCCCCCCCCCCCCCCCCCCCCCCCCCCCCCCCCCCCCCCCGCGTGGAAACAGCTTGGTTTCATGTATTTGCTTTTACTGTTCAAACTTGAGGGTCTTTTAACTTTTTATTTTTACAGGGCTCAGAAGAAAGGGGAGAGAGAGCCATTTGCTCACCGGGTGCCAAAGAAAACCCCCACGCCTCCGTCAGAGGGCCCCTGACTTCGCGGCGGGGAGGGGCCCCCCTGGCTGCGGCACCTCCCAGCGCGGGTCCTCCCCTCCCCAGGCCCCCCCACCCCCCCGACACCAGGCCTGTGTGCCCAGCTGCTGATGAACTGGGCCGGATCGATTCAGGCCGAGCGTGTGTATGGAAGCAGGCAGGACAGTCCCCTGGCCGGGCCTGAGCTCCGGCTGCGGCAGCGGGAGGAACAGAATGGAGACTTTCCAGAAACAGGCCACTAGCCAAGGAATATCCTAAATATAGCCCCCAGGGAGGCTGTGTCAGCTCAGCCAGGCACCAGAGAGGCCCAGCATCGCGCAGAAATGTCAACCAAAGCAAGCATGCCCTCCCAGGACACCTCAGCCCCAAGCCCTGCCTTCAGGGAGTCACCTTCCGAAGGGATGGGTGACTCACGCACCCCAGTTTCCAATGCCTGGCTCCACTTGCCAAGCACTGTCCGCCCAGGAGGTGGTCCGGGCCAGTGCCATGTACCCATCTGACAGGCAGGAAAACTGAGTCCCAGGGGAGGGCATGGGAAGCGGAGGGAGCACAGGCGGCCCTGAGTGAGGATCCAATATCAAGATCCAGCGCTGGAGCCCGGGCAGGGTGGCTCAGTGGTTGAGTGTCAATCTATGAACCAGAAGGTAGCAGATCAATTCCCGGTCAGGGCACATGCCAGGTTGTGGGCTCGATCCCCAGTAGGAGGCAGCCGATCCACGATTCTCTCTCATCATTGATGTTTCCATCTCTCCCTCTCCCTTCCTTTCTGAAATCAATAAAAATAGATTTAAAAGAAAAACAAAGATCCAGTACTTGATACTCATGACCTGGAAGAAGGGACCTTGTCCCTCAGGGCCTCACTTTTACCTTCTGTAAAATGGGAGCGAGGGTGTTTACTTCAAAAAGCTGAGATAAGATAAGGCACAAATAAAATTTAGAAATGTATAGGTATGAATACACATGCAACACTCACACATATACATATGTAAACATACATGTGTACATATATACTCATATATGTATGTGTGTGTGTTAAAAGGAGACTCCCGGGCCGCACCCCAGATATAGATAGTTAACAGCTGTCGCTGGTGCAGCTGGGCACCCCACCCCCATCTGTGGCATCACACCCTGATCCTCCTCAGGTCGCCACCCCTCCCCTCTCCGTCCTGTGGCTGAGGTGGGCCTGACCCATTTCCATAAGGGACCACGGGCACCACTGAGTCAGAGTCGCCCAGGGTGGAGCCCAGAGGTTATATGAGAAGCCACCAGTTCACTCCGCTGCCAGAGGCGGTGTGGGGACAGCCGCCAGCTGTCTCAGGAGGGCTCCGCTGAGCTCAGGGAGGGTCAATCCCAGGTCTCAGATCCCAGAGGGCTGCAGGGCAGACCCTCTCCCAGCCCCGACCACGAGGACAGCCCACGTGGGAGGTCCGTGAGGCGGGTTCTGCTCTGGCCCAGGGAAGCGCTGGCTGGCTCCGTAGGGCAGTTCGAGGTGGGATGGGGGCCCAGACTCCAAACGGAGCCTCCCCTGGCCCCTTAGCCCTTGACCATAGCCTCTGGGGGTGGGAGGGGAGGGTGGTACCAGGACATCCACCCACCCACAGGCAAATGCAGTGTAAGGAAGTCTCCATAGCAACCCTCCACCTGGAGAAACTAAGGAGTTACCTGGTGACCACACGGGTGCAGGGGACAGTGGAGGGACGGGGAGAGGGTGGGCTGAGGGCAGGGGGGTTCCAGAAGGAAGGAAACCACAGAGACCTTTCCACGGCGGGGGGGGGGGGNCCCCCCCCCCCCCCCCCCCCCCCCCCCCCCCCCCCCCCCCCCCCCCCCCCCCCCCCCCCCCCCCCCCCCGGCAAGATTCCAGAAAGACTTCTATCTCGTTTCCCCTCACAAGAACAGTATCATTAATTGTAACAGAGCAGTCGTACTGAGCACCTCGCTATGCCAGGCCACGGGGGCTGACGGGCAAGGTCTACTGGCCTCACACTCCAGCCCCAAGAGGGAGGGTCAACTCTAGTCCCATCTTACAGATGGGGAGACTGAGGCCTCAGAGGTTAGGAAAGCTGCTTAAGGCCACATGAGTGGGAGGTGGCAGCACCCAAACTCTCCCGGCCCAGAGCCCAGTGTCCCCCTCTCCTGCCCAGAGGTCCGCACCCTCCTCTGCAGCCCTACCAGGTCTGCCTGACGCAGGCTCGCTCAAGTCCCAGCGCCATGCTGCGCCCACGCTGGTGGATAAGAGGGACCTTCGGGGTGCACAGTGGGTGCACAGAGAATTTCTTTATTTTTAATAATACATTTTTCATTTTTATTGATTTCACAGAGTAAGGGGAAAAGAGAGAGAGAAAGAGAGAGAGAGAGAGAAACATCAATTATGACAGAGAATCATGGATCAGCTGCCTCCTGCCCGCCCCCTATTGGGGATCAAGCCCACAACCCGGGCATGTACCCTGACCGGGAATCAAACTGTGACCTCCTGGTTCATAGATTGATGCTCAACCTCTGAGCCACAGCAGCTGGGCCACAGAAGATTTCTAATTCCAGGGGCCCCACAGCAGACCCCCAACCCTGCCCAGCCAGAACACAAAGGAAGAGGGAGGGGCACGTGACCCTGCAACACCCAACCTTCCAAGTAACCCATGGGGCCAAGACCAAGCCCAGGGTAATTCCCAGAAAAGTCCAAGATGGGAGCAACTGGGAAGTGCCTGGGTCCTGCCACCCCCCATTCACACACAGGACGGTTGCAGCCAAGAGAGCGGAGGGGCCTCGTCCACAGTGTACAGCAGAGCAACTTCCTTCTGCACGGATTCCTGGGCACGTGCCCTCCAGCGTGCCAGGCCCCGGGGCTCCGGGGTAACTGGCCCACCCCATAGGGTGGATGCACCTGTGGGCAGTGAGCTGTCACTCAGTCGCCACATGAATAAATCACTGATGAGCACTGGTGGCGAGCACCTGAGGGTGAGAAGGACGAGGACCAGGTAGAGGACCAGGACAAGGACGATGTGGCAGGAGCAGGAACAATGGCGAGGAAGGAAACTGGTTCTGAGCAGGGCCTCCAGGAAGCCTGCTCAGAGGTGGTGATGTGGAAGTTGAGTCCTGTCAGGTGAGCAGGGGAGAACCGGGCCAAGAGTCCCGGGAAGAGCATCTCAAGCAGAAGGAACAGCATGTGCAAAGGCCCTGGGGTGGGGGGTGTGCCAAAAAGGAACTCGAGTGGTGAGGAGGAGGCTGCAGGGAATGAGAGGTGGGAAGGTCTCGTAGACTGTGGGAAGGCCCCCTCACCACCCCTGAAGGTCGCGGGAAGTCGCTGTAGGGATTCACGTAGGAGCACGATGCTGTAAAATCCTATTTGCGCTGTTTGGCAACCTGGCTGAAACACAGCAGATCAACCTGAGGCTGTTGGAATACTCCAAGTATGTTTGGATGGGGGCTCAGACTGGGTTGGGGGCAGCCGCGAGCAGGGGACAAACTTGCAACTCACTGAGTCACAGAACTGGCTCTTCAGCAGAGGGAGGGGAGATGAGCCCCCTCCAGGCTCCGAGCTGAGCAACACGTACTGGGAGGGCCGGTCACTGAGCCTGGACCGAGGATGCTCGAGGTTCCACAGGGAAATGCAGAGGGAGGTGCAGGCCAGTTATGTTGAGAGCGTGTGAGTGACGCCGAGAGGGTATCAAGCAGAAGGGACCAGGCTCCAGGTGCCTGAAACTCCCCAGACCCCCAGCCAACCGCCAAGGCCGCCACGCGCACCAACCCTGGTGCTCCGGGCAGTGCACCAGCTACGCTGCCCACCGGCCTCGCCATTGCCTCCTCCCCCAGGAAAAGCCTGGGAGTGCCTCACACTGTGATCTCCGCAGAGGGATTTGGTTTTGTACTGGAAGGCGGCCGTGTGCGGTCCCCATGTCCCCGACAATTTCCAAGTCCTTGAAGGGCTCCTTTAATCCAATTGTCTGCGTCAGGCAGCCAGCGGGCAGCCCCTCCATCCGCCTCCGCCTTCCTCCCGGCGCTCCCTCCGCCTTCCTCCCGGTGCTCCCTCTGAGGGCGGCCCCAGGGAGGTGATACCCAGCGCAGCCCAGCGGGGCCCTGACAGCTGGACGCCCGCATGGCCGGGAGGGTCTGCCATGACCCAGCGAAGGCCACCAGGACCAGCTCTCCATGCAGAAACCCCCGTCCTGGCCCAGGGCCTCCAGCCACATCCGCGCACAGCACACAGCGCTGCGCAGGTCTGACATCCATCCAGCAACCCATTGTCCAGATGGAAAAATCGAGGCTCTCAGACATTCCGGTCACTCTGTAAATTCCAGGAGAGAAATCCTGCTCCGTTTGGCTTCCAGATGCTGGATATCAATTACATTCATATTAACTGCTTCGGGGGCGGGGGTGGTGAATGAAGGTTGAAAGCTGCAGGAGAAGGAAGAAAAGTGGCCCCGAGGATAACGGGGGGCAGGTGTATTTGCAGGGAGTGACGCAGTCCTATGCCTGGATTCCCAGGGGCGGGGGCCCTGACAAGGCAGGAATCCTGGACGTTGTATGAGCAGAGTCCAAGTTCAGCCATCTAGTCCAGGAAAAGCACCCACCGCCCAGCCCGTGGGCCCTGAAGCCGGCGGAATCCAACTTCCCAAAATATTTACCCGAAGGCTCCGGGCACCAGACTCCATTCTGTAAACTTGGACGCCGTTCCCAAGCCGGAACGACAGATCTCCCTCGGAACAAGATAAACTCTGCCTCGAGTTCGACAGCGCGCAGGGCGGCGAGGAAGGGGACAGGATAAATCAAGCCTCCCGGTGGCCCCACTTGAAAGGGACCGTGGTCAGAGGCAAGAAGCGGGCAAGGATGCGCCTCCTTATCAGGCTCAGGGCTGCTCCAGACACAAACAAAAGCCCTGGCAGGCATCCTTCCTCTGCCACGAGGGGGGGGAGGGGGAAGGGAGGGGGCAACATCTTCATCCGCAAAGGTCAACCCCCCCTCCCCGAGCACCATGGAGCCAGCACGTCTTCCCCCAACTTCCCGGGGAGAACGGTCCACGGAGGGCCTGCAGTGTGTGGAAGGAGGCCCGCCCATCCGCCACGTGCTGGGGTGGCCCAGGTCCCCCATCCGCTGCATCGTCAGAGGGAAGTCTTCGCTCGGGACTCAGGAGACAGCCCCCTGCAGCCCAGGGAGCCACAGGACAGGCCGAAGCTGGGATGTGGATGGAGGGGGGCCCGTCTGCCGCCTCCCACGGCATCAACAGCACCGTAAGCGCGTGACACGGACGGTCTCGTTTAACACCGACGACACGCCATGGGACGGAGAGCTGTTATCCCCGATGCACACATGGGAAACTGAGGCTCAGACGGGTGGGGACCCACAGTCACACTGGCAAATGGCAGAGCCCTGCTGTCTCCCCAATGGGGGGCCTCACATATTGGGGGACCCCCTCCTCTTCTCCCGTTTCTCCCCCTCTCCACCCTGCATGCCCAGCTTACAGCCCAGCTCTGACCACTTCCCCTCACTGCTCTGCACCTGAAGGCTTCCTCTACCTGCGCCTGTTCCCCAGGGAGGGTTCAGAGAAAGGGCTGCACCCTCGGGGTCCCCGGGGCCCCCGCACCATCTCACGTCCCCCGCTCCCCACTCCAGAAACGCGGCCGGGCCCGGCCTCTCCAACAGCCGGTCCAAGAAGCGGGGCCCCCAGCATAATACTTCCCCCCCACGGAACTTGGGAAGAAAGGGCTCTTTGCTTGTCTCCTGAAATAACTGGCCTTCGCCATAAAGCAATCTCCTGCCCAGGAAAAATATTGCTGTAATGCTGGGTAACTCTATCTGTGGCTCCTTTTCTGAAAGTCAGAAATCTTGGAGAGTGGAACATGGCAGGGCCGACTGCAGGGCAGCCCATGAGGTCATGTCTGCCCACAGTCCCTCCTCAGCGCTCTGATTAACTGGCCGAGAACCACAGGGACTTTGTGTCTTAATACTCTCAGAGCAAAGTACCGGTTCGGATTTCTACAGAACAATACCCCGCCCCCCCAGGCCTGGGGTCCTGCCAGGCGGGCCGGGGACCCACTGGCTGGGGCCCAGGGGCCGGAAGGAGAGCTCAATCAGGCAGCCATCAGGCACAGGTGAGCTGTCACCTGTGGCCTGTCCTTGTCCAGGCAGGAGGCCCCGATGAGAAGTGAGGGGCGCCCTCCAACCAGAGCGTAAAGCCACTCACAACTAACCCAAACGAACCCCGAGATCCCTGGGTAAGTCGCGGAGAGCTCCCCGGCCTCAGTTTCCCCATCTGGAAGCGAAAGAAATCCATCCCATGGCAACTCTTGAGCGAAGAAGGTGGTCTCTCTTCACCCGTCGCGTAGCACCCGAGCGTGGCCGAGCTGGACCCAGACAGTGTGCGTATACTGGGCACCAGGCAGACATCCCGGCAGCTCCGGCGGCTGCTGGGGGCACTACGGCCGGCCACAAACCACTCTGCACACCCTTTCATTTAACCCTTGACATGACTCCAGGAGGTGGGTAGGCTTTCCCCCATTTCACAGATGGGGAAACTGAGGCCCCACACCAACACAAAGAAACCAGACCGGAAGCCCAGGTTCAAAGCTCTGTGCCCCTGGCACTGGGAGGAGACCCACATGGGGGAGAAAGTTAATAAAATCAGGTCTAAGACAGGTGTTGTTAACCTTGGGGCTGTGGCTGCCCTGAAATTGGAGTGAAAGGTGTAGGAGCATTCATTTGAGGGGGACGCCGTGAGATTTAGTGGGCTCCCCAACGGGTTGGTTACCCACCCGCTGAGGGTTGAGAGGCTGTGACCCATGTGGGCTGCATGGAGGAGGTGGCAAGCCACTTGGGTGCTCTTCCAAGATCCGCTGTCAAGGAGCGGTTCTCCCGGGATGGTCAGCTGCCTTGTTCCCAGCTGCTGACCGGAGCTGCGGGCAGTGAGCCCTGCGCCAGGGGCCAGGCTATGCAGATGTTCATTCCATCCACCCAGCGGGCACTCCACAGCCTTCTCCTCACCGGTGGTTTTTCTTTAGGGAACCACCCACCTCTTTACTTCCCTGTCCTTGAGGTTTGGGGGCGCTAATCCCAGCCCCCACTCCATGAGGCCATGTGCCCAGGACTGTCAGAGGCACGGAGATCAGTTATGGAACAGGCATGGGGCCCATCTAAACAATGGACGTCCAGCCTGGGCTTCGGCTGGGACCCTCTCTTCCAGCCAGAGGTGGGAGCCCACGCTGGTGAGGGCACATACCACCACCCGAGACTCTGTCTGAGAACGGAGCCGACCCAAAAGGACCAGAGCTGAAGGCACAGACCAGGGCCCTGGGACAGAGCCAGGGCCGGAGGATCCTGCGGTACCTGAATCCAATCCCCCTGCGAACTTCCCCGTCACACGAGCCAATAACGTGCCTTCGTGTAAAACAGCTGAGAAAGGCCATGCTTAACCACAAACTCCTCCACAGCCGCTTCCCTCCCGGGTTTTGAGGACAAAACCTGGGGGAGAGACTGGCTTTGCCGGGAAGGTTGTAAAGCCACCCACGGTGATGACATCACGGTGTGCGGTGGGGGGGGGGGGGGGCGGTGGGAGGGTGGAGTGGGGCAGGAGTGGGGTGCAGAAGCACGGCCACAGAAACACGCACCATGGAGCTAATTCGGCCCACTGACCGGGGCCCGTGTCATGAAGCGCGGTCCATCCTCACATGGGAGGCCTGAGAGCTACAGGGCAGTGAGATTATATGCGCGGATGTGGGATGATTTCCAAGAAACTCTGTGAAGTTAAAAGAGCCAGGTGCAGAACCAGATGACAGCATGCAGCGTACGTTAAAAGGCCTCAATCGCTTTTTTACGGTTCTTCATCTTCAGTGAGCTTTTCAGCGAACCTACCCACACCCGCCCTTCCCCGTCTTGTGGGCTGCAAGGGCTCCCGCGGTCTGTGCTGGGCACAGCGAGCAAAACTCAGACCATGGGCACCTGGGAGTGGGCACTGGGAGGCCAGTGGGTCCGGTGGACGGAGGGGCTTCTTGCATCCCCTTTAGGACTGATTTGAACTTGCTTCCCTTTTGCTTTTTGCCAGGACATGACTTCCTTTATTTCCTGCAAGAGAAGAGCTCAGGGGAGAAGCGAGCAGGGTGCTCTTCCATGGCCCAGAGCAGCAGGAATCTGAGAGAAGCAGCAGGGATGCGGGGCCAGGCCCCGAGTCCCTGCCCCTCTGAGGCTCTGAGCCCCCCGGCCAAGCCGCCAGGCCCCTCTGAGACCCACTCATTCACCTGCCAGACGTTCTCTGAGCCTCTGCCCCGGGCCTCACAGCGCAAAAAGCCTGAGGATACGGCAGGAGCCACACACAACCTGCCCCATGGACTTCAGACCTCGGACCTCACAGCCTGCGAGGGGTTTCCCCAGGGGCTGACGAGGGATCCCGTTTCTGCAAATAGCGACTGCCTGACAAGCCACCCTGAGGAAGACTCCGCCAACCACAAAGCTCCGCGTGCACTCCAGCTCCCACCCCTGGAGAAAGCCGGCCCCGCCCAGGGCTGCTCCCGCCCCAGCCGGGGGTTCTGCCGGCAGCACCCAGACCACAGCCAAGGGGAGAGCCCTCACCCAGCGCCTAGAGGCAGGTGCCACGCAGCACCTCCAAGGTCAGAAGGCCCCGACTGATGACACCGGGAGAAGGTGCCCCAACCCGCCCCCCGGAAGGAGCCCCATGTCCCTTCCCGTCACTGACATGTTGGTGACCAGCCAGGGCTGCCTCCTTCCACACGGGAGCAGAGCCATGGCTCCCAGGGGCTGGGAAGCACCCTGGAGGTTTCACCAGGGCTTCTGGGGGCAGAGCTTTCTTCCCACCACCACCTGCTGCGAGCAACTCCTCGGACGGCGGCCGCAGGACGGGGGTTCGCTGCGCTGTGGTAACAGTTAGGGTGTGGGTTAGGGTTAGGGTTACAGTAGGATCAGGGTTAGCCAGCTGCATTGCGGTGCCAGGGTCCAGATCATTCTCCATTGGTCCAGAGCTGTGCTATTTAAATTGACAGTTAAACTGATCCAAATAAAATATATTTGCATTCAGCTCCTGGCCACAGTAGCCACATCCCAAGCGCTCAGAGCCTCGGGTGGCCAACAGCTCCCACCCAGGGCGGAGCAGACAGGGAATTCCCACCATCACAGGAAGTTCTGGGGTGCCCACAGTGCAGAGGGCCTGTCACAGCTCCTTCCTCCAGGGGAGAGGGGCCGGGGGGGCCGTGACTGTCAGGAACGCGCTGAGGCCACTTGTAGGTTTAAGGAGCCACAGCCACGGGGAAGGGCATAGGAGGAGACAGACGTGGACTGAGAGCTTGGCACAGCCAGGAACTGTGCCAGCTTCTCCATAGGGCCACCCGCTGGATCCGCAGTCTACACGTGGGGAGTGCCATCCCCGCCTGAGCCCTGCCCTCAGCCTGCACCTCCTCCCCCCAGCTTTCCTACCGGGTCCCCAGCAGCTGGTACAGAGAGGCTCTGACTCAGAGGGCTTCAGGGACAGGGACCCACGGTTCAGTGGTTGAGCGTTGACCTATGAACCGAGAGGTCTCGATTCGATTCCCTGTCAGGTCACATGCCTGGCATGTGGGCTCAATCCCCAGTAGGGGGTGTGCAGGAGGCAGGCTGTTTGGCTGGCCAAGGCCTGGTCTTGAGTACAGAACTGGGGCCTGGAGAGAGCAGAACGGAGCGGAAAGGGCCCCGTGAGCAGGATGGGCCCGTCCACTCTCAGGCCGCAGGGGAGGGCGGGGAAGACCACAGCCCCCTACGATGTTTTTCTAACTCCAGAAAGCCACGTGGGCTGGCCCCTTGCACAGAAGCGATGGCTCAGGCGGCTCCATGGAGTGGGTTTAGGGGCGCTGGTTAAGGGTGCCCCTCCATGTCTGGCTTCCAGAGGGAGCCCTGGTCACCGGGTGGTTTGACCTTGGCCCTGTTGCTTTCCCCTCCTTAGAGGCCAAGAGCAAAAAGGAAACTACTACAAACCAGGCGCAGAGCTTCAATCAGCATCTCAGATGTCCTGCTGCCTTCCCCATGCACCGCCGGTCCACCCAGCAGACACTCAGCGTGCTCTTCCACGTCCCCTCCCCTGGCCTTGCTCACCGTCACTCCGTCCCCGTTCACCTTTGGACTTGAATCCCAGCTCCTTCGAGACCACCTCTGACCCTAGACCAGTGGCCACTTGCTGCCCTGGACCCTCAGTGTCCCCAGAGCGCCCTCTGGTCGTCCCTTAACATGGCCTTCGCTGTTCCATATCCATCTTTCCAAACTATGAGCCGAACAATCTAACATGAATTTCCATACAAAACTCCAACGTAACATATGAGCAGATCAAACATGAAAACATTGTAAAACGGCAATCAATCATGACAAGGATTTAGGCGTGCAGACAGCTGCGTGCTAGGAAATCTAGCAATGCCCATCACGCACACAGATCATCCGTTCAGGAAGAATGGCGACCTCCATCAACGCCCCAGCAGCACTTCAATAATCATTCCCACTTTCACAAAAACTCTTAGTGAGCCAGGCATTGGAGAAAGCTCTCTTAGGTGGATACACAGGGAGCATCATTCTTAACAGTTACGAAGCAGTGCAGGAGATGGTAACCAACGCAATAAGATAAGAAAAATCAACGCCAGGCAAAGACGCACGTTTAGCCCCTCGGAACGCTAAGTTCTCTGAGGCAGGAGCTATGTCCTGTTCCTCGTAGTTTCCACAACACCCTGAGCACCCTCAGAGATCTGGGAAATGAACAGCCACCCAATTAGGTCTGGTCCCCATTAAATGTTCTCAACGCACCCAGTTCTCCTCCTCGGAGGCACATATATCACAACTTGGACTGTGACATTTGTTTTTAAAAATACTTCCCACTGGAGGGTAAGCTCCAGGAGAACGAGGACCACCCTCGACGGAGAGAGCGAAGGTGTACCTGGCCGAAAGCGGGTCCCCGGTGTCCGGCACAGACACGCAGATGACTCGAACAGAGTGCATTCAATAGATAGTTGCTGGACGAGAATAAATGCCTTCTCCTGCTTCTCAGCTGGAAAACCCAAACCCAAAGAAGGAAGGGCCCCTCCAGCGGATGCCACCCCACTGGGACGCCCACCCGCTCCCGGGGGTGCTCTGGAAGGCGTCGGCCACACACACACACACCAGGCCACACACACGGGCCGCAGCCCACGTGGCTCCCCGAGCAAGGAAAGCAAAGCCCGGACCAACTGCACGGTGCCCTCTAAGCAAACACACGCCGGGGCCAGCCCTGGCTAGAGCCCGCGGTGCCACCTTCCTGGGGCCGAGGATGACTTCAGCGGCGGCACCTGAGGCTTCGCTGTGAGCCCCCCCCCCCGCCCCTGGCGGGGGCCCGCGCGGATAAACAGCCCCCTCTGCGTTCCCGGGAAGTTATCAAAGAATCACTTATGTCTCTGGGCACGCTTGTTTGGAAAAGGCCCTCCACCCCACCTGGGCTTGGCAGGAGCGGCGGCCTGAGCCCGGCCGGCCTAGGGGACTGAGTCGGCTTTTCCTCCGCCCCGAAGGAGCTGGTCGCCGGGAGAGGCTGCAACCAGCCATAAAGGAGCAGGCAGCGTCCCAGGATAAACGGAGCACGGCGACATCAAAGGGCGCCTTCCAGATGAAACAACCGAGGCCTTCAGCTCGCGCTGGCGTGTCTTCCCGGGGATGCTGGGCTCCCGCCTCAGTTCTCCCACACATGGGATGGCAGATATTTTGTTTGTGCGAGTCTGAAGTTTTTCCTTCCTCGGGGAGAGGGGAGGGGAGGGGAGGGGGGGTGCCGGGAGGGGGAGAGTGAGAGCGAAAGGAAGAGAAAGAATGTCTGTGAGAGACAAGAGCCACAAAAAGAACATGTGTGAGTGAAAAAAAGAGAGAGAGGGAAGCCGGGGAGGCAGCCAGAAGTGCCTGCTTTGGAATCCAACAAGCGGCCTAAAAAATTCCAAAAGTTTCTAAACCAAAGCACATTGGGAACCCACAGCCGGAGAGCGAGGCAGCAAGAAGCCCCGGACTAGGAGGCTGTGGGGTACCTGATACCAGAGCCAGAGGATCGCAGGCGGCGGTGCTGCCCATGGGCCCAAGGGTCGCCCTGCGTTCCCCTTCCTGGGACACATCAGGTAAACCGAGGCAAGGCCGCCCTTCCCTTGGGCTCCCGGCAGTGCTGGCAGGGTGAGCTCGCTCTGGGTTGGCTTGTCACTCCTCTACACCCCTAGCCCTTGGCCAGCCAATCCCAGCCCCTCAGGCCCCCCACCTCCCCCTCCCCCTTCGGCTCCCCCTTCCCCACCCACAGGGTAGCGGGGGGGGGGGGGGTCACGATCCATCTGAACAGCTGGAGGAATGTCCCCACGCACATGACACTCCCCAGTAACCAGCGCTGGGGCAGCGCGCTGACTGGCCACCTGCTCGACCCCACACACCTGTCCCGGGGACAGCGCAACCTGCAGAGAGCCACGGAGGCACAGGGCTTTCCAGAAAGACCACCAGCCAGGAGAGAGGTCCAGTCCCCGCAGGCTCGGACACAGGTGGCGCCCACATCCCTTCTGGATGCCCAGCCCGCCCGCCACGCATTCCCACGGAGAAGAGCGCCGGGGCCCCTCCCTGCACACGTGCCACCCTCCGCCCACACCTGCCTCCTCGCGGCTTTCAGGTCTGGGCTGAAACGCCGCCTCACAGCGTCTCATGAGTGGCAGCCGGTCAAGGTGCCGTTTTCTTGCCTCTTCTTTTAGACCAGAAGCCGCAGGAGGCCAAGGACCACAACTCTCCTACTCGCTACAGTATCTCAATGCCCAGCCCGGGGGAGGGAATTCACAGTGAATGACAGTTCATTGTGGGTCATAATTAAGAGCTAAGTGTCTGAAGGAGAAGGCCGAACCCACTGACTCCTCCATCCAATGCCATTGGGCAGGGGAAGAGGCTGGGGGAGGAGGAGGCAGGGATGGTGACCTAATCTCTCCTCCATTCATTTATTCATTCATTCATTCATTCCCTCGTCCATTCAGCAAGCGGTGTGTGAGTGCCTACTATGTGCCCTGGAGCTCCCACAGGGCAGACGTGTTACCCAGAAAGCCATCTGTCCTCGCTGATGGTTCGGCCTTGCTTTTTGAAGCTCACAAGCGGACAGTTCAGTGCCTGAGCGTGGTGCCTGAGCCTCCCGGTACAGAGGAACACCTTCTGTCCATCCGTCGCCCACCTGCTCCCCTCACTGTCATCCCCACTGGGAGAGGAGCTCGTGCGACAGGCAGCGGTTGTCTCGGGTTCAGCTTGTGCCCGGGTTCATCACAGTTTGTATAGAACGCAAATGCAGGCCCTGCCCGGATGGCTCCGTGGTTGAGCATCTGCCTATGCACCAGGAGGTCAGGGTTCGAGTCCCGGTCAGGGCACAGGCCCGGGTGGCGGGCTCGATCCCCAGTGTGGGGCGTGCAGGAGGCAGCCGATCCATGACTCTCTCTCATCATGGATGTTTCTCTCTCTCCCTCGCTCTCCATTTCTCTCTGTTTCCCTCTGAAACCAATAAAAACATATTTTTTAAAAAATGCGAAAGCAGGGGACTGTTCCCGAGTCCAGGAGACTGAAATACGCACACGGCCGGTCGCAGGAAGCAGGCCTCCTTCTCAAAGGAGAACGTTTCCAGGGGAGAACGGGACACCCCTCCAGGCCTAACGCTCTCCGAGGGGGACGGTGCCACACGCAGCATCCTGAGGGGCACAGGCTGCTGGAAACCAGAAGCCACCCTGGCACAGTGCCCAGCCCGGGCTGCCCGGCCCTCCTCCCGATTCCCGGGGGGGGGGGGGGGGAGAAAGCTCCCAGGCGGGGCTGCGACGCTGGCCTGGGTGCCATGGGCAGGGAAGACCCTCCGGGGAGCACTCTGAGAGGCCAGCAAGCAGAGGCCCACATGCCTCCGCCAGCCTCAAAGCAAATCATCTTTTAATTCCAAAACACCAAATATTTAATTTATGCTTTACCTCAAATGTCAAGTCCACCTCCCGGCACATAGCTTTGAAACCACGTAAGGAGGCCTAACACTTTCCATATGCTGAAGACATGGGGCCTTTTAATTGTGCCAACTGGTATCATTCAAGGGTAATTCCTCGGGAATCCGGCGCTCCGGCGGCAGCTGGGCCTGCCTCCAACCTCAGCGCCCAGCCCCACGGGGACCCTCGGGCCCCAACCCGGCCCGCGCCCTCCCATCTCCCCCAGATATCAAAACGCATTGGGTGTCCCCTCATCACAGCCCCACACGGCCTGGCAGCACCTCTGCTCCAGGCAGCCCTGCCGGCACCGGACTCGGCTTCCTGCACAGAAGAACAGAAGGGCCACACGGGGTGGGGGATGGCCGACTTCAATCCGTGCACACACGCCAGCACACGCCGCAGGAGCGTGCACACAGGTGTGCCCGCCCTGCTACTCAGGGCTGTCCCAGCGATGTCGCTACGTTGCTAAGCTCTCTTCTTTCACCCATTATGGCTTCCAGACCCCCAAGGTGCGGCTGGCTTTCCCCCGCAGCCGCCCGTGGCTGCCTCCTGCTCCCAGGACCATCCCGTCACCCCTTCCTCTGCTTATTTCAGTTCTGGTCGCTGAGCACACCGCTGTGGGCACACAACTGCTCGCCTTATGGTTCTTCTCTCGTAGGGCTTGTGCACCTCCCCTTCCTCATTATTTCTCTCCCCTGAGCTCATGTTCCCCCGGAGTTGACCTTGAACCCATGGAGAGGACAGAAGCCACAGCCTTAGCCGGTGTCCCTCCAAGTGAGTCTACAGCGTTAAGGGGCGGGGTGGGAGGGACTCTGCTCTCATAATCTGGGCCCCCCCATCTCCACCGCTCCCCGTGTCTCAGTGACCCTCCAGTTTTGAAGAGAGTCATCTGCCGTAACCCGGCCAGGGATGAGGATGTTCTGATACCCATTTTGCAGATGAGCCCATTGAGGTGTAGGACGGTGACATGGCTCGTCCAAGGTGAGCAGCTCTTGTGGCAGAGCCTGGCCTCGTCTAGTTTTGCATTCGGGAAGATGGGCTTGGGCTGGGGCCAGTGGGGCCCCCCGCCGACACCCCAGGGCCTTGCCTGTGACTCGGACCTACCCTGAACGCTTACTAAGCTACTCAGGCCCCATCAGGGAGGACGAGGGCAAGCAGGGGCCCCTCCTGCTTCTGTGCACCCCAAAACCTGCCTCACCCCAAAGCACTCACAGCGGGCAGGCTGCCACCTCTCTGGGAGGCAGCCCTCCGGGCAGATGCTCGGCCCAGGGCTGGGCCACACGTGGCTCCCAATGTCCTAGAAAGCGCTCCAGAAAGGGGCAGAGTCCCCACCAGCTGGCTGCCACCCCCACAGGTTATGGGGAGGATTAAGAGAATGCAGGCCAAGTGCCTGGCACACACAGACACTTCATGGCTGTAGTTATCATTGCAATAAGAAGAAGAAGAATTGATGAGCCACCAACGTGTCCCCAGCCACTTGGGTGAAAGGCCCGTGAAGGGGCCGAGACAGAGGCCAACCCCAAGGCAGGCCTGGGGCGGGTGGGGGCACCCCTGCCAGCCCTCGGAGCCACAGACATTGGAGCCCACAGCTGCCACGTCCTGATGACATGAAGGGAGAGCCTGCCACCCCTTCCCCCTGCCTCTGGGAGTCACAGAGAGAAACTAGACTGAGGGCTGCCCACCCCCAGTCCCATTTGGGGTCTCCCTGTCTCCCAGACTTTGGGCATTCCGTTCCCACAGTCGCCATTTTGACCCCTGGCACTTCATTCCTTTTCTCAGAGTCACCTTTAGACTCTCTCTCAGCTTCATCCTAAGCAAGAATGTCTGTGACACCACGGATTTGATGTCCTAGTTCTTTTGCTTGGGATAAAAGAAAAACGGAACTATCAGGATGAAACATATCCCTCCAGGTACCACCTGAAATCACCGTGCAGGCCCCCACCTTGGGCTCACGTGACCTCTCCCCGGGGTGCACGCGCCACGCCCCCCTCTGCAGGCTCAGCAGCTGGGCCTGAGCCGGTGCAAAGCCAGGTGTCCGGATCCCGGTCACAAAGCACAACTCTAAGGAGCAGAGGTCCCCTCCCCTTAATATCTTGAGGGCAGAGCCCATCCCCCCACCCCCCACCCAACATATGTCACGCTCATGGTTCGATGTCTCACATCTTCAAAAGTGCTTTGAACAAACAGTAATGACCCCTCAGCGTTTCTCTGAGACGCGAGGTGGGGGGGGGGGGGAGTTGAGGAAGGGAGGGGCAGGCCGTCCCATGCTGTCCTCAGCTGGGCGAAGAAACCAGGCAGCACAATTCCGTGACTTCACCAAAGCCACTGACTTAAGCCGGGGCCCCTCCCGCCCGCCCTCACTTCCCCCCATGGCAACTTTTACTGGCTCGCATTCCTTTTGCTGGGAACACCACTATTTAATTAAAAACGACAGACTTTTGTTTTTCTCTCCTTCCTTCCTCCTCCCTCCCATCCTCCAGGACTGGATGCCAAGGAGACCCACCAAAAACATGCGGGGAACATTTGTTACGGCTTTGAAGATAAAAGTCGGTTGAAGTAAGCCCGCGATGTATTTCAAGTTTCCCCTAAAGCATGGAGCAAGCTGCCTGGCAGTTTAGGAAAAGGGGGGACTGGGGGAGGGGAGGGGAGGGCCTACCAAAAAAAATGTCATTCTGCAGGAATACTTTGTAAAAATAAACAGGCGGAAGAAACCCCTAACTTGATTAATGGAAATCCACTCAGTCGGCCTCTGTCTTGGGCCACAAATGCGTTTGTTCATGTGGCTCGATCGGATCGTTTTCATTGGGCTTTAAAACAAAGATGTAGATCATAAACTAGCGATGCTGGGGGGAGGCGGGGAAGCTTGCAGGTCTGCTTTTAAAGGGCCCTAGCGACAGAGCCCCACCCACCACGCTCTGACCTGGACCAGGGGACAGACAGCAGACAGCAGCTCCAGTTCCAGCCCAGCCTTGGGATGCAGAGACAGGCGGACGGACGAGAAAGGCCCAGCTAAGTAAGTGGAGGCAGCGGAGGGGCAGATGGGAGCTTCTCCCAGAATCGGAGGTGATTCCAGACGTGGCCTCACCTCCCAACACTGGCCCCTGCCACAGAGCGGCACCCAGCCCAGGTCCAGCCACTCAAACACACACACACACACACGCATCTGAGAACTCCACTGGCCCCTCCCCAGCCGGTGGACAAGACCAAAGAACTAACCAGACCTGAGACTCAGCCTGTTCCCCTCGAAGTTAAAAAAAAAATTAAATGTCACATCAAAAAGTGGATCCGTGCTTTGATCTGGGCTCGCCGGAGTTCCACGCAGACCATCTGAGAGCCCGTGCAGCGCTTGGAGCTCCGAGGCCTCTGTGAACACCAGTCCCAGGCCGGGCGCGGCGCTGGACTCACTCCCTGTCACATCTACCGCTTCCCAGGGACTGTCCCACCGCGGGAACCTCGGGAGGGGGCCCCGGCTGGAGCCGAATGAGGCGCACTCTCTCTCCTCCTCCTGGGCCAAGCTGGGGGGTCCACCGGCTCTCAGTGGCCCCCAAGCTCTGCCACCCAGATGGCAGCCTGACCTACAGGCTCCCAGGAAGATGGGACTGATGGATGCACAGACACAGAACATATTTGGAAGCCAGCACCGTCCCCAACACCCCTCCATATCTGCTCTCTCCCCAGCCCCACCACTAAGGCCACCTTTGAATGCTGGCCACAGAGGGAGTCAGAGCAGGCCCCAAGTCCCCCAGCTCGGCTGGACCTGCACCACCTCCTCACCTAGGACCCGTCCCCAACCAGAAAAGGCTGCCACCCCTGTCACCGCTAAAGTTCCTGCAGGCCTGGGGCAAGGGGGCATGTTGGGGGGCAGGGGCAGCTGAGAAGGGATTCTGGGCTTAGCTGTGCCAAGAGGGTGCTAAACGTTGGGGTGGGTGGGTATGGAGACCCATCTCCGAGGTTGAAAAAGGGGTGTGTGGGGATCGTACCCGGGTTCCTCTGCCGACAGTGCCCGCCGCCCGCAGCTGTCGGGGTCCGGAGCCGCCCGGGCAGCGCTGCCTCCCGATCCACTCCTCAATGCCCTTCCGGGCCCAGGCAGCGCTCACCGCAAAGCTGTCACCTGCGCGGGAGGACACAAGCCCCTGAGTCCGGCCTCTGGGCCCAAAGTTACCGGAGAGAGGAGGGGGCTGGAGGGGGCTGGTGGGCGCTGCCGAGCAGTGGGGGGCTAGCAGGGAGCTGAGAGCTGGGGCACAACCTGAGAGACCCACCCAGGCAACCAGGAGAAGGGGGTTCGGAGAAGCCCCGAGAGCAGGGACCCAGAGGGGAGCTCGAAGGGGGAGCAGTACCCTCCCAAGGAGGAAGGGTGTGGGGAACAGAAGAGCGAGCCCCCGGGAGGACAGGACCGCTGAGGAGACGGGGGAGGGTCTGAACAAGATGCATGAACACGGGGCGAGGGGGGGAGGCGAACTGAGGGTCAGGGGAAGGGGCGCAGGGGGCTCAGGAGCCATGACCTCGGGAGAGGGGGCTGGGGGCCTGGAAGAGAGGGGACAGGGGCTTGGAGGTCTGAAGAGAGGGAGCAGCGAGCGTGGAGGGCGGGGACGGCGAGAGGAGGGGTTGAGGCTCCGAAGAGGGCGCGCAGGACCGCGGGGAGGGGAGGGTGGGACAGAGACGGGGCTCGAAGGCTGCTCCACGAGCGGGTTTGCGGGGCTGGTGGCCAGAGCTGGGGTGGGGGTGGCCCTGGTAATGAGATCCCGCGGGCTGGGCCATTCCATCCATCCCCCGTCCGTGCCCCGCGCGCCCCTACCTTCCGGGCTCTCCCTGCGCTTGCACACGGCGGCTGCAGGCACATCGCGCGCGCGGCGGCGGCGGCGGGAGCCGGAAAGAAAGGAGAGGCAGAGAGTTAGCGGTCGCGGAGGCGAGGGCGGCGGGGGCCCGGGGCCGGCGCGCGGCGGGGACACTGACCCGGCTTGGAGTGAAGTTTCCCCATGCTGGGCGCGCGGCGGGCGGGGGCGTCCTAAGCCATGCGCCCGGCCCGCGGGCCCCGCGGCTCGCCGCCCCTCGCCTGGCTCTCCTCCTCCTCCGGGAGCGGCGCCCGAGCCGAGCGGAGCCCGAGGCGGCGCCGGGACCAGCTCCTGCCGCCGTCGCCGCGGCCCGACTGACGCCCGGGCGCGCCGAGCCCCCAGCCCGCCGCCGCGGCCCGCGCCTCCCCGCGCGCCCATTGGCCAGGCGCGGCGCATCAAAGGCGAGGCGGGCCGCCGAGGGGGCGGGACGGGGGCGGGGCCAGCGGTGGCGGGGCGTGGTCAGCGAGCTGGGGGCGGGGCGCGGCGAGATGCTGCGAGCCTGCCGCAGCGCCCCCTCCAGGCGGCGGTGTAGGTCCCCCGGCCGGGTGCGGGGGGCTAGGGACGCGGGCTGGGACCTGGGTGGAGGCTCCGGGCAGCAGGCTCCTGGGGACACACGCCCTCGCCCTCCGAGGTCCTGCGCTCCTGTCGCTCCCAGTCCAGTGCCTCCCTCCGCTCTGCTCCCTGGAAGCGGCTGGGCGAGACTCGGAGGCTCCGGTTTGCAGGTGATGAAACTGCGATGGGCGCTGGCTGCGATGCCCCTTCCCAGTCTTCCCACGACCTGCCTGCGCGCGCTTCCTACTCGCGCACTCCCCGGTGTCACCTCTAGGTCTTGATCCGAGAGTCCAGGCGAAGCTCCCACCGCGCCCACAGCCGGTTGTGCACCCAGCCCACTCCTGGCAGCGACAAGTGTCTGGGAGACGCGCCTGGCTAGCCGATCGCTCGGATCCCTCAGCCGGGAGGCCTGTGGGTGCCCGCCTGGGGTCAGGGCGCGCCGCCAGCTGCGCGGCCCGGAAGCGGGTAACCGCTGGGGCTTTGATCTTCCTTGGTTTCCGCTCCCCGCTGCAGTTCGCCAGACCCAAGGGCTTGTTTGTTTTGTCTGGGGAGGTCTCCGCCGAGGGGGGGGCGACATCAAGGGGTTCCACCCCACCTTTGTGGTTCCCTGAGAGAATGCCCGCTCTGCTGGGGGCACATCGGAGGCCTGTGGTTAGGCTCATCCTGGCACAGGGCAGCCTGGGTGTGGGGGAAAGAAACCCTACTGGGAGTGAGACCCACTCTGCCCTGGGACTGCATTCTCTGTGAGAGCCTCAGTTTCAGCATCTGTGAAATGGAGACTCTGTCTTCCCTTTCTGCCCACTCCTTAGAGTGGCCCTGTCCAATTTTTTCTTTCTTTCTTTTTTTTTTTTTTTTAGTTAAAAGAGTCCAGCCGGTTTGGCTCAGTGGTTGAGCTTGGACTCATGAACCAAGAGGTCACTGGTTCCATTCCCTGCCAGGGCCCAGTTGCAGGCTGGATCCCCAGTAGGAGGCGTGCAGGAGGCCGCCGATCCATGATGTTTCTCTCTCCCTCTCCCTCTCCCTTTCTCTCCCTAAAAATCAATTTAAAAAAAAATTTTTTTAATGTGGTGGCTGATGGATGTGTCTCTCTCATTGATGTTTCTGTCTCTCTATTGCTCCACCTTCCTTTCTGTCTAAAATCAATTAAAAAAATATTAGAAAGAAATAAACCAGCCAGTGTTGCTCAGTGGCTGAGCCAGGAGGTCACGGTTCAATTCCCTGTCAGGGGGAATATTAAAAAGTTAAAAGAAACAGAGGAAATTAATTTTAATACTATATTTTACTTAGTCTACTATAGTCTACTATGTTGCAGTTTCAACATATAATGAGAGATTTTACGTTCTTTGTTCTGTGCTATGTGTTGGAAATCTGGTGTGTGTTCTACACTTAGGATACATCCCAACCCAGGCTAACCACATTGTAAGTGACCGACGGCCACACGTGGCTGGTGGCCACGGTATTGAACGGCTCAGCTCTGAGCATCTGCGTGTCCCTAAAGGACGTTAGGAGCTGCATGGCTGTCCAGAGTCATAAGTCACCTTCACCCGACAGTGGCTCAGTGCCATCCCCCACACTTCCTTTTTTTAACACACCCTTTTTTGGTGGAAATGAAGACCAATCTGATGAGCAGGCACATTGCTGTCCATTTTATATTGCAATTCTTCATCCAGTACCTACCACATGCCAGCCATTGTCTAAGTCGGCGATTTTTGAAGGGTGTGCGGCAAGAATTTTTAAAACCTGCAATACCTGACTAGTCAGGGCACTGACCTCTTTTCGTTAGATTGACAAATTAAAAAATGACATCACAATGGCCATCTGGTGTGAATGAATCAAAATGATACCTTTTTTTTGGCAATTGGCAAAAGATATATTTTTTTGGTGTGCCTCAGAATTTTAGTGATTCGTTTATGTGTGCCGTGAGATGAAAAGGGTTGGAAATCGCTGGTCTAAGTCATGTGTGGCCCTCACAACTAACCACTCTCTGATGCAGGCTTGTCTTTGGTCTACAAAGGAGGGAACGTACTAGGCTCAGAGAGGTGAAGTCACTTGTCCACGGTCACACAGCAGCCGGCAACCTGGTCAGGAAAGAACCCCGAGCCTCTGGATCCCACTGCCGTGCTGTTCTCCTACCTCAGGCCGCTGAACACAGGCCGAACTTCACTTTCCATCCTTGGAGAGAGTCCCCGGTCCAGGAACAAAGCCGGATTCGGTGCCCGCTACGCGACAAGCACTGCTGTAGGCACTTACGGTACATCCGTGAACAAACTAGACAATCCCCACTCTCAGGCCACCCTCTGCTGGGAGGAAGGCAGACTAGAGACAGCCAATGTCAAGTGTCGCACGATCTCACTCATATTCGGAATCTAAGTAACAAAATAAACGGACGCACAGAGCGGATCCAGGGTCACAGAAGCCTGGAACAGAGAGCGGAATCTCGGAGGGAAGGCGGGGAGGGTGGGTGGGTGGGAAGTAATCAACCAAGAACCTCGTGTGCATCGATGCACGGCCCAAGGCCACAGACGATGGGGCCGTGAGAGCCTGAGGCGGGGGCGGGCTGGAGGGAACATAGGTAATACTTTCAACAATGAATTATTTTTTAAAAAAGAAACAGTCAGTGTGATGCACAGGCAATAGAGTGAGTGGTACGTTAGAAGGCAACACCAGCTATAGCCACGGTTCTCAACCACAGACAAGCTCCCACACACACACACACACACACACACACACACACACATACACACACGTGCGCCCACGCACACGTGCACACACACATGCACGCACACACACGCGTACATGGGGACATTGGACGATGTCTGAAGGCGTCTGGCAAGAAGCAGCCAAGGCTGCTGCTAAGCACCCCTCGGTGCATAAGACGGCGCCCTGAAAGAAGGCAGCACCCAGCCCCAAGTGTCCACAGTGCCCGCGTGAGCAGCCCTGGGCTCTCGCAAGAGGCAAGAGCCAGAGCAGGATGGCAGGTGCGGGGTTGGGGGGGGCGCGAGTGTCTGGATCAGACCCCCCTTTGGTGGGGATTGCTGTCTGTCTCTCTCGCCCCCACCCCACCCGCCACCCCCCACCGGTGCCGGGGTGCGTGGAAATCAAAGGCCAACTCTGCGTGTTTTTTCTCACAGCGCTCAGAGACGGCTACTTCCTTAAACCGGTTGCGGCTTTCTTCTTTCATGAGAAAAAAGTAGCCCCCCTGCCCCTGGGGAGTCTCTTTTTGCAGTTCAAAAAGAGATAAAAGCAACAGCTAAAACTCGCAGTTACCAGTCTTAGTCTTGGGGGAAGTAAATCCCCGATGTCCAGTCCAGACACAAAGGCCCCTCCACCTTCAGCCCGGCCCTCCCCAGCCCGCAGGCGCCCGGGGCCTGGCTGTCTTGGAACCAGGACACCCCCACCTGGCCCTGGGCAGGGAACCCACTCGAAGACGGGCCTCACGCTGAAACCTTAGCCTGGTTAGGGCTCCGAGGAGGTGCTCCCCACTGCCACCAGCCCACCACCCACCTGGGGCGGCTCTGTGGTCTCCCTCGGCCGGCTTCCTGAGCCACAACTCACAGTCCTTTTATGTTTTAATAATTTATCTGGCCCACTTCTTGGGCTGTATACTTACAGGGACACATCTTTTTCTTTGAAGATTTTCCATCCTCGGGGGGAGGAGATGGGGAAGGAAGGCAAGGGAGAGATAAGAGAGACAGATTATAGCAGAAATGGTTTCACGGGGCTTGAGATTTGGCAAGGCTGGGTGAGGTGAAGCCTGTCAGACGCGGAGCTGGAGGCTGGGGGGAGGCGGGGGACACCACCCCCACACTTGTCCCCGGGTTCAACCATCTGATCTGGCCCCCTTCAAGCCCTCCTCCTATAGGAAGCCCTCCTTGACCTTCTAACCTAGGAGCTCTGACCACTCTGAATAGACTAGGTCCCTTCTCTTTCTCCACTTGGCGCTCCTTCTGGGGTCTTGCCTGACCTGCATCTCTAGAGGCAGTACCCAGCCCTGCCCATAGGGGGTGCTCTATGTAGAACAAGAGGAACCCACCCAACCTGACCTCCGACCTTGGGTGTGTAATGATCAACAAGAGAGTGGGACGGCTGCCAAGAATGTGATCTGGGGTCCTGGCTGGTGTGGCTCAGCAGTTGAGCATTGACCCAGGAACCAAGAGGTCACTGGTTCGATTCCCATTCGGTAAGGGCACATGCCCAGGTTGCAGGCTTGATCCCCAGTAGGGTGCATGCAGGAGCAGCCATGATGTTCCTCTCATCCATGTTTCTATCTCTCCCTTCCTCTCTCTCTAAAAATCAATAAAATCATATCTTAAAAAAAGAAGAAGAAGAAGAAGAAGAGGAGGAGGAAGAAGAAGAAGGAGAAGAGGGCGAGGAGGAGGAGGAGGAGACGACCTGGAATATACTAAAGAAAAACATATTGTCCACGCATGCTGGTCCCTTCCGGTCCCTGGAGCGCTTCTCTCCACAGCCCCCGGCGACTGTAGGCACGGCTCAGTGGCCTGGTTGGGGTGAGGGGCGAGTGAAACTGCCCTGCATGCGAAGGGCACGGGGATTCTGGAGATGGCGACCAGGAGAGGGAAATAGAGTGTTGCTGGAGGCCGGTCCATCCTTGCTGCTTGACACAGTCGCTGCAGGAAAGAGGCATCTGCACAGCATGTGTTTCCGTGGACCTGGCGTGTGTAGCATACTGGTTTTAATATGTTTGTTCCCTTTAGCGCCATGTGTTTTAACCAAGGTCACCTCGCCGAGAAAGGTTGTTTCCCCAGGTGGGGATCTTTCCCTGAGGTTAGGGAGGGGATACAACCCCTTCATTAAGTGCCAGGCGGGTAGTTAAGCTACACGGTCTTTACTCCCTGGAATGGAGATGAGAAACACCTTACCCCTTGTAATAGAAATTGACAGGATTAAAATCGGCTGGTATAAATACGGATGTAATAAGACAATAAACGTCAGATCCTCATCAGTTCCTAACCAGAACTCCGACCAGAACTTTGGCTGGAGATCCTGGCTATAGGTCCTGACTAGGCTGCTGACCAACTGAAGGCTGTCTTTGTGTCATTCCTTCTTCGCCAACTCCGTCCACACCTTTGGGGACCCCTAGACCTGCTGGGATTGGACCCCAGCAACTGGCGCCCAACGTGGGGCACGAAGGTAAGTCCCCCCGTACTTGGGACGTACTTGGGACGGATAGGACTGCACCGTAGGGTGCTGCAGACCCCTCCTATAGAGGATAAGTAGGGTAAGCGGGTAGTTAGTACAAAACTTAGATTGACAAGATGGGTCATACTGAGTCTAAAGAAAAAAGACTCTGTGTTAATCTTTTGATGCATCTGCTTGCTAGCAGAGGAGTTGAGATTACTCCCAGTCAGATAGAAAGTTTTATAGAATATGCATGTCAATGGGTTCCTGAGGATGGAACTGTTAATTTAACAACTTGGACTAAAATAGGAGAGCAATTTATGAATTATCACACCTTCCATCCGCAGGACCAGAAGGTCCCGGAAAATGCTTTTCCCCTCTGGAATTTAATTCGTGGCATCTTGGCACCAGAGGCAGAAACTATTGAACGTTCTCAAACTTTAAATAGTCCCTCGGATCCACCTAGAGAAGACACATCATTATTGTCTCCAGCTCAATCTAAGAGCAATTTAGCTATGCCTACTGATCGGAAGGAGAATAAATATCATAAACATGATCATTGTTCCTTTCCAGTCAGTAGAGAGGAGAGAGGCCCTCCCATTCAAAACAGGCTCCCTAAATTAGAAAGAAAGCCTAAACCAGGTCCTGCGGCTCCTAGGAGCTCCATGTCTAAATTTCAAAGGGCGATAAGAGAAGCTGAAGCTAATGGAGATCTTGAGTTCTCACTCTGCTTCCCAGTTGCATATGAGAATGAGTTTGATGAGGACGAAAGCCCCACCTGGGAGGCTATACCTTACAAAATACTTAAAGAATTAAAATTGGCCTGTTCTGAATATGGACCTCTAGCTCCTTACACACTAACCTTGGTAGAAACCCTAGCCAATAAATGGATGACTCCTTATGATTGGTCACAGGTTTGTAAAGCCTGTCTCTCAGGAGGCAATTACTTATTATGGAAAACTGAATATGATGATCTTGCTAAGAAAGCTGTAGCCACTAGCAAAAATTCCAGAGGAGGAATAACCCTAGACATGATATCAGGAGAAGGTGATTTTAACACGGCTCAGGAGCAAATGTATATGCCCAAAGAGGCACTTATTAAAGTAAACAGTTGTGCAGTAAATGCCTGGAAATCCCTACCTTATACAGCAGGAAAAACAGCCTCCCTTACAGAGATTAAACAGAAGGTCGAGGAACCATATCAGGATTTCCTTTCTCGCCTCACACAGGCAGTCAAGAGAGTAATCAATAATGAAGAGGCTGCCGATATCCTAATCAAACATCTGGCTTTTAAATTTCTTTACATCATCACCAAGGTTCGAGGATATAAAACATTTCTTCGTTTGTTTCCTCATGAAGTAGCTGACGTGCAGCCTGTTTTAGACATGTTTACAAATCAGAATCCTAAGGTCCATGAAACTTGGGAGACCCGCTACATGCTTCTACTGTGGCTCTCCATGACCTGCCTGATCCCTTTCGATTTTACGCGCCTTGATGGGAACCTTCACACCCAACCCGGGCAAACACGAATGTCCATAACCGACCGTATTCTCCAAATAGCGCAGTCCTACTTGGTTGTCAGTGACAAGGCCCGAGACGCGGCTGCCGTCCTCGTGTCCAAGTTTATCACACGGCCCGATGTCAAACAGAAGATGGCGGATTGCCTGGACTGGAGCCTGTGCACTTTGGCTCACTCCTCCTTCCAGACCATCGAGGGCGTCATCACCATGGACGGGATGCTGCAGGCCCTGGCACAAATATTTAAGCATGGAAAACGTGATGACTGTTTACCCTATGCTGCCACTGTTCTCAAGTGCCTGGACGGCTGCAGGATCCCTGACAGCAACCAGACTCTGCTCCGGAAACTCAGGGTGTAGCTGGTGCAGCGGCTGGGCCTGACCTTCCTGAAACCCAGGGTGGCGAAGTGGAGGTACCAGCGTGGCTGCCGCTCCTTGGCTGCGAACCTGCAGGCCAGCACCCAGAGCCAGAGGGAGGCCCGGACGCATGTCGAGACTCCTGACGGCGAGGAGGGCTATGACGTCCCCGAGGAGGTGGAGAGTGTGATAGAGCAGCTGCTGGTCGGGCTGAAGGACAAGGACACGGTCGTGCGGTGGTCTGCGGCCAAAGGAATTGGCAGGGTGGCTGGAAGGCTTCCCCAGGAGCTGGCGGATGACGTGGTGGGGTCGGTGCTGGACTGTTTCAGTTTCCAGGAGACGGACAACGCCTGGCATGGTGGATGTCTGGCGCTGGCAGAACTGGGCAGAAGGGGCCTGCTGCTCCCTCCCCGACTCCCGGACGTGGTTCCTGTGATCCTGAAGAGAGAAAGAAAGACGGGCAATCAAATACCTCCTACACGGGAGGGCCCTGTGGGTCGGGGACTTCTTAAAGCCACAGCTCGAGGTGTGAGGCAGAGCAGCCACTGGAGCGATGCTGGCAGTCCACGTGCCTGCCTCGCCTGCCTCCCTTAGGAGCTGACCTTCCTCTCCCCCTCCTCTCCCTCCTTCATCTCCCCCCGCCCCCCTCACAGAGCGCAGCCTCAGGGTGGCCTGGCTACCTTGCT
Organism: Myotis vivesi; assembly: GCA_035771395.1. Lineage (NCBI taxonomy): Eukaryota > Metazoa > Chordata > Mammalia > Chiroptera > Vespertilionidae > Myotis > Myotis vivesi. The sequence continues at coordinate 2,967,334 of JAWPEG010000015.1, read as the reverse complement.
GGGACCACAGGAACCCTTCACTCCTTGGCCACCGCTGATTGGACGCCTGACTCAGAAGCCTGACCAATCAGCATCTCTCTGCAGAATTGGAATAGAGAGGTCCAGGGCCTGGGTCCATCCCTGGGCGTCAGGGCAGCTGACGGGCTCCCAGTCCCAGCGCTGGAGCAGCCGGCGGAGTCCATGCAGGCTGATGAACCAACAGAGCAGAAGCAGGAGCGGAGAGCAGGAGAGCTAGGAAACCAGGAGAGAGACAGACTCACAGACAACCTTGGCCCCCGTCACAGCCGATCCCCAGGTCCAAACCTTGTTAGGTCTGCCTGTATGTTCTGGCCCTGGGTTCCTGGGCGACCCTTGTCCCCCTTTCTTGCCTGGGGTCAAACGGCCTAGATTAGGCCTGCTTGGGATTTAGTACGACTCCCCTGCTGAAGGCGGTCCGGGCGGGGCCTGGGAACCAGCATTCCTAGCAAGCTCCTGGTGAGACTGTGCTGATTGTCTGCAGACCGCACTTGGAGGCTCTAGAGCAGCGGTTCTCAACCTGTGGGCCGCGACCCTTTCACAGGGGTCGTCTAAGACCATCAGAAAACACATAGAGAATTACATATTGTTTTTGTGATGAATCGCCATGCTTTAATGATGTTCAATTTGCAACAATGAAATTGGGGGTCACCACCACATGAGGAACTGGATTAAAGGGTGGCGGCATTAGGAAGGTTGAGAACCACTGCTCTAGAAAGTTCCGGTTTCTCCGCAGCGACCAGGGTGATATAACGAGCCTCTTCATTGGGTAAGTCATGGTACTGGGGAGGAGGGACAGAGTCAGGGAGGAGGGTCCCAAGAAATAGAGGTCTTTCTCTTTCAGGAATGAAGTCACTCGGCAAAGATCTGTTGAGGGCCTCATTTATATCCAGCTCTTATGTTATCTTTGTCTCTGAGACAGAAGTAAATCAGTGAGGTGTAGGGTGTGTCCATGGGGGAAAAAATCAAGTGAGAAAGAAGGAGAAGACATGCCAGGGGAGGGGTCGCCATTATCGGTGGAGGTTCAGCTCAAAGGCTTGCAAATGAGGAAGACATCAGGGGAACGCGGGTCCAGGCAGAGAGAACAGCAAGTGCAAAGGCCCTGGGGTGGGCACATGTGTGACTATCTGGGGAACAAGGAGGCCAGCGGCTCCAAAGCAGAGGGGGGAGAGGGGCTTTCAAGGAGGAGGAGGGGTGAGGTTGGAAGGTGGCAAGGCTCAGTCGTGAAAACCTCAAAGGCCTCGGCGAGGGCTGCAGCTTTCACGAAGGGAGGCGATTGGGCCACCATGATGGGGGATGAGTGTGAATTAAAGGGTGGTGGCCGGAGACCAGGCAGAAGCAAGGAGACAGGCGGAGAGGTGACTGTGACAGTGGCTCAGGCCTGGGTGACAGCCTGGAGGTGAGAAGGCCGATGCTGAATGTATTTGGAACTTAGAGCAAATACATTGGAAGGTGGAGTGGGAGAGGAAGAGGGAGCTAAGGAAGATGCCCAGGTCGCTGGCCTGAGCCCCCGGAAGGAGGGAGGGGCCATTCACGGAGCCGAAGCTATCCGCGGTGGGGCTAGTCTGCAGGGCAGGCGAGTGTCTCCAGTTTGCACACGTCAGAGAGGCCTGTTGAATATCGGAGCAGCGAGACCAGTGGGCGGTGGGATCTATGAGCCTGGAGTTCAGGAGCGAGTGTGGGTGGAGAGATGTGCCCGGAACTCATAGCACATAGAGGGCACTTCAAGGCTGACATTGGATGGGGCCCCTGGGGAGTGAGTGTGAACAGTTTCATGGACAGAGGCGTAGGGGTCAGCAAGTGTCTGCCCACCTGCTCCAAGTTCACAGTGACCTCTTGACCTCCATTCAGTCCTCAGGGGTTCCCTCTTAGAGAACCCCCTTCTCAGTAAATCCTTCTCATACCTGCTCACTCCCCCACCCCCCAGCAGGCAGGATTCCTGGCACAGCAGCTAAACTCTCAAAGCACTTCTTTGTTCACAGCAGCCCTGGAGATACACGAGACAATGTATGTGAGACGCTTCGGGCGTCCGGTCCAGCCGCAGGCCCCGGGGTGCCGCTGGCCACAGAGGGACTGGCACAGCAGAGCACCCTGCCCGCCCTGACCCCGAGTTGGGCGTGCTTGTACCCACCTCGCACCACTCGGTGCCTGGCACACAGTAGGGACTTTAGAAACGTTAGCTGCCGGCAGGCATGGCTGAGCAGACGGGCCACCTGACCGGAGGTAACTGTCCCCCACGACGTTTGCGGCCGTCCCCAGGCCCATGCCATGTTTGTTTCCTCCGCCTCTGTGCCCACGGGCAGGTCCCTGCCACCCTGGGGCTCCACACGGCTCTTGCCCATATCACAAGCACCCAGGGCAGAGGAGGCCGCTGCGGGGAACCCAGCACCATTGTCCCTTCCGCTGACACCACACACAGGGCCCGTGTCTCCTGAGAATCCGATGGGCAACTTCCAGCTGCGCGTGGGGGGCGTCCTCCACCTGGTGCCGCTTTAACATCATCGTCTGCAGGCCTCTCTGGGTGACAAGTATCTTTGTACGGCACCCCCCCTCCAGGCCCCTCCTCTGTGCCCGGGTCCCACCTCCTCGCAGACTTCCATCTGCACAAAGGAACCATTGAGAGGCGGCCGTGGGGCGCCGCCTTTGATCTGGGGTTCCAATAACGTGTGTATGTTTGCGTCCCAACACAATGCCCAGCCTGGCAGGAGGCAGGGGAGGAGGAGAAGGTGGGCAGGAGGGTGCCATGGAGGCCCGGCCCTGAGCGCCTCCGCAGGTTCCCTCTGGTGAGAACACGCCCCACACACACCAAAGCCCTGCCTTGCCAAACTGAGACCTGAACGGTCACCAGGACTGCCCACAGGCTCCATAGAACCAGGAGCCACCAACCACCTCGCCAGGGCAGGAGCAGGAAAGAGAGAGGGGGGCTGGGACCAGATCGATCTGGGGGCGCACACCCAGCCGAAAGGGACGGTGACAGCTCAGTGACCACTGGAGGGCTCGGAGCTGCTGGATCTTTTGATTTTTCAAGAGTAGCTGGAAATACAGGTTTTGAGGTGAAACCGCCAAATTTTACTATTGGCCACCAGTTTTAAAAAATTTAAGTCATGGTTTGGGCCAGATAAAATGTGCGTCCCTGCTGGAACCCAGTCTGTGGCCACCAGTTCCGCCCTCCGCATCCCAAGTAAAATGTACACTGGAGGCAGGGAAAGGGTGGGAGGGCACAATCAGACTGGGCTCCCGCCCACAGGGAAAAAGACCACCCTGGCTGGTGTGCTTAATGGTTAGAGCATCAGCCTGGGCATTAAGGGTCAAGGCTTCGATTCCCGGTCAAGGGCATGTACCTGGGTTGTGGGTTCACTCCCCGTCCCTGGTTGGGGTGTGAGCAGGAAGCAATCAATTGATGTGTCTCTCTCACATCGATGTCTCTCTCTCTCCCTCTCTTTTTCTCTCTCTCTCTTCCTCAATCTCTCTCTCTCTCCTCCCCCCCCCCCTTCTACTCTCTGAACAAGCAATGGAAAAAATATTCTCAGTGAGGCTCAACAAAAATAGTGATGGAACAGCCACACAGCCGGGCACCCCCTTTCCCAGGCTCCCTTGCAGCTACGTGTGGCCGTGTGTGGACGGGAGGTGAGCAGAGACGTGTGCTGGCCCTTCGCCTCGTCCTCCCACCTTTGCACGGTGCAGAGGTCCAGGTTCAACCGTGGGGACGGGCAGAGAATGAGATGGAAGTCGCTTGGGCCCTGAGCCACGTCCTTGGTCCAGTTGCACCCCACTCCCAGACCGCCTCTTAACTTGGAGTCTCACACAAGAGAAAAAACTTCTATGTCATTTAAGTTGCTGTGTCTAGAGGAACTGTTAGCAGTTCACCCTGTGCCCTAACTATCCCTCCTCCCCCAGCTCCTGCTAAATTCTCAGAGCTTGCCAGCCAGGACACTGCAGCTAATCCCCACCGAGAAGAGGGGAGGAAGGGGAGAGATGGGGAGAGTTGGGGAGAGATGGGGAGGGGAGGGGAGGGGAGAGATGGGGAGAGTTGGGGAGAGATGGGGAGGGGAGGGGAGGGGAGAGATGGGGAGAGTTGGGGAGAGAAGGGAAGGGGAGGGGAGGGGAGAGAAGGGGAGGGGAGGGGAGGGGAGAGATGGGGAGGGGAGGGGAGGGGAGGGGAGGATAGCGATGATGATCAGATGCTCACTCTGGCCCAGGCATTCATCGCCATTGTTTTGAAAGCTTGAATGTTATCATCGGCAATAAATAGCCTCCATTCTTTTCCTCCTGGTGCCAGGCACACTTCAGGCCTTTTCAAGAAAATGCCTGTCAAGTCCGAATAACCATAATCTCTCTCCAAGTAAAAATGTATTCAGCGCGCGAGTCAGACAATGGCGCAGGCACTTTTCCTAAGATAACTGCTGTATCTCGGCGTGCCGGAGACATGCTGCATACATTGCACTGGTCACACACATGAAGACAGCTGTGTGCAAGGACGGAGAAATTAGCAAATCAACCCATGTTCCCGCTTTCAGGACATTCTTTTTTTTTTTTTAATCCTCACCTGAGGATATTTTTTCCATTGATTTTTTTTTTTTTTAGAGAGAGAGGGGAGGGGAGGGAAGAAGGAGAGAGAGAGAGAGAGAGAGAGAAACATTGATGTGAGAGAGACACATCAATTGGTTGCCTCTCATTCGCACTCCGACCGGGGCTGGGGATCAAGCCTGCAACCAAGGTATGGGCCCTTGACTGGGAATCAAACCCATGACCCTTTGGTCCATAGGCCGACGTTCTAACCACTGAGCAACACTGGCCAGGGCCATGGCATTCTTAAGTGATGCCATCTCTTTTTCTGGTTTTCATCCAGCACGTGCATGACAATCTTACCTGTCTATACCACCTCCTGCACACCCAGCTCCTGCACCCCCGGTTCCTGCACCCCCACCTCCTGTATCCCCACCTCCTGCACCCCCATCTCCTGCACCCCCACCTCCTGCACCGTCAGGGCAAATGTCTACACAGCAAAACGGACACAGGACATCTCAGTGTCATTAGGAAACTCGCTCTGACCTTGCCGACCCCCTGAAATGGTCTGGGGGACCCAGGCCTTCTCAGACCACACTAAGTTTCTCTTCAGCATTTCCTTCCATAAGTATACGAACATGCACACACATGCACATGCACATGCACACATACACACACACACGCACACGCACACACGGCCTCTAGCATTTGAATTTGTTAAAGGCATTTGAATATCAAACAGAAGAAGGATGTCACGGCAGAAGAAAGGCCGGCCCGTTGAACCTCGTGCACTGAGGCTCGCGAACAAGTGGCGGCATTGTCTTTCCTCCCGGGTCTCGCCAAGGCCAGGGGGCAGCGGTTGGCACGGGAGACGGTGTTTGGAGGCCGCCCCCAGCCTGCCACAGCCCTTCCTGCACAGATGGCAGAAGTCCTCACCCGCAGGGCCACGAGCGAGCAGGGCACACAGCCCGACGCAGACAGCAGAGCTGGGCCCTGGGGGTTGCCTGGCGCCAAGGGGCAGGGGGACCCTGGGCAAGCTCTCACCCCGCCCCCACCCTCCCAGGAGAGCTGGGGCAGAACAGCCACCGCAACCCCCCCCTCCCAGTGGGCATGGACTCGGCTTATGTCTGAAGGGGGTGGGACTCTCACTCCCCTAGGAAGGCCCCAGAGAAGCGTGTTTGTTTAAAAATCTATTTTTATTGATTTCACAGATAAAGGGAGAGAGAGGGAGATAGAAACATCCATGATGAGAGAGAATCATCAATCGGCTGCCTCCTGCACGCCCCACACTGGGGATCGAGCCTGCAACCCGGACATGTGCCCTGACCAGGAATCGAACCGTAACCTCCTGGTTCATAGGTCAACGCTCAACCACTGAGCCACACCGGCCGGGCGAGAAGCAGTTTTTTTCGTTACTACCTCTGCTTGGCCCCTCCCCAACTCCCATACCCCCACCCCCTATTCAGCATCCCCTGCCTGGGGTCATCCTGTAGGAGCCACACATGCCCACTCATGTGCACAGCACGCACATATCTGTCACACGCACACATACGCCCCCTCCCATCACGTAACCTGCATGTGGACTCCCCACCATGCTCACAGCCCTCTCCTCACTCTGCTCCTGGGGACACAGGAAGCCCAGGGCCCGAGGGCGGGGCAGCCACTTCAGACAAGTCCCTTCTCCTCTCCCGGCCTCAGCTTCCCAGCTGTAGGGGGTGGGTTGGGGGGTGGGGGCTGGAGAAGGCACCCGTCTCTAGAGACCCCACCAGCCCAGCACCCTGGGCATCTGAGACAAAGGGAGAGCATTTGAGGGCCACCCCAGCAGCCACTGTGGGATGAGCAGAGAGTGGGCGCCGGGAGGCAGGAGGGGACAGGGTGTCCACCCTGAGGTGCGGGCAGCTGGGACCACCCAGGACTAGGCGGGAGTGGGGGGGGGCGTGAAGGGGGAATTTGGAGGCAGTGGATGTGACGTGTGGGTGAGCACAACTCACATGTGTGTTGGGTGCAATGAGGGGTGCTTACCGGCAAGGATGGGGTACAGTCAGTTCACCCCGGGAAAGTGCTACCGTGGCCCCCAGAGTGACAGGTGGCTTTCTGTGTGCACAGAGCTTTCCCCGGCAATGCCAAGCCCATGGCCTAGGACACATCCCTTCTCCCCTTCACGGACGTGGCTTCCAGGACAGGTGGTGATGGTGAACTTACGGGTCAACCGGACTCGGCCACGGAGGTGCCAGCCACTGGCTCATGAATCTTCTTGGGTGTGATGTGGGGGGGGGGGGGTCTCAGGACGAGAGTGGACATTTGAACCTGTCCACTGGGTGAAGCAGAGACCTCCCTAGGCTGGGGGGCGAGCCCGCTGAAATCCGCTGACAAAGGAGCCGTCGGCACCCAGCACGCCGGGAAGGCAGGGGCCCTCTGCACTGCACTCTGGGCCCCTGTTGGGCTCACACACAGCAACGTGGGTGGCCTGTTAGTGGACAGAGGTAGGGCTTCAGGAACCTAACTCGAAAGTTGGATGGATTTCAAACATCTGCAAACAGTGAGAAGAAAAAAAAAAAACCACAGGTGTCTCTACAGCCGCCTCCAGGGTGGCCTCCTGGGTTTCCCTGTCCGGGCACCGGCTCGACCTCCCAGGCTCAGGGATCAGCCTCTGTTCCAAGAGCTAAATCTGAGTCGCCTCTCCGGAACCCCGTTTCTGGGACCGTCCCCCTCTTCCACCACCAGAGGATGGGAGACTGCCGCCTCCTCAGAGTCACCCTGTCTTCTCACAGTCGCTTCTCTTGTCACTGGGGAGACAGCAACAAGACTTATACCCCCATTACAGTGACTCGCTGGTAACTCAGAAGCAAGGGATGTTAAGTCATACAAATTAGCTGACGCTCATGGTTAGAAAAAAGAGAAGAAAAGCTGAAGGAATTCCACGTCAAGGGAAGGACTGCCCCCGAGTCACACGTTACAGATAAACCCAGATGGAACTCGGTTTCCCGGGAGCAGGACCCCATGCAGGGAGAGAGGGGGTGGAATTTCTCTTGCCCCCTCTACACGGAGCCCCGAGAGCCGGCTGGGTGACTCGGGTTCCCATTACCCCAGGAAGTGCCTGCTCAGGGGTCCCTGCCCACCAGGAAGTGACAAAGATCATCTGGGACAGAACGCACCTGGGCTTTCTCAGGGGAAAGAATCACCAATTAAAAGGGGGGAAGCCCTGGTGGGTAGGGCTCAGGGGTTGAGTGTCAACGTATGAACCAGGAGGTCACGGTTCGATTCCTGGTCAGGGCACAGGTCCAGGTTGCAGGCTCGATCCCCAGGAGGGGGCGTGCAGGAGGCAGCTGACGGATGATTCTCTCTCATCCTCTCCCTTCCTCTCTGAACCAATAAAAATATATTTTTTTAATAGATTTATGGAAGGAGTCACACCCTAAGCCAGTGATGGCGAACCTATGACACGTGTGTCAGAGGTGACACGCGAACTCATTTTTTTGGTTGATTTTTCTTTGTTCAATGGCATTTAAATATATTAAATAAATACAAAAATATAAATCTTTGTTTTACTATGGTTGCAAATATCAAAACATTTCTGTATGTGACACGGCACCAGAGTTAAGTCAGGGTTTTTCAAAATGCTGACACGCCGAGCTCAAAAGGTTCGCCATCACTGGCCTAAGCCATCGTGGCGCCGTGGGGTGCGGTGCACATTCGGAGCAGCCGTGCGTGGCAGCCTCGGTGACGGACATAGAGCGGTTGGCACGTTGGTAATGCCACACTGTGCCTCCTTCCGCGGAAACGGACACATCACCCATGGAACTGGCTCAGCGTCTCCCCGGCCCCTTCCTCCACGCCGAGTGCGTGTGGGCGCTGAGGGAGACCTGCCGTCCAGGGTGCGAGGGTCCCGGCCTCTAAGGAAGCAGGGTTTCCAGCAGGAAGGAGCCCGGGCCCTGCTGTGAGGCAGGAGCGAGCACCCCCAGCAGGGTGATGGGGGCGGGCAGGGACGACTCCCCACCGGAGGGCACGGGGAAGGTGCATCGAATGAGGGACAGCGGTCACTCCTGGAGGAAGGGGTGCCGTCCGCTAAGGTGAGCAGGGGCCTGCTTCAGGGAACGGGCACCCAGGCTGAGGGCGGCGGCCCCTCGGCCCCTCTTCCCGTACCAGTCGGTTAACCCACTTCAATGGGCCAGCTCCCAGAACCCCGAGGGACCTCGTTTTTCTGTTCCCCTTCGTTACCGCCACTTAGAGCTTTTATTTTATTACACACATTCTTTGGCCCAGTCCCGGGCTGGTCTCCTAATGGGAGCTGCTGCCCCCACCCCCGCCCAGATCAAAGCCGCCCTGTTTGTTTGTGGAGGACAGAGGATGAACCGTCTTGCTGGCCTTTGAACATGAAGGCCTCTTTGTCTTCCCGCTGAAGTCATCCCTGGCACCAGGCGGGAGGCGCGGGGTGGGGGAGGGCTCTGCAGCCTGGAGGAGGCTGGACCCGAGCCAGAGGGGGGGCGGCTCTCAGAGGAAGACCCCAAACCTCCCCGCCAGCCCCGGGGGGGTGGGGGGGGTGGGGGCGTCTCAAACAGGCGGCCCCTCGGTAGGTCTTATTTGGCCCCTGTGATGATTTTTTACTTAAATATGAATGCAAATATTAAAAGACTTAAAAATATATCAGGTCTTGCCCCAGCTGGTTTGGCTCAGTGAATAGGGCATCGGCCTTTGGACTGAATGGTCCCGGGTTCGATGCTGGTCAAGGGCTCATGCCCAGGTTGCAGGCTTGATCCCCAGTAGGGGGCATGCAGGAGGCAGCCGGTCAATAATTCTCTCTCATCATTGATGTTTCTATCTCTCTCTCCCTTCCTCTGAAATCAATAAAATATATATATATATAATCAGCTCTTAAATATTTCATAAATAGAATATTTTATTTCTAATTTCTCTTTAAATATCTGGCAATCCTGGGCCTCAATGGAGGGAATGAAGTAACCAGTTTTCTGAACTTTTTTTTTTTTTCATGATCTTCAGGGCAATTGAGTTTTCAGCCCTATTCAGTACCTTTGATTCTTTTTAACAAATCCTGTAAACAACTGTTTTTCTTCAAGTTCCTGATTTTATATCCCCGGGCCCACCAGAACCTCACCTCTGCATTGGAAGAGGTAGTGGTTAGTGGGGAGACGATTGTGCCCATTTTACAGATGGGAAAACTGAGGCCCTGTGGCATTTAAATAGCCAGCCCAAGGTCGCAGAGAGGTTAATGGTAGACTCAAGAAATAAGACTTAGAAGACAAAGGGAATTAACATAGATTTACCTCTTTCATTTTAATATTATGGTCCATATGGCTATTTGTTAAAAAAAATAAAATAAAATAAAAAAAGGAACCAAGGGGAAGATGGCGGGGAAAATAGTGCAAAATCTGAACTCAGCCCTAGGGGGCACTGTCAGTGTGCACAGCACATCACAGGTGAACCAGGGAAGAAGGCATGATTCAGAGGGTCTCCAACTCACATGCCTACGAGGCTGGCCCGTCAGAGGCCGAGGCGGGAGGACGCCGTCACTGCTGCCACGTGGGCTGCTGGGCTCCACCCTGCCAGACGTTCCATAAAAAATTTTAAACTAGAAATCCAACTTTTACTTGAAATCTCTTTAAATATTATAAACAGATTCTAATTAAACACACACACACACACACACACACACACATGAAACACTTTGCATTGTATCCAGAAGCTATAAATTACTTTCAAAGCCTAATTAAAAACAAACTACTAAACAAAAGATTTGGACGCGTCATTAAAGAAGATACACAGATGGCAAATAACCACGTGAAAAGATGTGTAACATCCTTAGTCACCGGGGAAATGCAAATTAAAACCACAGGCAGATAACACTCGGCTCCGATGAGAATGGCTAAATTTTTTTAAAATGTGACAGTACCAAGTGCTGACAAACACAGAGTGACTGGAACTCTCTGCCATTGCTGGGGGCCCCCGGAGGGGAATAGAGGAAGGGGGAGGAGAGAGGAGGTTGGGAAGGGCCTAGCATATAACTTTGCTATATCCCAAGGACCATTTGGATATCTGTGGGCCTTGGCATCATTCATGGTCTGTACAAAATTACCAACTTAAAAAGCAGCCTGCTAGAGGTGGTCAAACATGTCATTCACTCACCCCTAATGCCTTGGCAGGGCCAGACCAAATGATTTCGTGGGCCTTCTATGGCCCTCGGGCCGGAGGTTCCCCACCCCTGCTGTAGGGGATTCAAGGCCTAGGGGATGGGCTACCGTGCTGAGCCAAGCTGGAAGGCATGGGTTCTCGCCTCTCTCTGTGCCTCAGTTTCCCCATTTGTCTAGTATTCAGCTTGCCCTGTCCCCCCAGCACCCCACTTCTCCGGGATTCCATGGGCCACGCTCTACAGCCCCTAGCTGAGTCCTGTCCTCCTGGGGCTGAGGGCTGTATATGAGCCCATGACGGGGAGCAGAGAAGACTCCAGCACCCCCTTGTCCCTCCAGCACCCGCAGGCCTACCCACCCCCTCACCCTCCGGCCCAGGGTCTCCCCACCTGAATCACACAATTACGGGGAGCAATCGGTGGCAGATGTCGGGGCTCAGGCGGGTTTGGATGGCCTCGTTCAGTCATTCCTCACGGCACAGAGGGGAAACGGAGGCTGGCGGCATGAGGTCATCCTGTGTCAACGAGTTAGCGGCTGAGCTGAATCAATAACCATCATTCGATCAAGAATGATAATGAGAATAATCAACGTTTGTGGAGTTCCCGTCTCCTCTCCCTCGCCCCAGGATTGAAGCCCGGGGAGGGGGTGTCGGAGGTGAGGGGATCTCAGAAGCTCGCCCTGAGTCCGAAGGAAGTCCCCGGGGAGAGAGGAGCTTCCGGGGCCTCGCGGGTCATCCACGTGGGCACCGGCGTCTCCGAGCGAAGCCGGCGGCTGCGGGCGGCCTGAGTGGGTCCCAGCGTGGACATTTTTAAGCGGATTTCTCTCCTCACCCCCACCCGCCCCTCCCGGCAAATGGGTCACAGGAAACAGCCCGGCTCCTTCACTGTCTTTCATCTTCCCCTCCCGGGCAAACCTCGAAATCAAACGCTAACTGTCCGGGCGATCTCATTATTGTCAACAAAAGCCAAGCCTTGAAGTCCGAGTCCTCTGAAACGCTGACACATTAAACACAAGAGGAAACTGCGCGCATGTCATTCCATAAATAAATACGGGGGGGGGGGGGGGCGGGGCAGCCGGCAGGCGGAGGGCCGGGAGGGACCGGCCGTCAGAGATGCAGGAGGACAAAGCCACTGAGCAGGCCACGTGGGGACCGCACCTTCGGAAAAGCCTGGGTCCCAGGGGCTGACATCTGTCCTTCCTGATTGTATCAGCGCGGGTCGGGCAGGAAACAGATGGCATCTTCCAGGGGGTGGCCAAGGGGAGTTTATGATGACGGGGCGTTTATAGGGGAAGGGGAACCAGAGGGGGTGGGCACCATGGGGAGCCTGGGAGGACGAGGGACAGAGCAGGTACTGGATCGGGGAGGGTGGTGTCTGGCGGCCACCAGCTGGGAGAGAGGGGGGAGCCAACAGCCTGACCGCTCTCTCCCGCGCCTTCCGATCCCCCATTGGCCAAACTCTGGCCAAAGCTGGAGGCCACGGGGTGTGGGAGACGCAGAAGGAGAGAAGACCTGGAGGGGCCTCCGTCCGGTCCGCCTGGGACACCCTGCAGCGTCTGCATGCGCCCAGCTCAGCCCACGCTCGCCCAGGGACGGGACGCTCGCCCACCTCCACCTGCGAGCCGCCTGCCCACGGCTGAATGTTCCAAACCTCAGTTCCTGGCAAAACCAAGCTCAGGGCCCAGCCGGTGTGTCTCAGAGGCTGAGCATCGACGTATGAACCAGGAGGTCACAGTTCGAGTTCCGGTCAGGGCACAGGCCCGGGTTGCGGGCTCGATCCCCAGTGGGGGGTGTGCAGGAGGCGGCGGGTCCATGATTCTCTCTCATCATGGATGCTCCTATCGCTCTCTTCCTCTTCCTCTCCCTTCCTCTCTGAAGTCAATAACATATAATTTAAAAAATAAAAAAAGTTCCGGGTTTGCGGAGCAGGTCCCATGCGTAGGGAGGAGCAGGCTGTGGTTCCCTGTCGGGAGGGCTGGCTGGGAGGCCCGGGGCCGGGGCGAAGCTCAGGAGGCCAGCTGCCCCCTCACACAGCTGCCCGGGGACAGTGAACACAGAAAACCAGATGTCCCCGCCGCGTGCCCCTTCCTCTTGATCCCTCTGACAGCTCTGAGAATTCTCCCAGGCGCCATGACCACCCACTATTGATCACCGATGGGAAATGGGGCTGGGAGGTGCGGCCGGGATGTCACTGCCCGGCTTTGTGCCCACAGACTTCCCTTTCTCTCCGCCCCCGAGACAGCTGTGCAGGCGGTCGGTGAGGGACAGGGCCTCAGGGCACCGAGGTGTCGCCCGCCTCTGCCACTTCCTGTGGCGTGGCCCTGAGCAATCGCCCTGGGCCTCAGTTTCCCCATCTGACAAGGAAAGGAGACTCGGACCCTGATCTTAGGCAGCCCAAAGCTCTAACATGGAGAACATTCCGCTCTTCACTCTGCAGGCCCCCTCCCCAAGCCCCTTTCATTCAAAAGAGGCCAGTGGCTGCTTTGACACCGAAAAGTTAAAAAATTCAAGTTTTTCCATTGCCAGAAACTCCCATGAGCGCCTGGATTTCTGCAAAGAGCCTGTCCGTGGTGTCGGTACGTTTGGTACGTTGCTGACAACGCCCTCTGTTCTGCCTGCTCAGCCGTAATGCGAGCAGAAGGAATGAGGGAGGCCCGGGCATCCCTGACCCTCTCCTCAGGCCAGCACCCACCTACCCCTCCCCGGCCCCACCCTCCTTACGCCTTGGCTACGTGACTTCGGCGGGAGAGTTCAGGGCTGGGAGCCGCGGTCTCCTCACCGGTAAGATCAGGGCGCTAAGCACCACGCGAGTGACAGCACACAGGGCATTTGGCTTGAGGCGCGTGGTGGGTCCTCCTTCCCGTCCACAAAGAACCGCTGAGGGGCCAGCCCCACGTCCTGCCCTCCCTGGAGGCGGAGGCGGAGGCGGGTGCAGGGTCCCTCTGCAGAGTCAGATGGCTCTAGCACCCGCCTGTCCGGCCACCAGGTCAGTCCCCAGCACTTTATTCCCGTCCTCCCTCTGCTCTCACACCAGGGGCAGCATCTCCCCCCCCCCCAGAAGACTATGGAAACGAGGTCGAGGAAGCCTCTACAGGATGCAAAGGACCGTCTGCCCCGAGGGATTAAGAAAATACATCTATCTTTTCACCTCTATATGCCTTGTCGACAATAAAAGCAGAAGTAATATTTATTGAACACAGTGGGAGACATGACAAGGGCTCCCCAATATCTGGCCCCCTTTTCCTTCCTGGACATAGAGAAAGCTATACATCCCAACGCCTCAGCTGCTAGATGGAGCCACGTGAGCGTTCTGGCCAAAAATGGAGAGCAAGAGTGTCCTGCCCAATTCTTTAGCTGATCTATTCCTCTGCCACTGTGAACAGCGGGGCCTCTTATTGACATGGCAGAACCAGAACAGGATCTTCCGGATCACGTGTCCCATGCGGGTGAAACACAACCCTGAGCTGTGCACTGGACCTACGGCAAAGTCTGTAAGAGCGTAAAAGAAAACTTCTGTTGTGGTACGCCACTGAGCTCGGGGGGGGGGGGGGGATGCTTGTTACTGCAGCATAGCCTCGCCTGGACTGACAGATACAAACACTAGAATGTGCAAGGATTCCCACCTGCGTCATTATCTCGCCTGGTCCTCACCACAGCTCTGGAGGTGGGTGTGAATGTTACCTCCACTGTCCAGGCGAGGAAACAGACTCCAGTGTGTTAGGTAAGTGGCCCAGAGTCCATAAGAGAGAGACCTTAAGAGAGAGCCAGGTCCACCTGCCTCCTCAGCTCCGAATCTTAACAAGTAGGTGGGTGCCACCACCCAGGAGGGGAGGTTTGGGAGGCAGGGCATGGAAATGCCCCGAGTTGGTTTGGGATCTTTGTGGAGTAAATCTTCATCCTTCCAATGTGGCCTTCGAGCGTCTGGGAAGAATGTTCCCAGCTAAAAGTAGCTACAGCAGAGGGTCCCAGCCAAGGTCCAGCTCCAGGCTGGCAGGCTGCGCGGACGGCCTGGAATTCCCGCTGGCCGGGGCTCCACTGGCACGGCCGTGTTTACGCTCGCCTCGAACGAGTTCTCCCACGCCTTCCACAGCCCCGGCCCATATTTGGGATGGAAAAGGGCACACGATTCCCAGTGGGGGTTCGAAAGCATCAGGAAAATGCTGCAGGGGCCGCAGCCTCTCTCCACGCGGGCCGGGGCTCTGAGCAGTCCCATCCTCGGTCCCTGGCACCCGGACCCTGTGCCCAACAGGGCAGCCAGGCCAGAAGGACCCGAACCCCCTCACGCACTAATTCAGAAGGAAGGCGTTTCCAGAAGGATTCCAGGAGGCCCGGTGCACCTCCGTGGCCAAATGAAGCCCCCAAATGAGAAAGACAAGAGGACCCCACTTCGTTTCCTCTCTGTGGAAAGTGGGCTTTGGTTTCTCCCCCAAGAAGGCATGAGGACTCAGCGATGGCGAACCTATGACACGCGTGTCAGAGGTGACACGCGAACTCATTTTTTGGGTTGATTTTTCTTTGTTAAATGGCATTTAAATATATAAAATAAATATCAAAAAATAAGTCTTTGTGTTACTATGGTTGCAAAGATCAAAAAATTTCTATATGTGACACGGCACCAGAGTTAAGTTAGGGTTTTCCAAAATGCTGACACGCCAAGCTCAAAAGGTTCGCCATCACTGCATTAGGTGATTAGATTGCCTTCCACCATGAGGAGCAGAAACCCCAAATCACAGCGTCTTCCCGGGAAGGAAAACTCCCAGGAGACCGTGCAGCGTGCGCCCTTTTCACAGGCAGGACTGCAGACACACAGCCACGCTTCATCAGAAGATTCCTTAAAGTCAAAAGGCTCCAAAGCTCCCATTTTGCAGTCCTGACCATTGATCCCCGTGGAGGCTCGATGGCAATTCATCTGGGAGCTTCATGGGCTCCTGCCTCTCTCGTCAGCCCTCTTCTGACTTCCGGCTTCTTTCCAGCCCAAACCCTCTGAGACTGCCTACCTTCAGGGCCTGTCTCAGAGCATCCCTCTGACCTCTGGGTAGAACGGCCCAAACTTGGCAAAGGTACCACCACGCCTCCAGTGTCCATGGTAGGCATCACTAATCGATCAAGAGTCTGTTCCCTACTGAGCGAGTTAAAGGCCTCAGATCATATCCGCCAACCATCCATTCATTCGGCACTGGCCCCCGAGGTAGCATCCATCTGCCCGCTGTCATCCGTACCAATCTACAGTCACATCCTTGGTCGCTCACACCTGGACTCTGGCATCTTGGGAAGATCACTTCTCCTGTGGCCTCATCTTCTTCGCATAGAGTATGGAGCGATTTTTATGTCCCCACCAGCTCTGTGACCCAATGAGTTCTATGATAGTGGACTGGGCCGTTCTACACTGTGGGTCGTAGAGGGACATTCTATGGTGTTTTTAATCTATTGTTGGCAGTGGATCTGCCCTCCCTGATTTATTTCCATCACGGGGGACATGGAGTGTCCTCCCGGCCGGCCATGTCACCGGGCCATCTGGAGGCCATTGCCCGCTTCCTGGAAGGCCCCGGAGCCCAGAGAGGCCTAACATTTTCCTTCCAACTGGGATACTGCCACCCCACCCACCCCCTCCCAGGCGAGCGAGCCAAGATTAACATGACTACCCCTCACGCAGACCCCGCCTGTCCAGTGCCCTGTCCTGGGAGGGCAGCTGTGTCTGTCCCTCCACTGGGGCCTAGCCAGCCTCTCTCACTCGCCTGCCCGCCGCCCTCCAGGCTGCCCTCTCCACCGGCCCTCCCTCCGCCAGCCAGACGGGAGGCATCAGAGGGAGGGGAGAGGACAGGGCCGCCCCCTGGCCACCGCGCACTATAAAAGAGAGAGCATTAAATCTTGGCCCCCGCAGGGAACTGCCTTAATTAGGGTGGCGCCGAGCAGGACGCCATAATTAACTGCGTGTCTGTGTTTCCATCCCAAACACGCATTTCCAGAGCTTTGTGATCCAGCTTTCTACGAGGAGCCCAGCCAGGAGCTCGGCACGGGCAGCCCAGAGGGGAGGGACGGCCGAGTTTCTCCCGCTCCTTCCTCCCAAAGGCCCACTCGGGGTGAGTCTCTGGAGGTGGGAGCTGTGGGTTGTTCCTCTGGGGGTGTTACTTATGGGCTCAGGGCTACTGGCTCTGCCTGGTCCCCAAAGCCAGGGAAACCCAAAGGTATGGTGTCAGGGCACCTCTTCGTTTTCCTTGGACAACACCCATCATTCCAATAACTCTCATTTCCGTTGGGGAAACAGCTCCGCCACCTGTAGCTGCAGGGCGAGGCCGTGATCTAGGCCAGCCAATCAGAGAGCTCCGCTCCTGTCCACCGGGATTGGGCTCAGAGTGGGTCATGTGATGGACGGTGGGCTAAGGAGAGTCCGGGTGGATAGACTGGGAAATGGGTACTGGCTTTCCACTGGCTGGGATGCTCAGCTGGTAGGATGTCAGCCCAGAGCTGTGGGGACCACCTTTGCCACCTCTTGGGGAGAGTCTGCCAAAGAATGAGGCCAAATTGAAGAAGGCATTAAAAAAAGGTGGCTCAGTGGTTGAGCATCGACCTATGAACCAGGAGGTCACGGTTCGATTCCCGGTCAGGGCACACGCCAGGGTGGCAGGCTCCATCCCCAGTAGGGGGCGAGCAGGAGGCAGGCAATCCATGATTCTCTCACATCATTGATGTTTGTATCTCTCTCTCCCTCTCCCTGCCTCTCTGAAATCAATAAAAATATACATATTTTAAAGTGGCAGGTGCCAGAGAGAGAGACCTGATGACATCCTATAGCGAATAAATGCAGCCAGACCTGAAGCGAGGTGCCCCCAGGGGCTCTGATTATAGGAGAGGCAGTGCATTCCTGTTTGTGTGTGTGTTGATGTGAACTGTGTGCGCTGTCATGGCAACGTGGGGATGGAGGGTCCGTGGAAACAGGCCACCTGGCTGTCACTCGCCAGGTGGTTCAGCCCCAGCCCGATGTGAGCCCAGCCGAGCCCCATGAGCCCCAGACCCTGGGGCCTTGGTGCCTGCCACAGCCAGTCCACCCTGGGCCTGCCCCTTCCTCCCGGGACAATGTCACATCAGAGGCCTCCCGCAGCCTCCCGGGCACCAGTCTTGCTTGGAGGCCACCCCTGTCCACTTGGACAAGTTTTAATAACTTTGAACGTCAGGAAGGTGGTCCTCCCAGGAAATACCAGAGTGTTTTACAAAATTTCCCACGCTTTTCACATTAGCCTTCAAGCTCTGCATGGTCTCTCCCTGAAATACTGTAAAGTTCTCCTCACTAGCCACACACACACACACATACACACACGCATACACACACGCACATACATATATACATGCACACACATATATATACATACACACACACACACACTCACACACAGGTTAGGCATGACTCAGATTCTGGACCCTTGCTTTGCACCTATCTGCTGTGCAACCTTGAGCATGTAGCTTAGCCACTCTGTACTTTTGTTTTCTTTCTTTCTTTTTATTGATTGATTTGAGAGAGATAAAAAGGGGGGGGGAGAGAGAGAGAGAGAGAAAGATGTGTTCCACTTGTTTACGCTTTCATTGGCTGATTCTTGTACGTGCCCTGGCAGGGGTTGAACCAGCAACCTTGGCATCTGGGGCTGACATTCCAACCACCTGAGCTACCTGGCCAGGGAGTTTCCTTATTTCTAAGAAGAGGGCATGATGCCTCCGTGTGGGCACCGCCGAGGATTAAATGAGATGATGCGTATAAAGCCCTTCATCGTCAAGACTCAGAAACCGTCACTTGTCCCATGACCGCCGCATCTCAGCTTCCGCGCAGTGTTTCATTTTTTACCACCGGGGGTTCGCGCCCCCCGGGAAGTCAGCAGCAACGGGGGGCCAAAGAAGCCAGGGGATTCGGCCCAGGTTACAGGGGAAACGCATGACAGTTCTGGTGGTCGGGCTCCCGGTCCCAAGCTCAGGTCCCTCCAGGGTCCTGCTCCTCCCAACCTTCACCCGTGCGAGCCAGATACTCAGCTACCCTCTGGGCTGAGCCCTTGTCCTCACGGGGCCGGAGGAGCAGGGTGGCTGCGAACACCCAGGAGAAGGGAGGGGTATTTCCAGGTCACGGCGCATGAAAGGACAGCAGCTTCTTAAAGGACCCCCAGGGAGGAGAGACCTTCTAAAATGCAAACCCAGAATACAGAGTCTAAAAAGACCGACGAACTTGACCACATAAAAACGTTACTCTCTGGCCAGGTAAGAGGCACCATAAGCAAAGTTAACAGACAAACAATAAACTCGGAAAAGATGTTTGTGAGGCCGAAGGCAGAGGATTGGCATCCTTAATATACAAAGGGCTCTTACAAATTGAAGAGAAAAGGACAAACCACCCCAAAGAAGTGATGGCAAAGGACATGAATAGGCAATTCACAAAAGGACGAAGGCAAACGGCCACAAACAAATGAAGAGATGCTCGCACTCATTAGTGGTCCGGGAAAATGCAAATTAAACAGACAATGAGATATCACAGAGGAAAATGTAAAAGAACAATCACGCCATTGCGGGCAGGGACTTGTGGAAAGGCTACATTCACGTGCGGTTGCCGAGAATGTAAATTATTACAATCTTTTTGAGATGGAGTCTGGCAGCACCAATTAAAACTTCAGGAGTGACATGAAAACTTTGCATTTAAAAACATGGATAGAGTTTCTTTGACCCAGCAATCCTAACCCTCAAAATCTGATAGAAAATAAACTACTGTAGCCTAAGGACAAATGACAAAAAAAAAAAAAAAAAAGCTATTGAATTATTATTCACTAGAGGCCCGGTGCATGAATTTGTGCATGGGTGGGGTCCAGCCAGCCTGCCCCAACTGGGGCCGATCGTGTGGGGAGGGGCCATGGGCAGTTGGCCGGCCAGCCCCGCCCCCTGGTTTAACTCCTGGTCTAGGGGACAATTTGCATATTAGGCTTTAATTATATAGGATTAATGGGGGGGGGATTTAAAACAAAGCGTGGCAGAGACTGCCTGATAGGGAAGAGACCACGTGACTGGGTTCTGGCTAATGGGCTGGGGAAGAAGGGATGTGCGGTCACAAATCCCACTGTGTGGCCCCCTTCCTGTCTTCCCCTTGAAGGAGCTGGCAGGTCCCCGATCTCCGAGTCCCTGTTGGGAGAATCATCACCGAGGCGGCCTGGCCACACAGCACTGGGCAGGAACAAGAGGTGAATGCTTGTGTGAAGATGCTCCAATTTCAGGCATCCTCGGGACACAGCACAGCCTAGCTCACACTCGAGTGCCCAGCAGCAGGAAATGACTAGCTCACAGCACTGCACACCTAGTTGGCGCTCGGCCTGTACAAAGTCTTAGAGACTGAGCAAGAGCTTCCACAGCATCAGA
The DNA here is from genome assembly GCA_035771395.1 of Myotis vivesi. Lineage (NCBI taxonomy): Eukaryota > Metazoa > Chordata > Mammalia > Chiroptera > Vespertilionidae > Myotis > Myotis vivesi. Next base: position 2,947,291 of record JAWPEG010000015.1, on the reverse strand, counting down.
GGGGAAGAGTGAAATGCAGAGAAACATCCATCATGTCTCACTTGGGTAATATACTCCACGGCCTCCGAGACCTCTGACAGTACACGTGTTCTGTGTCTAGTGTCTAGGCGTGTGTGCATCTATGGTTGTGTGGGAAAGAATGGGGATGTAAAGGATCTACCAGCTTGCAAGCATGCCTGGGAGGAGTGTGGTGAGGAGGGAGAAGAGAAGGTAGAGAGCACCACACAATACAGTGGGAAAAGCACATCGACACACATCGTTGACCTGAGCACATTTTTTGCACTTGTGAGTGTGCAGGTGTCAACATAAAACAATTCACTACGAGAGGGTAAACCCTTTCTTCTTTAGCGCAAGAGGAAGAGGCACCCACACAGCCTGTGTGTGCAAGAGAGAGGGGGCGCCAGGAGCGGTTGGATCCCATCAAGCCTTTCTGTCTGGCTGAGTCTGGTCAGGACGTCTCCCCAGTTGAGATGTGGGTACAACACAGGGAAAGGAAGGGAACCAGGCTCATGATCATACTGGTTTGGGGGCTGGAGCCAGCAGGTGGGACTGCTTCCCAGTCTCCTGAGAAAATGGGGGAGCCTTCAGCCAACAGCTCAGGAGCTAAGCCAGCAGGTTGGGGAGAATCTACCAAGACAGAAGGGCCCTTAGGAGTCACCAGGATGAAAGGCCACAAACCGGGAGCCCAGAGGCCAAATCCAATCCTTGCACAGTGATGTCTCAAAAAATTCAAATTGGTTGTCAACGTATTCAAATTGGCAGATTTCATAAGCACATACACACACACTCTCTCCAAATTTAATGTCTCCAGCTTATAGTAAAACCACTGAACTGTGCACTTTAAAATGGTGAAAATGGCAAATTTTAAGTTATGTATATCTTACCACAATTTTTTTAAAAAAGATTTGAAAACGAGAGGAAAAAATATTCCCTTCACAATAACAACAACACACGAGGCACCTTGGAATAAACCCAACCAGAAGTCCACAGGACTCTGGAGAAAAGAGTAAAACTTTACAAGGAGATGTAAGCAATGGGAATAAGAGAAGATATACCATGTTCATAGAGAGAAGATATACCATGTTCATGAAGGGAAAGAACCAATGCTGTCAAGAGAGCAAATCCTCCCAGATTCATCTATACTAATAAAAGGGTAATAGGCTAATTAGACCAGACCTCTTCCAGAAATCCTTCCGGACAAAGCCATGGTGGCAGGGGCAAGGCAGAGGCAGTTAGGGGCGATCAGGCCAGCAAGGGAGCAGTTAGGGGGCAAGGCCAGCAGGCAGAGTGGTTAGGGGCAATCAGGCAGGCAGGCAAGCAGTTAGGAGCCAGCAGTCCTGGATTTCGAGCAGGATGTCTGACTGTGGGATTGGGCCTAAACCGGCAGTCGGACATCCCCCGAGGGGTCCAGGATTGGAGAGGGTGCAGGCCGGGCTGAGGGACCCCCCTCCCATGCACAAATTTCATGCACTGGGCCTTTAGTCTATAATATAATTCAATTCTAAGCCAGATCTTAACAGTATTTTTCATTGAACTCAATAAGCTAAAAATCCTTGAAGAACTATAACACAAAATTAGCAATATGCTCAGAAAAAATACACAAATTAGCAGTTTACAGCTCAATGAAGTTTTACGCAGTGACCATACCCAGGTGTCCGAGACCCAGATCAAGGAACAGAATATTTCCCCAGAAGCCCTATATAACCCCTGCAGTCACCACCACCTTTGAGGGTAACCACCCTCCTGGTCTCTATCTTGATCAACTAGCTTTGCCTGTTTTTGAACTTTCTATAAATGGAATCGAACCACAGGTCTTCTTTTGTTCTCTGGCTTCTTTCCCTCAACATCATAACTGTGCAGGGCATCCACATTGCTGCCTGGGTTGTCGATGGTGTATTCTCGTGTATTTATTCTCAATAACCCAGGGTAGGAGCGTCTCGGCATATATTTATCCCTTCTACTGTGCACAGGCATTGGGTGGTTTCCAGCTTGGAGATGTTACAAATAGCTTTCTGGTCCTGGTCCTTTGATCCGCATTTATGCACAAATTTGTTGTGCATGTTCCTAAGAGTGCAACTACTGGGTCATCAAAAAACAATCTTTTTTTTTTGAAGAACAGAGGATGTTTGTGTGGTGGGTGGGAATGGGGCAGGCTTGCCTGACTGCAGATCAAAATGAATGATAAAGCTGTTGTAATTAAAAGGCACGCATATTAGCACATCCCCAAACCTACACACACACACACACACACACACACACACACACACATCCACACGCGCATACACGGGCGTGCACATGGACCTCATGCACACACACATCCACACACAGGCGTGCCCTCCCGCCCCACACACTCCACCAGGCCGCACAGGCAACTCCCGGCCGGACTTCCCAGACCCAACAGATAACTGAGAGTCGAGCTCCCTTTCAAGTGGTATCAGAGCGCAGGCTTGCGAGTATCCAGGAGACGGCTGGTGGAGAGGGGGAAGGCGAGAGAGAGCCCCCCACACCCGCCCACTGGCTTTAAAGGGAGAACAAAGTGAGCGGGATCAGAGGGTGCGAGGTGACGGCAGCGATGCGGAAGCCATTTATCACGGCTCCGTGGGTGAGGATCCAGGCTGCGGGGCATGCTGGGAGTGCCACAGGGGCACCTGGCCCCCAGGCACAGAGAGAAATAACCTGGCCAGTGGGCAAGGGACCGAGGCAGGGCTGCAGGGCCCTCGTCTTGACAAAATGACAACGTGCTCTCTTTTCTGTCCAGCACAGAAGGGGCTGGGGGCTGGCGGAGGCGGCAACAGCTTAATGAAGGGCTGTCAGTCAAAGCTCTAAAAATACCCTCCCACCGCCAGCGGGCTCACTCCCGTACCCGCCCTCGGGCTTACTGCCGCCGGAATGGTCCCTTGGTGACACACAAGGACAAATGTTTGCCCAGAGGGGCCTGGTGTCAGGCAGGACACATGGCCCCACTATGGCATCTCCCCTCCCGCCCCCCCGCCCCAACTCACCCCACCCCCAGTCCGTGCCCTGCCAGGACCCTCTCACTGGCACACCCTGGGCCAGGAAGCAGGTCAGAGGACCCCCAAGTGAGGGCCCCTTGCACCCTGGGCTTCTCCATCCTCTGGGGAAACAGACATCAGTCACCTCTCCTCGCAGGGGACGCCTGGCCCCAGGGAGCCAAGTGTCACGGGAACTCGGGAGACTCCCCATCAGAGGGGGCAGGCATCACACCCTGAAGGCAAATCTGGGGCCCAGAACTATCTCTGCTTCCGCTAAGGCCCGGTTCAGCGGGGAGGACCAATGCCTGGGCTCGGGACACATCCCAGTCTGCCGGGGGACTGTACCTTGGGACACATCCCAGTCTGCCGGGGGCGGCACAGTCCCCGGGCCACGGCTCAGCTCTGGCCTTGAGCAGCTCCCGGTCTGATGAGGGAGGGACAGCTCTCCAAAGGCAGGTTCCCGCACGGTGCCCACAGCAGGCTGGGAGCCGAAAGGTCCTCACGGCCCAGTGCTCCCCACACTGTAATGCACCGGGAGCTTTTAAAACACAGATTTCGTCCTGCAGGCCCGGCGGTTCCGCACCTGGAACCATATCCCCTGGACGCCCTCGCCCTGGTACCTGGTGGCAGAGGAGACGGATGGAGGGCGCAGATAACCAAGCTCTGCCTGCTACTGGGCTGATGCAAAGCGCCCGGAGCCCGGCCTGGGACGGCGCTTCGGAGGAAGTGGAGCAGGACCTGATGGGCAGAGAGAGAACCCTGTGGCACACCTGGCACAGGCGAGGGGCTCGAGGGGGGCCAGCCACTGCTTCTGTAATAACCGGCAACCACAGCTGGACCCGCTTTAGGCCCAGCCTCAGACGGAGCCGGAAGGCGGCTGCCCCTTAAGGGAGCGATGCAGGGAGGCCTGGAGGTACTGGGCAAGGCCTTGCCCTTTCTGAGCCTCAGTTTGCTCACCTGTGAAATGGGCGTGGGGCTAGCAGTGCCTGCCTCTGGAGCTACAGCGAGAGGTCAGGAGATCAAACTCGCAACAGCTGCGGAGCACACCGCCTGGCACAGACAGGCGCTCAGGGGTGGGGGCTGGGGGACTGCGGTGCAAGGGGGAAGGGACCCCATGGCCTGGGGACCCGGCTGAGTGCAGGAAGCCAGCACGCCCACCCCGCCCCTGACCCCCCACCCCAGGGCCAGGACGAGGCCTCCTTTGAGCCTGCGCTGCGCTTTGAAGTCCCAGATGGGCCGGGAGGAAAGAGGATCCCCGCGCCCAGCCCCCAGCCCGCACCTGGATAAACACGCGCCGCCAGCCCCGGACCGACGCGCTGGCGGCAGGGACGGCCGGCCGCCTGGCCGGAGAGGCTGGGCAGCGGCTCACTTCAAAGCGCCCGCGGCTGCGGCGGGAGGGGCCCTAATCAGGCCCGGCTGCCGCCGCCCCGCCATCTGCTCCGCGTTAGCGCGCACGGTGGGGGCGGGGCGGCGGGATGGAGGGGCACCGGCACCTCCCCCAGCCCCACCACGACATCACCCCATCATTGCTTCACCCCTTCATCCCTGCTCGGTGCCAAGCCCCGTGCCCGGCGGAGGAACACCGTTCGTTCTTCCGTTCCTTTGCTTAACCAATATTTATTGAGCTCCCACCACTATAAGGGCAAGACCCTGGGGATACAAGTCATTCATTCATTCATCCAATAAACATGTTTTTTAAATATATTTGTATTGGTTTCAAAGAGGGAGAGAGAGAGAAACATCAATGATGAGAGGATCATGGATCTCCAGGCTGCCTCCTGCACGCCCCCTACTGGAGACCCGGGTGTGTGCCCTGATTGGGAACAGAACCATGACCTCCTGGTTCATAGGCCCGTGCTCAACCACTGAGCCACACTGGCCAGGCTTGATGTTCACTTTGATCACAGTATATGAAGGTGCAGATTCCTCAGGAGGACCCTTCATAGGTTACTTGACCATCCTGCCGGGGGCACCCCGTACAGGGGCACAGCTCCAGCAGGCGCCAGGACCAAACCACAGTCTGCCTGGCACCTCCTGGGACCGGGCTCCACCTGCCCATGGCCTGGGGCAGCCCTGAGCCCCACAGGGTGGGCCCCTGACGCAGGCCATGCTGATGCCGACCTCCACCTCCAGGATGCCACGGTATCTGTGCGCGCACACACACACACACACACACACACACACAGGCACACACGCACCGCACTAGTCATAGTGAAGCTTTTCGAAGGGAACCGCACAGGCAAGACAGCAAGCCAGGCGTCGATGGGGGAAAGGGGGACATCTGTAAGACTTTCAACAGTAAAGATACATTAAAAAATAAAAAAGGGAAAGAAAGCACGTAGCCCCGTCCCTGGCACACGCCACACTCGCCAAGCGGGGCTGTCCATTTTGTTTTGCCTCCAGCATTTCTCTGCCCAAGCACCAGCGCTAGAGTGGATTTCAGCTCTGAGAGTCCCAGCTCCAGCTTGGGGGGGGCCTAGGAGACCCCCAGTCCCCACCTGGCCCCCCCCGGCCCCCCCCCCCC
>JAWPEG010000015.1:2851964-2937348 GCA_035771395.1 Myotis vivesi | reverse complement strand
GAGGAGGAGGAGGAGGGAGAGGAAGATGACAAAGAGGAGGAGGAAGGGGAGGAGGGGGAGGAAGAGGAGGAGGAAAATAGAGAAGGAAAAAAGGGAGGAGGAGGAAGAAGAAAGAGAAAGAAAAGGAGAAGGCGAAAGAGAGAAGGAAAAGGAGGGGGAGGAAAGAGAAGGGAAAGGAGAAGGAGGAGAAAGAAGAGGAAGAGGAGGAGAAGGAGGAGGAGGCGGCAGATCCTGTGGGGCGTGCCTGCCCACCCCCCAGACGGCCTGTGTGTCCCAGGATGTGGGGGCCTCCTTCCCACACCGTCTGAGTTACCCAGGCGAGGGGGCCCCAGGGGCCCCGGGAGCTCTGTGATGTCGGGGCACTGGCCCCCAGGTGGACGAAAGAGAAAAGCATTTCGTTCCGCCTGCTTACCTCCTAACCTTATAAACTCGGGATTAGCCGATCAAAGGCGGATTTGGCACAGCTGAGGGGCGATGGTGGCTTCAGAGAACAGCGTGGACTCCGTCCTTCATGATCAAATGAGCTGAAGTCATCGATAAGTAAATGGCGTGTTGAATTCCTCTAATTGGGCATGTGGGTCACGCCGGAGCCTCCCCAGCCGGCCATCCATCAGGGCAGAGTTAATGAGCTAAAGACCATCAAGTGGGGATGCGAGCACTGACCACGAGAAGGGTGCCAGGGAGTGCCCTGGACTGGGGATGGGCCCCAGGATGCCCTCCGCAGCAGGTCTGAGAGTTAAGGGCGTCAGCTCTGGAGCCAGGCAGGGTGGCTTCAAACCCCCAGCACAGCCACCCACAGGCTAAGGAAGTGACCCAAGTGGTCCTGTCACCTGTCTGTGTCTCCATTTCCTCAGCGGGAACCTTGAGGGGTCAAGGTCACAAGATCAGAGCACGAGGTCAGGGCCAAAGCCCAGTCTCCCAGTCCCTGGGCGGAGACACTTCCTTCTCTGTGCCTCAGCCTCCTTCTAGGTCAGCGGTTCTCAACCTGTGGGTCGCCACCGCTTTGGCGGTCGAATGACCCTTTCACAGGGGTCGCCTAAGACCATCCTGCATATCAGATATTTACATGACGATTCATCACAGTAGCAACATTACAGTTAGGAAGTAGCCACGAAAATAATTTTATGTTTGGGTCACAACATGAGGAACTGTATTTAAAGGACCAGAAGGTGGAGAACCACTGTTCTAGGTAACAGTGTCCACCTGACCAGCCTCAGTGCTGGGTCCCTTGTGCCAGTCACTGCCCGGTGATCCCAGGTCCCGTCCTTGCCTTCCTCCTGCTCAGCTCCATGTCACAGGAACTACATTTCCCAGACTCCTTTGCCACCTGGCTTCGGGGTCAGTCTGACCAATAGGAGGCACTGCAGAGAAACAAGTGTGAAAAGCCAAGGTATTCTCCCCGCACCCCCCTCTCTGTATTCCCTGTGGTGTCTCCAACAGAGGCTGTGCCTAGTCTCTGGTCCCCAGCCACCCCCTCGCCCCCAGGAGGCAGCCCCCTCCCCGATTCTAGCTCCTGCCCCAGCTCCCAGGCTCTGGTAACTCCACCTCCACTGCTTGCCCCGGCCCTGGGGGTGGTAGCAGCTTCCCGCTGTTGCTAGGCGCCCGCTGTCCCTTTCTCTGCTTGGCTTCTCAGCTCTTACTTCTCTTGTGTCATCAACGCCCTCCATTGAATTCTCTGGCGGAAAGACCTGGAGAGATTTCTGAGTGGCCACACCGGGGTCACCTGGGTGACATTTCCCGTTTGGTGGTCATTTGGCACCAGCTCTTAGCAGGCGCGGAGCAACAGAGACGTTGGCAATGGAGGCCCTGGCGCTCAGGCTGATGCCTCCTCCAGGGGCGACCAGCTGGTCTGAGACCAACCTGCCCACTTGGGCTGAGGCAACGGGCAATCGGCCCATCTGTCCCCCAAGCATTTTCCCCGTGCACCACAGCTTGGGGGCCGGGCTTATGGCTGGACAGAGAGGCAGTCAGGGACCCATGGAGTGAGGCAACAGGAAATCTCGGGCTGGAGCAGAGCCCTGGAACAGGACCGGCACCAGGGTCCTGCCCCTGGGGCACCACAGGACCTCTCTCTGGGCCTCAATTTCTCCATCTGAGAAATGAACAGCCGGGAAGAGGTGGCCACCATGGTTCCGTCTGTTTTCACATGTTATAGCTTCTCAATGTTCACCCGAAGGAGGGAACATAGAAAGAACCCCTCTGAGCTGTTTGGCTCTTAACCTACAGTCACCAGGTCTGCCCGGGAAGTGTGCAGAGAGCACCCCTGTGGGTCAGGCGGGCCTGGGTCTGCGTCCCTGCTCTGCCCAAACTCCCCATGTGGCCTCGAGCACTCTCCTCTCTGAGCCTGTTTCCCATAAGACAAATGAGGCACCGAGCAGTGCCTGCCCCTATAGGGTTGTGAGGATTTAGAAAAGAAAGTATGTGAAAAACCGCTACGTGCAGAGTTGGTGCTCAATACGTGCTAGTGCACACAGTAGGTGTTCAATAATGCTAGCCACGCTGCCGCTGGCACTTAGTTAGAAGCAAGGCAGGAGGACTAGGGGAGGGAGGAGCATGGAAATTTGACAGAAAAAGATGCTAACTACCTTGGGTTTGCCAACCATCTACCCTGAAATGGACACGACCTGCTGGGGACATGGACCAGGAGGAAGCCAGGAGTGAGGATCAGGGTTTGCAGCAGCAGAGGCGTTCCAAAGGGCTGACAAAGGTGACATCCTCTCACACAGAGTCTCTCAAACTCGTCCCCCTCCCCTGGGGTTAGCCTTGCCCAGAGCCAGCACCTGCAGAGGGAGGGAGGAGGCTCCTGCGGGAGGTGGCCACACAGGTGTCAGTGGTGGCCAGCTGCTGTAGTTGGCGGCACAACAGACAGCCTGGAGAGACGAGACCCCTCGCCCCCAGCGGAGGCCTGGCTCGGGCCAGTCCCCCCTGTGCTGGGAACAGATTGTGCTAACAGTGCCGATGGCCACCCAGCCGGGGAGGGGGGTCCTTGGGTGAGGGGTGGCTTCTTTCAAGCCCCCAGCTCACTCGGAGGCTCTGGCTAAAAATAATCCCTCCACGGAGACCCGCCGCTCCTGGCACGGCTGGGCATGCATTAAACATGGGCGGTCGGGTTTCCTCCTGTGAATGGCTTCATTCAGAGGACGCAGGGGTGAGAGGGTTGTGGGAGGGATCACTCGGCTTCCTGGGGGGGACGGGGAGGACTGCTCAGCCCCAGCCTTTGCCAGGGCCCCGGGTCTCCGTGCTCTGAGCCACAGAGGGCTCCCGGGCAGGGGCTCCTGCTCCTGGGCAGCTTCCACCCCCCTCTCAAGGCCTCTATTTGGGCCCCCTGAGGGGAGAGAGAAGAACTACCCCCCGCAGAAGGCAGACAGCACCAGGTTTGATCCTGCTTCTCCCACAGTCCTCACCTCACAGGTAAGGAAATGGGCTCAGAGAGGGTGAGGGAGTTGCACAAGGACACACAGCCAGCTGTCTGGTTCATTCACTGCTGCCCTTCAGTCACAGTCCACGGGCAGAGTGGTTTAGGGAATGGATCACAGAGGAAAGCAATATTCAAGAGAAGCTCATCTGAACCAGGATTCCTGGTTAGTAGTAACTGGCAGGACCTGGACCCAAACCTGGGTTGTCTGCCTCCAAAACCAGGTCTACAACCACGGCCCTGCCCAGCCAGCACGGCTCAGTTGGTTGAGCGTTGACCTATAAACCAGGAGGTCACAGTTCGATTCCCGATCAGGGCACAGGCCCGGGTTGCAGGCTCCATCCCCAGTGTGGGGCGTGCAGGAGGCAGCCGGTCCATGATTCTCTCTCATCATGGATGTTTCTTTCTTTTTTTTTTTTTTAAATATATTTTATTGATTTTCCACAGAAAGAAAGGGAGAGAGATAGAGAGTTAGAAACATTGATGAGAGAGAAACATCGACCAGCTGCCTCCTGCACATCTCCTACTGGGGATGTGCCCACAACCCAGGTACATGCCCTTGACCGGAATCGAACCCGGGACCTTTCAGTCCGCAGGCCGACGCTCTATCCACTGAGCCAAACCGGTTTTGGCCATCATGGATGTTTCTATCTCTCTCTCCCTCTCCCTGCCTCTCTGAAATTAAGGAAAATATGTATTTTTAAAAAATATTTAAAAACCACTGCCCTGAACCACTGAGGACATCAGGGTGGGCCCTGAGCGGGGAGAAGAGAGGGACCCAGTGCCCGGGAGGGACCAGCCATGGGCCCATCCTGGGAAGACTTGATCTGATGCGCCCTCAGCATCCTGAGCGGCCATGGGGGCCGGGGAAGGACTGTGTCCAACTCAGAGCTCTGTGGGTCTTTGACGGCTTTTGAGGAGAAAGAGTCAGGGCAGGTGACAACCTCCTGTCATAGACCCGGCTCCAATGTCACATTCGCTCACATCACCACCACCCCCCCCCCGGGCTGGGAGCCCCACAGGGCGGGGAGGACAGCTGCCCTACTCATCTGCGTGCCCCCCGCAGGGGCTGGAGGCCCCCCTAAGAGACGGGCTAGTCAATGTCTGACTTTCAGGGAACAGCTTCCGGCTAGAACTCTAGCACCCCAGGGTGCACCGGCCTGGGCCTCCCTATGACATCATCTCCACGTAGTTCCATTGTAACATTGTAACATTGGTGAGCTGCCCTGGGACTTCACTCTTGCTTGTATCCATTAGCCGATGGTTACAATGTTTCATCATGGGATCAATTAGCCAATAGTTACAATGTTTCATCATGGGACCGATTAGCCGATGGTTACAATGTTTCATCATGGGACCGATTAGCTGATGGTTACAATGTTTCATTATGTGACCGATTAGCTGATGGTTACAATGTTTCATTATGCGACCGATTAGCTGATGGTTACAATGTTTCATTATGCGACCAATTAGCTGATGGTTACAATGTTTCATTATGCAACCATTCACCACCGGTTCACCGTTCACCACAGGTCCAAGAACCCATGGGCCACACGAAGGGCCCAGTGTTCATCTGCCGCATCGTCCCAGGTGAGGCATTATCACCACCATCCCCTCTGAGGCGCACCGAGGTTGTCACCACCCCAAGGTCACGCGCTGCGGGTGCCGAGGGGAGGGACAGCAGCGGAATCAGGGAGGCGTGGCTTCAGAGCCCTGCCCCAGTCACCGGCTCGGTGGTTGCCCATGCAGCAGGCGGACGTCAGCTCAGGGGTCCACGCCAGTGACTGGCAACCCCAGTGCCACACAGCTCCAGCCGGCCAGTGACCGGAGTCAGGTGACCGGTTGTTCTGAGGACGTGACTGTGGGGCCGGGGGCGAGACGGGGAGCTGGTGACCCCCCGGGAAAGGCCCACACAGGGACCCAGCCCTTGTTTGCTTTGTATCTGGTTACTGCCGGGCAGCGCCTGCCAGGGTGTGCTTTTTCCATCGAATGGTTAAAATTCTTAGAAGCGTTATTCTCTGCTTTGCTTGGCAGTGCGGAGCATACCTCCGATGCGGCAGGTAACTGGATAGGGTCTCAGGCGCAGCAATTCGCTGAACACGGGGTTTTGTGCACAGAAACACATGACGGCACTCAGGCTGTCACTCAGGGACACCGGGGCCAGCGAGGTCGGGGTGGTGTGTATCGGAGCAGAGGGATCGGGGTGGGGGGCCCAGAAGAGGGAGGCTTGCCTGGGGCGGGGGGGGGGGGGTGGGTAGGAGCCCTGAAGTGCACACAGCAAAGGGGACCCCGGGCCTCACCCCAACAGTCACACTCAGCCTGGGCCCGAGGTGAGAACACAAGCTTGATGTCAGATGGGCCGGGGGTTAGGTCTGGCCTCGCTGCCCCGGCTGTGTGACCTCGTGACAGACCATGAACCTCTCTGAGCCTCAGCTTCTAAAATGAACGAAATCAGAGGACTCACCTCCTGCAGCTCCTGCAGAATCCATGGGGAGTGAGCATTGCACCTGGTCCCTCTGTAGCCTCCAGGCCTACTGTATGGCACGCAGTAGGGACTTGGGAGATGTTCGTAGCGTAGACTTGTCCAAGGCCGTCCCTCCAGTATGCAGAGCGCGCAGTAGGTGCTAAAGCAGCGGTTCTCAACCTGTGGGTCGCAACCCTTTTGGAGGCTGAACGACCCTTTCACAGAGGTCGCCTAAGACCATCCTGCATATCAGATATTTACATGACGATTCATCACAGTAGCAACATGACAGTGATGAAGTAGCAACGAGAATAATTTTATGGTTGGGTCACAACATGAGGAACTGTATTTAAAGGGCCAGAAGGTTGAGAACCACTGTGCTAAAGGCCTATTGGTTGAGTCGGCTTAATTGTTCACAGCTGCGCCCCAACGTGGAGCCAGCACGCGGCGTGGAGGACGCACCCAAAGCGTGATTTTTGAATGAGCGAACGTAAGGCGTTTGGCGTAGGACATGGGGGTCGGTGCCTCATTTATGTTGGCGACTATGCTCTGTTCATTCAACAGGAATTAGTCCAGGGCCTCTCTCAGACCCCAGGGCTCCAATTCTCTGACTCCAACCGGGTGTCCAAGTGTTCAGTTCCATTCGGACCCTCACCACCTGGAGTGAGATCAGACCCCCCGCTCCTGGCTTAGGGCTCCAGCCACCAGACAGCCCTCACTGCAGATGCCAGCCGCAAATGGGGTCCCCGGGTGGCCCATGCATCTGCCCCAGCAGCTCCAGGTTCAGGGGCTCCCACAACACCCTCCGGAGGTGCCATCGCTGGCAGGAACGACGCACAGAGCCCGGGAGACGCTCTTATGATGACCGGCTTGTTCTAAAGGAGACGGCCCGGGAGGAGGCCCAGGGCGAGGAGGGAGGACCAGAGAGAGGTGTGTGCCAGGCGCCCTGGGAAGGGCAGTGGAGAGGCACCTGAGAGTGCTCGGCAGCGTGGAGACCTCCGTCGCTCATGTCATCTCCCCTTAGAGAGCGTCTGCCATAGAACAATCCAGCAGACAGAGCAGACCCCGTCATGTCAGCCAGTCCCGGGTGCTGGCCACCCAATGCTGGTAAAATGGGTTCATGAGCCCGGCCAGTGTGGCTCAGTGGTTGAGCGCTGACCTATGAACCAGGAGGTCATGGGTCGATTCCCGGCACAGGTCTGGTTGTGGGCTCCATCCCTGGTAGGGGCTGTGCAGGAGTCAGCCGGTCCATGGTGCTCGCTCATCACTGATGTTTCTATCTCCCTCTTCCCCCTTCCTTCCTCTCTAAAAGAGTCAATGAAAACATATTTAAAAGTGGAATGGGTTCATGGGAGGAGGAGCCACAGGGACAGGAGCGGAGGCTGTGCGTGAGCCAGGAACCCAGGAGCTGCACTCACAGGCGGACCCGCTGCTGCCTCCGCAGAGCGTCCCACGGGCAGCAACGGGGACCAACGCGGAGCCCTCGGCACCGCCCGCCACGCGAAAAGGCCAACCAGTCACTTGGTGGCAAGTTGCCTGGGCCGGACCCCCTCCATCCCAAACCTGAGCCTCGGTCTCCTCGTCTGTGAACTGCGGAGACAACAGGCCTGCCTGCGGGGCGGCGGGAAGAGGCAGGTGGCGGGGGGGGGGGGGGCCCAGGCATCGTGTTCAGCACGTGCCTGGCATGGAGTAAGCCCTCCCACCTCCCAGCCACCTGCCCCCCCCCCTCAGGGCCTCCTGCCAGGCGCCTTCCCAAGAAAAAGTCGCTCTGCCCTGGGAGCGAGTGAGAAAGGGGCCCTTTTGCGAGAAGTCCCAGACTCCTCACTCCTCCAAGGGAGAGGATGAGGGTTCCTTAATTGGCAGCTCAAAGGCTCCTGCGCAGGGAGGGAAACAACTTCTAAATTAAAGGCAGACCCTCCGCGGGGGGGGCAGCTGGTCTGGAGTCGGGGCCCAGCTGCCAGCCTCTCTCCAGGAGGCAGGCCAGGGCGGAGGGAGCCGTGTCTGGGAGAAGGTGACCACACCCCGTGTCCCCGTGTCCTCCTGTTTGTCATCTGATGGGCGCCTCCCGAGGGCGGTGCCAGGGGCGCTCAGCCATATCTGCAGCTGCAGCTCGGCCCGGCGGGTCCATTGTGACGGGGCCCAGGGGGCATACAGGCTCCGGGAGGCACCCCCGGGAGCGGGCAGGGCTCTGCCGCAGGACATTCGGATTGTGCCGTTTCCTCGGACCCCGGCGGAGAAAGCAGAACTAGGGGGGGCGCCTGTCCCCACCCTGACCCGGGAGTCAGTCTCGCACAACCCACAGGAGGGCAGCCAGAAACCCTGCGGGACACCCTCTGAAGCCCTCAGCATCTCCCAGACGCTCCAGCCAAAGAGGGTTCATCGAACTGCAGATTTGACTTCCAGGTCCCGGGCCGTAAAGGGGACAAAGGGATGAGCTAAATGGTGGCAAGAGGAAGCCACCACACTGTCCAGACAGCGGCAGCACAGGCTCTTCAACCAGCCGCGGTGCCGGGCGCTGTGCGAGCGGGAAAGCAGCCAGGGGACTGAGCCCACAGGCACGACCAGGTGCTGGCCAACCGGCTGAGGATGAGCAGCTACGAGACATTGGTAAGACACCATTTCCCTCACTAACTACAGCCCAGGTGTCAGATGATATTTACAAGTGGGTATTTCTTCTGTGAAGTGGGCTCATGCTGTTTTAGCTTGACCAGAAATGCTTTTTTTTTTTAATCCTCCCCGAGGACATTTTTTTTCATTGATTTTTAAAGAGGATGCAAGAGAGAGAAACACGGATGTGAGAGAGACACAGTGATTGGTTGCCTCCCACAAGCCTCCGACCAGGGCTGGGAGTCTGCAACCAAGGTACCTTGCCCTTGACAGGATTCGAATCCGGGACCCTTCAGTCCGCAGGCAGATGCTCTATCCACTGAGCCAAACCCGCTAGGGCTCTTTTTTTTATTTTTTTAAGATACACGCTTGAATAATGAAACTCCAGAATGTTCATAGTTGCTTGCAGTAGACAGAATTCCAAGGTGGCCCAGACTCCCAGCCACTGGTGTCCATGCCCCGAGTGTGGACGTGACAGACTAGCACTCTTGTGAAGTGGCAAAGGTCAGGGACTTTGTGGCTGTCCCTAATCAGCTGACTTCAAATTAATCGAAGGGGAGCTACCCCGGCGGGTCTGACCTGACCGGGTGAGCCCTATACAAGAGGGCCTGGGGGTCGGAGATGGGAGAAGCCGGAGAGATCGGAAGCAGCGGCAGATGTACTCTTGCTGGCCTTGCAGAAGCAAACTGCCGTGTGGAGGAGAGAGCCGTGTGGCAGGAAACAGAAGGTCAGCTCTGAGAGCGAGGGCTTCAGTCCTACAACCACAAGGAACCGACCTTAACCAACAATTCCACACACTTCGTCCTGGACCCGAGAGTCCAGATGAGAGGAAAACCCTGAGCAACACCTTGGTTTCAGCCTGGTGAGACCCCTCTCAGTGGTACCCGGGCACATAACCCACAGAAACTGGGAAATAACACAATTACGTTGTTTTAAGCCACTAAGTTTATGGCCATTTGAGACAGCCATTGAAAACAAATACACTTCTTCACTCATAAGAGCCAAAAGCCAGACACAACGCAAGTGTCCAACCCAAGTAACCAGAGAACAGATAAACCAATGCGGTACCTCCGCCCAGTGGAACCATCCCCTCAGCAATACAGCGAACGGACGCCTGGTACGTGTTACAACTTGGACGGACCTCGGAAACAGTACACTGAGCAAAAGAAGCCGGACACAAAAGACCAGTCTGTGTTCCTCTCCCGCCGTCTCACTCACAGGGCGTTTCAGAGCAGGCAGAAGCCACCCGTGGCGACAGACAGCAGGACCAGCTTGCCTGCGTGTGGGGAGGAGGAGGAGGATTCGCTGGGAGGAGCATCAGGAACGTATGGGTTGCATGCCTTCTACTCATTTGTAAAAATGCATCAAACTCATATCGTTAGGGTCTGTGCATTTCACTGTCTATAGCCGATCCCTCAAGGTGAACATAAAGATTCTACCCTAGGGTTTGGAGGTCGGCGGAAGGTTCTCTCCGAGTTTGGGGGCCAAGACACAATGGCTGGAGGGGACGATTCTTCAGTGCACTCACGTTCGCACACACGCATGCACACACACACACACACACACACACACACACACGCACGCACACGCGCAGATGGCGGCATTTCAGGCCAAGTGCACCTCCCCTTTGGCCTTTGCCTCGTTTAATGTGGAGAAGGCAGCTGCCTCCCAGCTCCCGGGTCACGGCTCCGTGTCCGCCTGTCAAGATAAGAAGGCAGAGGCAGATGCTGCTCATTACCTGGCCTTTCAAGTGGTCCCCAGCCTCACATCTGGCTCCCTCTCCAACCTCCAGCTTGAGCCAATAAAAGCCAAATAAAATCACAAAGAGCTAATTTGGTGGTCGGGGCTCTGACAGGCTGCACAGGAGGAGGTGTGGGGGCAGGACAAAGACGGGACTGGGAGCAGGGGCTGGAGGGAGGGCCACTGGCCACCGGCCCCCGTGCCAGCCGGACAGAGGCGGCGAGAACGCCACCCCCGCCTCCGGGGACACGGCGTCAGCTCTGGCCAAGCCCGGAGCAGGTTCTGGATGAACCTTTGCAGCTTGGACTTCTTTTACCCACAGAGGGAGCACCCCTCCCATGGCGGCTAGAGCTGGAGCTGGAACCATCTGGGCATTTCCTGCTGGACCTGCAGGTGCGGAAAAGCCAAACATGAGCCCCAGGGTTCTGGTGGTCCAGGTTCTCAGGGGACCCAGCTTGTGGGAGAAGGGGGGCCTTGCGCGAATACTGCTGGGGAGACCGGCCCCGGAAATGCCGGGGGCTGGGCAGAGTGGACCATCCCCTGGCACTTGGAGGGCCTCCGGAAAGGCCTCGCCCACGCCCTGTCCCTTTGCCTGAAACCCAAGCCCTGCAGAGCAGCACATCCTCACGTGGTGGAGGCTTAGGATCTGCCGTACACAAATGCCAGTCCCGCTCGGCCGGCGGGGCTCCGAGCTTGAGCGTCAACCTAGGAACCAGGAGGTCACGGTTCAATTCCCGGTCAGGGCACAGGCCCGGGTTTCGGGCTCGATCCCCAGTGTGGGGCGAGCAGGAGGCAGCCGATCCACGATTCTCTCTCATCATTGATGTTTCTCTCTCACTCCCTCTCCCTTCCTCTATTAAAAAAATATATATATACAAGCAAGTCCTGGGGGAACGTCACATCCTAGAGAGTGACATTCTTAAGTCTTACATCTCCGAGGAGAGAGGCAGTCGACGAGACCTCCAGGTGATGGGCCTCAGTTTCCCCACCTGCAAAGTGGTGCCGTGGGATAGGATGGCCTCTCCGATGAAAGGGAAGAGGTGAGGGGCCCGCCTCACTCCTTATCTCTGCCCCTGGCTCAGAGACCGATGACGACATTCCGCCAGCAGACATGTTTGCTTTGGCCTGCGGAGTGTTTGAATAGAATCGGGCCAACACCGAAACACGGACAGATTTCGCATCGTACAAACGCCAAGTGCTGCTCCTTTTGGAGAATGGGAAGCTCTGAGGGCACGGGGCCCCCATTCCCGCACGGCAACAATTGTCCCTCGCCCAGGCCGGCAGCCCCAGGAGAGGGGCATGCGGTGCCCGCTTTGCCTCAGTCCCCACCGCTCCTTACTGTCCCCCACCCTGGCTCCCTTGGCCCATTTCCTGTATCTGCCTGACCCGTGCCAGCCTCTGAGTCATGAGCTCATTCCTGATGGTGCTCGCTGGCAGCCCTTCACAGCACTGAGGGCCAGAGACCCCGGGCCCCCTCCCTCCCGGGACTCCTGGGCACTTTTAGCTCCTTGGAAACCTGGATGGAACCGGGGGCCCTTCGAAGGCGATGGCGTGAGATGGTTTTGCTAAACATAAAAACCCAAAGGCCACGGGACCACGGATGTGTTTTTGCAAAGGCCAGCAAATTAAAAAAATGTGTGCGTGCGCAGAATGCGATCGGGGGCCAGGGCCTGGCTTTCGTGAAAGAATAAACTCTTGGCCAAGACCAAGCAGCAGACTAGCGTTTACAGCGTATGTTTCTTCTGGGCTGCGGCTCCCACGGCAGGGCAGGCTCCTCGCACCGGTGACCAGAGAGGCCGCTCCAGCCTTCCTCGGCCACCGGGGGAGCCGCGGGGCCAGCGCGAGCCTGTGGGGGGACTTTCAATGGCTCCGCAGCAAATGTCAGGCTGTTTATCTGCTTTTAGAAAGTCACCTTTCAGGCTCCGGGAGACACTCGACACTCGGCAAAGAGATAAGACACTTTCCGGCTGACGTGGAAGAAGAGCCGGGGCAGGCGTGATTCCCGTGGGCGTGGATGCAGGAGAGGACCCAGCGGTGCCCAGGTCAGCCAGCCCAAAGCCAGTGGTTTTGCTTCAAAGAGCAGGGCCACCACTGAGCCGCACCGGCCAGGCATTTCCGCGGCTCTGACGCCTCCCTGTCACCTGCTCGGCAAAAATCCCGGCATGCCAACACCCACCATCTTTCCCTGACGGCAGTGACTATGCCGGGCGGCTACTAGTCCTGTGTCGAGTGGTCAATATGGTCTCACTAACTTACCACAACCTCCTCCTTATTGGCCTCATTTTACAGCTGAGAAAATCGAGGCCTGAGGAGACGAACGGGCTTACCTTCGGTCACAGAGCTAGGAAGCGGGATTCAGACGTGAGCCTCCCTGACCCGAGGCCACGCACAGAACCGTCAGGCTGGACGCATGCTCTCTCTTCTCATAAAACAATGCCAGGAAGGCCCCGTCTCCCCAAACCGGCAAAGGTCGGTGACATCTCTGCAGCGGGCTGCACCCACACACTCTGAGCAGACCATCTCCGCAATGAATGCATCTGCACGATGCCAGGCAGGGATGCTTTTCAAAGGCAGGCCAATCGTAGGATTTCGGGCCCGGGAACAGTGAATGGGCTGACAGAGAGCTGCTCCGGGAAAAATGATCTTTCCGGCGCCACACCAGGAGCCCCGCGCAAGGTCGGCCTCCTTCGGAAAGCTGCCCGCGCTGTCAGAAGCCAGTGAGAAGGAATCGAGGGCCGGAGTTAGGGAGGCGAGTTCCATCCCTGTTTTTAAAGCTAAATTAGCTGTAAGACATTGGGAAGCTCCGGGGGCTCCGTTTCCCTGTGTGTAGAATGGAGTTACACGGCGAACCATTTGTCAGTGCCCTGCTTTCCTAGTCAGGATCGGCGAGATGATGCCTCAGTAACAAAGACGCCCGAAATCTGCCACAGTAAAGGTGTACGTCTCGTACACGTTGCATGTGCAACGGAGGTCAGCAGAGAACTGGGCTCTATCGTCGTAGTCATTCCTCAGGGACTCAGGGGGACAAAGGCTTCCCAATTCATACCCTACGAGGACAGCATGACTCCGATGCCAAAGCCAGACAGCGAGACAGTAGAAGAAAACAACAGGCCAGTATCTTCTAAAAATGTCGATTCAAAATCCTAAACCAAATACTAAGGAAAAGGAATTCAGCAGCACACTCAAAGATCTACCCACCAAAACCAAGTGGGTTCAACATAAGGAAATCTATCAGGGTGATACAGCACATTAATAGAGCAAGGGGGGACATATTATCCTCTCAACTGAGGCCGAAAAAAGCATTTGCAAAATTCAACAACCTTTCATGATGAAAGCAGTCAGTGAAGTGGGAATAGAGCAGAACTTCCCTGACACGATCAAGGCTGGCCCACGAGAAACCCACAGTTAGCACGGATTCCGTAGTGAAAACCTAGAAGCTTCCCCCGAAGATCAGGAACAAGAGGAATGCTTGCTTTGATCACTTTTGTTCAACATAAGGCTGCAAGTTCTAGCCAGAGCAGTTGGAACAGAAAAGAAATGAAAAGGCACCAGATTTGGAAAGGAAGAAATAAGATGATGCCTGTTCACATATGACATGATCGTCTATGTAGAATCCACACCCCAAAAACAACAACAAAAAAACAATTGTTGGAGCTAGTGAATTCAGCAAAGTTGCAGGATATAAAATCAACACACACAAGTCAGTTGTGCCCTAGCTGGTTTGAATCAGTGGATAGGGCGTTCACCTGTGGGCTGAAGGGTCCTGGGTTCGATTCCAGTCAAGGGTGCAAACCTCAATGCAGACTCGGTCTCTGGCCCTGGTTGGGGTGTGTGCATGAGGCAGCCAATCGATGTGTCTCTCTCACATCGATGTTTCTCTTTCTGTCTCTCCCCCTCCCTTCCATTCTCTCTAAAAATCAATGGAAAAATATCCTTGGATAATGATTAACACACACACACACACACACATCAGTTGTAGTTCTATACACTAGCAACGAACAATCCCAAAAGGAAATTAATAAAACAATTCCATTTACAACAGCAGCTAAAAAATAAAATACTTGGCGATACATTTACCCAAGGAAGTGAGAGATTTCTACACCAAAAACTACAAAACATTATCGAGAGAATAAAGATGACATAATGTAACAAAAGCCATCCTGTGTTCACAGGTGGGAAGGCTGAAGATTGTAAAGATGACAATATCTACAGTCCATGCCATCCTTATGAAAACCCCAATAGTGTTTTTTGAAGAAACAGAAAAACCTATCCTAAAATTCAGAGCAATTTCAAGGCACACCAGTCAAAACAACCTTGAAAAAGAACAAAGTTAGAGGGCTCACTCTTGCCAATTTCAAAACTTACTATAGCGACAGTAATCAAAACAGTGGTAGGGCTAGACCTAGATCAATGGAACCGAATGAAGAGCCCAGAAATAAGTCCTCTCCTATGTGGTCAACTGCCTTATGAGGGTGCCAGGCCGATTCATGGG
This sequence comes from Myotis vivesi, assembly GCA_035771395.1. Taxonomy (NCBI): domain Eukaryota; kingdom Metazoa; phylum Chordata; class Mammalia; order Chiroptera; family Vespertilionidae; genus Myotis; species Myotis vivesi. Next base: position 2,922,630 of record JAWPEG010000015.1, on the reverse strand, counting down.
GGGAAGGACAATCTTTTCAACAAATGGTGCTGGGGAAACTGGATATCCACAAGCCGAAGGATGAAGTTGGACCGGTACCTTAAACAATATGCAAAAATAGACCAAAGGCCTACATTTAAGAGCTAAAACGATAAAACTGACATAAAATAGGAAAAATCTTCATGACCTTGAATTTATCAATGGTCTCTTTTTTTAAAATATATTTTATTGATTTTTTTACAGAGAGGAAGGGAAAGGGATAGAGAGTTAGAAACATGGATGAGCGAGAAACATCAATCAGCTGCCTCCTGCACACTCCCTACTGGGGATGTGCCTGCAGCCAAGGTACATGCCCTTGACTGGAATCGAACCTGGGACCCTGAGTCCACAGGCCAACGCTCTATCCACTGAGCCAAACCAGTTAGGGCTTAACAATGGTCTCTTAAGCAGGACACTAAAAGTGGCCACAAAAGGAAAAAAAATTAATAAAATGGATTTCATCAAAATTAAAACGTATGCGCCTCAAAAGACACTATCAAGAGAGTAAAAAGAACCCACACCTCAACAGCAAGAAAGCAAATGACCAAGTTCAAAGATGGGCAGAGGACCTGCCAGTTCTCCAAAGAAGACGGGCAAGTGACCACTACGCACGTGATAAGATGCTCCACATGCTGGCTGTTGGGGAAATACACCCAAAGCCATGTCACACACGCCGAATGGCTGTGTTCCAGACCAGAATGCCAGTGAGGACGTGGAGAAATTGGGGCCCACGCGCTTTGCAGGTGGGGATGTCAACGGGTTCGGCCGCTGTGGAAAACGGTACGGCGGCTCTTCACAAAGCTGACCACCCGTGACCCATTTTACTCCTAGATCCATATATAGAAGGATCACAAACAGGACGCACACAAGTACTTGTATGTGCATGACCATCGCAACATCATTCACAACAGCCGACAGCCGGAAACAACCAAGTGTCTGCGGACGGACGAATGGATAAGCAAAGTGTGGGGCATACAATGCTCCTCAGCCACGAAAAGGAATGACACGTGCCACGACGTGGGTGAACCTTGACAACATGATGTTAAAGCGACAGAAGCCAGACATAAAGGCCACATATTGTATCATTCTGTTGATTTGAAATATCCCCAGTAGGACCATTCATAGAGACAAAAAGGAGATGGGTGGTTTCCAGGGACTGGGGAGTGGGGGAATGGCGAGATTTTATGTAAGGAATATGGAATTTCCACTCAGAAAGACGAGAAAGCTCTGCAGTATAACATTGTGAATGTTCTAAATACTGCTGAGCCCTAGCCAGTTAGGCTTAGTGGCTAGAGCATCGGCCTGCGGACTAAAGGGTACCAGGTTCGATTCTGGTCACGGGATCCCTTCCTCTCTGAAATCAATAAAAATATTTTTTCAAAAATACATACTGCTATATGTATATTAAAAAATAAATACCTCCTTTGTAATGGTTAATTTGTTTTGTGTATTACACACACACACACACACCTGAGAAACAGATGTTATCATTCTCTACTTACTGATGAGAAACTGAAACTTGTTCAAGGTCATCCAGGGCTTTCTTAGCAGCCAAGGTCAAGCGTCCCAGCTCCGGAATCAAAGGGAAAGCTACAATCGGCCTCAGCCTCAGGGGAGGTGACAGCAAATCAGGAGGATGGGGGAAAGGTGAAACACAAATTGTAGATTCCACATGGAATTTAGACGCCTGGTAGGTTGTTTGGTTTAAAAAAATTGTGGTTTTTTTTTTTTCCGAGGGCACACTCACCTTTCGAGGGCATGCGTGTACTTCTTGTGCAGGTGCCAAAGGCCTGAATGGATTCCGTAAGCCCGACCATAAACCCGGCAATGGCCCCCACGGGAGCTGGCGGCCACCAGCACGGGGGTCTCCCACGCTGAGGTAAAGCCACCGCCGGCCACCGCTCCCACAGGTTACTGTAGCGTGGGGACCATAAAGGCAGCAGTTTAAAGCAGTCCCACTGCTTTTTCTACCTCAGTCACCGCCCTCTATTTTTTGCCGTGTGTGACCAGATTCTGAAGAGATTGAAAGGTTTTCCCAGGCACTGGAATAGCTTTAAGTTTTTTAAAGACATAGTTGACGTATACTAAGAAATGGGCGAGGAAAAATGAAAATCGAGATTTGACATTTATTTCATCTATATATGCATTTTATTTTTTTTTTTAACTTTTGCTAAACCATTTGTAAGTGAACCTCAGGACAGTAATGCTCCAGCATGCATTTGTCAAAAACTAGCATGGGTATTTTTCCATAATACCATTATCTTCTCTAACAAAATCAGCACTCATCTCCCAATAGCATCGAATAATTAGTTCGCATTTAAATCCTCTGAAAATGTTCTAAAAATCTTTTCTTTTAATTAATTTTTAAAGAGAGAGGAAGGGAGAGGGAGAGAGAAACATCCACTGGCTGCCTCCTGCTCGCTCTCTACCAGGGATCAAGTCCGCAATCCCGGCGTGTGCCCCAACCCAGAATCAAAACAGAGACCGCTCGGTGCACAAGAGGACGCCCAACCCACTGGGAAAACTGGTCGGGGTTAAAATCTCTTTCAAAGAAGCTTAAACCAGGGCCCAGTAACAGACCACACCTTGCATTTGGCTGTTCTGTCCCCTGTCTCCCTCTTAGCAGAGAACAATCCTCTCGATCTTGTCTTACTTTTTATTTTATTTTTAAAAATATTTTTACTGATTTCAGAGAGGAAGGGAGGAGAGAGAGAGAAACATCAATGATGAGAGAAAATCATCGATCGCTGCCTCCTGCACGCCCCACACTGGGAATCCAGCCCGAAACCCAGGCCTGTGCCCTGACCAGGAATCGAACCCTGACCTCCTGGTTCACCAGTTGATGCTCAACCCCTGAGCCACACTGGCCAAGCTTGTCTTACTTTTTACATTTCAGATCATTTCCAGGCCATTTGGGCTGCCCAATGACTTTACCGTGCTGCCATAAATTTTTGAATTTGTCTCTGATGCTAAGTGAAATGCCCCAAACGAATTTAGTCCAAATGAACATTTTCATCGCTAACTCTGGTTGCACCTAGTGGGGATTTTTTTTTTTTACAACGTTCTAAAACGTACCTCAAGGACTCCTGTCGGCAACCTAGTTTTGCATTTCAAACTTGCAATGCCCTTCCAGCCAGCACTGCTTGCGTTATATCTTCGGCTACGCCTCTCACGCTGGTACTGCTACTGACTTTGGACGTAGTCGTTTTCATAAAAATAAACAGCAGCCAAAACCGGTTTGGCCCAGTGGATAGAGCGCCGGCCTGCGGACTGAAGGGTCCCAGGTTCGATTCCGGTCAAGGGCATGTACCTCGGTTGCAGGCTCCTCCCCAGTCTGGGCGAGTATGGGAGGCAACCAGTCGATGGGTGTGTCTCTCTCATGTCGATGTTTCTCTCTGTGTGTGTCTCCCCCTCCCATTCTCTCTAAACATCCATGGAAAAATAGCCTCGGGTGAGGATTAAAAAAATAAAAATCAGGCAAGGAGTGAACTTACTAAGAGGACCTGGAGGAGGGGAGGGCAGGTCCTGCAGCAGCTTCCAGGCCCTCCTATATGTGCTAGTTAATTTACAGACCCAGGGCCACGCATATTCAGGTCACTTTCAAGCTAAGGGGGTTTGGCAGGTGCCAAGCCCTACAAAGGAGGAATTCCCTCTCTCTTTCTCTCTCTCTCTCTCTCTCTCTCTCTCTCTCTCTCTCTCACACACACACGCACACGCACACGCACACGCACACGTGCACACGCGCACACACATTCTCACACCCACTTCCTGCGGGGGATGGGGGCAGCCCCACCCAAGGGAGGCCAGGAGTGTGGCCCAGACCTGCACCAGTGGCCTGGGGACCATGACACACAGAGGGCAGCAGCCTGAGAGGACCGCGAGGGTGTGGCTTCCTGGGGGGCCCAGGGGAGGAGAAGTGGTGGCCCAGAGACGGGAGCACAGGACTGGGCGAGCAGACAGTTAGATAAGGAGTAAGAAAGAGGCTCTGAGTCCAGCCGGCATAGCTAAGTGGTTGAGCGTGGACCTATGCACCATGGTGCGATTCCCAGTCAGGGCACATGCCCCGGGTTGTGGGTTCGATCCCCGGTGTGGGGTGTGCAGGAGGCAGCCAATTCATGATTCTCTTTCATCACTGATGTTTCTCTCTCTCTCTCTCTCTCTCTCTCTCTCTCTCTCTCTCTCTCCTCGCTCTTCCTCTCTGAAATCAATAAAAATATTTTAAAAATGAAAAAGAAAAAGAAACGCTGAAGCCAGACTCCGTGGGGTTTGGTATCAGCGCTGCCACTTACCGGCTGCGTCTCCCTGGACAAGTCACGTCCCCTCTCTGTGCCTCAGTTTCCTCCTCTGGAAAATGGGATAGTGTTAAGGGCACCTACATCACAGGGCTGTTGTGGGGATTGTTGCTACCGTGTAGACAGCAACATTAGGTATTTAACCCAACACGTGGGCACATTGGAAGGGGCCTCCGTGCTGGCGGAAGGGGGGCGGGGTGAGCTGGGGGGAGACGGAGAACAGACAAAGAGAGTCACGAGTATGAGCCGAGCGGGCGGATACACTCCACCCCGGGCACCTAAGATCCATAATTTCTTCAGCTTTTCCATTTTTAAAGATAATTCTAGCTGTTCAAGTCCCAAACGGCTCCTGTCAGAGGCTGCAGCCAGCGCTGGCTGGTCCCCACCTCCTCGCCCTCTCCCCCGCCCAGCGGCTCTGTGGGCCGGCCCAGCCGCCGCCTCCGGCATGCGGGCTCGGGGGCTGGCACAGTGGGCAGGACGGGCCACCGCGGGCTGGCTGCCTTATCGCGCCGGGCAGAACGAACAGCGTGGGGCCTGACACGGGCCCTCCCCGTGGCCACAGCGGGGCGGCCGGCTTTCTTCCTGACCATCTTTGAGCCTGAGATCAGACACAGGGAGAGATTAAAACAAATATGAATTTAATCAAGGGATTCTGCTGTCCTGGGGTGAAACAGGAGCCGCTGACACACAGAGGCCGAGCACTGGGGAGCCAGAGTCGAATCAAAGCCGCCTGCTTCCCACTAACCACTCGGATGATCCTATCATCACAACAAGAAAGGAAAACAATTATTTATTCTTTTTGATGTTGCAGCTCAGCAGCGACTTGCTTTCTGAAGAGCAAGGTCAAAACCAAGTTATTGTTTCTGCCTGAAACTTTGACGGGGACGCGGAGTTCTTCCGTGTGACCTACTTCCGTGCGAGGCGCGGGCAGTGGGAGAGGCTGCTGGCTTCTGGGCCACGGGTGGTACTTTCTCCCGCCTCCGCCTCTCATCCCTCTTCCCCTCTCTTCCCGTGAAAGACCCGAGTACGAAGTCGTGGGGAACTCTGAGGCTGCGAGCAGTGTGTGTCTGTCCCGGGGAAGAGCCAGGAGCCGAGTTCTCTGGAACGATACCCCCCCCCCCCAGGCATGAGGCTCAAGGCCCAGGATACACCCACGAACACCTCAGCAGACCTGCTATTTTCACGCGCACGGGCCCAACTTGCAACGTCCAGCCCGTGTGTCTTCCTCTGCCACCCAGAGCCCTGACCAGAAGGCCAGTGAGTTCCTCCCCCGCCCTCCCCCAGCCCTGGGGGGCAGCCTGAGCCAATGATGGTTGGGGCGTTGGTGGGCAGGTGCCCCGGGCCCTCCGCCTCAAAGGGATGACTCAGGGGCATCTGGTCCACACACTCCCAGCCGTTCCCAGCGGCACTGGGCCCTGGTGGCTCACGGTGACACTGGCTTGATTTTGCACGTTTTGCCAGCGCCTTCCTCCTCTGCGTAGCTTGCAGTCCTACGGCTCACACCGGCTCACGGGAGCCCAGCCTGCACATTCCTGTCCAGCTCTTCATCCAGCTGTGGCCTGCTGGGAGCTGGAAGTCAGCCACGTGGGCGCATGTACACCAGGGCAATCGGCAGACGCTACAACCCAGGGATTATTTATTTATTTATTTATTTCAGAAAACCAGTTCACCTTCACATCACTGCTCATTGTCCGGCTCCCTCCTCAGTGTGTCTTGGCATCACCTCCCAAAGGAACTTGTACACACGCCCTTTCCCCAGGGTCGGCTCCTGGGGAAACAAAAATTCACACAGCTCCTCTGAGTCTGGAGACCAAGAGCACCCTCCGAGGACACCCACTGCTTACACTCAACAGCACCCTCTACTCCCTCTGGCGGTGCCACCTGGCCTCCCTCGGGGAGGTGCGAAGGGGGTCTCAGTGGTCCCCCTGCTCCCCCTCCTGCACATCTAACACTTCACCACTGGGAACGAGTTTTTCTCACTGAAGATGCAAAGCTGAGGAGGGCAGCCCTTGGACCTGGTCCGAGCCCTGTGACCTGCTGTGGGCAGACAACGAGGCTGAAGTGATGGGGCGCCCAGTCTGGGCCTGGCCTGGCGAGGGCGTCGCTGTTTCTTATCTGTGACGTTGCATCCAGGCGCTGTGCTGGGGGGGAGGGTCCAGCCCCCGTGTGCCTTCCTCGGGCAACCAGAGCCCTGACCAGTGGGCGCCACGGAACGAGCTGTAGGCTCCGCACCCCTCTGACTCCCCCAGCATAGGGCTGATCTCTGAAAACAAGAGCATGTGCGGGGGGTGCGGGGGATACAGGGGGGTGGAATGGCCAGTCGGTAAACCCCTCCCCAGCTCCCAAGAGACAGACCTTCAAACCTTAAAGGAGGAGAGTGAGACGGGAAGGGGACCCAGGCACAGCGCCTCCTTCTCGGGGATGGCGGGCGTTGGCAGCCGCCTGGGGCCCTCACGCGAGGCGGCCGCGCACCGCACCGCACCACATGGCCACGGCCCGCACCTAAGGTCAGCCAGGCGCGGCGCAGCGGCCCCTCCCAGTCCCGAAAGGCCCCGGCGCCCTTGCCCTTCCCGAGGGGAAGGAGGAGGGCGCCTCACCATTAATAGCGCTGGCGGCAAGGTAAGGCCGCCCGCCCGCCCACTCCTCGCCCTCGCCCGCAATTATGCCAGCGAGGCTTTCATCCCCACGCGCGCTCGCGGGCAGGTGATTGTTGTGTGCCGGCCTTTTCTAGTCTCCTCTGCCTTTCATGCCCCGGGGACCGTGCCGCGGGGTCAACGCGCCCTCCCCCGGCTCCGGTCCCTTTAGAAAAACACCCAAAGCCATAATTTGTCTTAGAATTTCTTTTGAAACAGCTACAAGAAAGACTAACGACTGCTCTTTTCCCTCTGTTTCTGATCCCAGCCATCCCTTTATCTGGCTTTCATTAGAGCCTCGGCCGCGCCTCTTTTGTGGGGGAGACTTGAGAGCGCGAGGCAGTTTCCCAGCCGCTGTGATGTTGCTAAAGATTAAAAAGGAGCTTTGAAGCCGCACCAGTTCCATGCGCGCCCCCTCGGTCCCGGACCTCAGCAAGACCCACGCCATCTGGCAAACCTGCCATGAAGACAAAATAAAGTGATTGAAACAGTCTCTTCAAAGCCACCGCGGCAGATTTGTTGATTCGAGCGTTATCTCTCCTGCGAGCCCCTCAGAAGTCACCAGAACACCTAGGCAATCTCAGGCAGGCCTCGGTGGAGCGGTGGAGCCGCCGGGCCGAGGCTCAGAGGGGCTGGGCCTGGTGGGGCTGAGGGATGGGCTGCAGGCCGCTGGCTCGCTGGACGCGGGGTGCAGGCCCGGAACACGCAACAGTTGGATGTGGCGCCGGCCCTAATGACGGCTGGCAGAGAGGCCTCCCCCGGCTCCCGCCTGGGGTCCCCCCGCAGCGGGGGCGTCTGACACCCACCAGACGGACAGGAGGGGAAGCCGCCTGCTGCGGGGCTGCCGAGCAGAAGGGGGGCAGCGGGGAGATGAAAGCCTGCTGCCCTAATTGCAACCGACAGCCCATTAGTAACGCCCTGGCAGCTTCCATATCAGGCTCTGCTTCTCACGGCTCCCGGCTGGGCAAGGCCTGGGCAGATGGCTGTCTGAGGGGCTCATGGGAGGGTCTCCCTTGGCTGGCTGAGCCCGGGACGAGCGACGATCCTGAAGGGACAGAACCAAAGTCAGTGCTCCATTAACGCCGCCCAACACCCGCGTGACCCCGAGCCCAGCCCTCTCTGGACCTCAGATTGCGCTCCTGCAAAAGGGGCAGAGCCCAGCCGGCGGGGCTCAGTGGGTGAGCGTCGACCTATGAACCAGGAGGTCACAGATCAATTCCCAGTCAGGGCACAGGCCTGGGTTGTGGGCTCCATCCCCAGTAGGGAGCGTGCGGGAGGCAGCCGATCAGTGATTTTCATCATTGATGCTTCTATCTCTCTCCCTCTCCCTTCCTCTCTGAAATCAATAAAAATATTTTTTTAAAGGGCAGAGTCTACCCCCATGAGCAGAGTTCCTCTCGTCCTGTTGGGTAGCAGTGCTTGAGCCCAGAGCCTGGATCATGGGTGCACTGCTGGCCCGAATGGAGAACCTGGAGCAGATGCCATCAGAGCCAGATGAACAGAGGCCCCCGACACACCGGGCTACAGTCCAGAAATTGGTGGGCACCACCCTCCATACCCCTGCAGACACGAGGACACACAAGTCATGCTCCTCTCAGTCACTCAGCGGTCCTCGTGCTACAAGCTGGGAGTCAGGGTGCACTATTCAGGCGCTGGGGGAAATTGGGTCCCATGCACAGTCCTGAGAGGGCCAAGGCGGGGTCAAGAGGAAGTGGGTGGTCCTCTGGGTCCCCCTCCTCCCTCCGGTGAGCTTCTCGGCTTGTATCTGTGACACACCCTGGGCTTCGGGTAAAACCTCTGGCTTGTTTTAAGGCTCTGCCGATTCCAACACGAACACGATGTGACCGCTGCAGGTCTACCAGTTTCTGCTCCTTCCTTCTAGCACCCCAGGTTCCAGGAGGTCGGTCAGACCCCACTGAGCACAACTAAGAGCTCAACCCGCTTCTACCCAGTTTCAGCGAAACGATGGACTTACAGAGTCTGACCCGGATCAGCCACTGGGATCCACCGAAGGCCGACTCCGCACTCCCCCTGGGTGGATGTAACCCCTGCCGCTCCCCAGGAAAGCTACCTGTGGATGTCCACACCCGCAGAGGATGGGATAAATCGCATTCTGCTCCTAAACCAGAGGGAGGACCACTGGTCACAGACCGGGGGGACCACTCACCCATCCCTCTCCCTTCGCCCCCTCCCGCTGGCCCTTGCAGGACCAGGCAGGGTTCCAGCTCCTCCTTCGCTGCCCTGAACCTTTCCGGGACCCAGAGAGGGAGCTCCTCGTCACAGGTGGCCCCCACCACCCTGCCTTCCTCCTAAAAGCACAGCTGGCCCAGGGTGGGAGGCCCACAGCGGAGACTTCCTGGCATCTCGGCAGGGATGTGCCAGCATGAGATTAGGCCTCCCGCTGTGCGTCCTCCCCGAGGGAGGTAGGAAGTCCGGCTCCCAGAGAGGCAAGGCCACAGAGCAGCACATGTGGGAGCAGCAGCTGCTCACCAACCCTCCTTTTCTAACCATTTTCTCTGTCTGGTGAACTCCTACTCATCCTGCAAAACCCATCTCCAAGTCACTCCTTTAAAACATTAAAAAAAAAAAAACATTTCTAACTTTCCTTCTCCCTTGGTTCACATGCCACATCAGACACACCTGCCTTGGGTAGGTCTAAAATTAAATGACGATAATTTTTCCAGGAAGAGTAAACATCTGGAAATCAAAGGACCTCAGTGCAACTCCCTGCTCCCTTATTCACCAGCTGTGAGTCCTTGGACATGTCATTTTGTTCTCTCTGAGCCCCCAGTTCCCCATCAATAAATTTGGTGTGTGTGTGGGGGGGAACTTATAAGGTAATATACATCAGGAGCCTACAATTATGTCCAACACGTAGAGGCACTTAAGAGAAGTGAATTTTACTCCTTCCCTAACAGAATGTGAGCTCTCAAGGGCAGGAACCAGCTTTTCATTCATTCATTCATTCACTCAATCATTCACTCATTGATTCAGCCATCATCACGGAGCTGCTGTTGAGGAGCTAGCCCTGAGTCAGAAGCCGGGTTCTATAGCGGGTCCAGGTGCCCTTAAATCTCCCGGTTGCTCTTCCTCGCCCGTGTACCTCCAGCACCTGCTGTAGCTGACACTGTCCGCACCCATCCCAGGCAAGTGAGCCAAAGGCAGGTCTGCAAAGTTCAAGTGCAAGTTGCCTGACCCCAGGAACTCCTAGTCTGACAGCAGAGGGCAGAACCGCATTCCCTCCCCTCCCCCATACTGTTGACTCTTAGTCTGGTGGGAAAGACACATGTACCGCTGGCCACAGAATTCCCCGTCTGATGGGGGAGACACGTGGCTCCTGCACGTGGCCCAGCCTGTCACTGACGGGGTGAGATTGTTCCTGTCACAAGAAGGCACCGCCTCTGACGGGCGAGGCCGTCTGTGCACACAGATAGTTTGCGTGTCAGATAAAACAACACGGATGGAAAAAAGAGATCAATCCCGGGGCCCTTTGAAAACCTCGCTGCGCAGTGTCTCTGTCTGCAGACGCGGAAGCGATAGCCCTGGCTCTGCAGATGCACCGCAGGGCAGGACACAAATGACACAGCATCCTCACCTCCGAGCCTCTGGCCCAGCACCCTCGCCAGAGGATCCAAGCCAGCGTTGACCCGAGGCCCCTGTCCCTGGCATCTCCTGCCAGCCTTGCCAGGGGAGGGAGGCTTTCTCATGATCAGGGACATCTGGGCTGGCCGGGATCCCGGAGGCCACCGACATGAAAAGCGAGGGGCCCGGCGAAAACACCATCTGCACATCATAACGCAGCTCGGTTCCCGGAGGCCGCCTGCAGCTGCGGCCGGGCTGGCCGGGGACACGCAGAGGAAGACACCAAGCGGCCGGGAGGGGGACAGAGGGCAGAGCCAGACTGGAGTCGTTTCCACTGACATTCCACGCACTTGGGAGATGAAAGCCACTGGGTTTGTCTCCCTGTAGCTGCTGGGTCCACGGGTTGCACCAGCCCCAAAGCTGACTGGGCGGCATGAACAGTACCCAGCTGTGCTCATGGGCTCAGATTCTACAGCTGCGCTGCCTGGGTTCGAATCCCGGGTCCCCTCCTTCGACGAGCGGGTGGACTTCGCTGAGCCGGTTTTCAGACCTGCGCATTGGAGACGGTAAGAATCCTATCCCCTACCATGGGGTTGCTGTGAGAATTCAAAGAAGTAATACACGCCTTGCGCCCTACACTTAAGATTTTTGCATGTGTTATATACGTCAATAACATTTCATTATAAAAGAGGGCGCCCTAGCCGGTGTGGTTCAGTGGATAGAGCATTGGCCTGCGGACTGAAGGGTCCCAGGTTCGTTTGCAGTCAAAGACACATGCCTGGATTGTGGGCTTGATCCCCAGTAGGGGGCGTGCAGGAGGCAGCCAATCAATGATTCGCTCTCATCATTGATGTTTCTCTCTCTCTCTCCCTTTCCCTTCCTCTCTGAAATCAATAAAAATATATATATTGTAAAAAGCCCTGACCGGTGTGGCTCAGTGGATAGAGGGTCGGCCTGTGGACTGAAAGGTCCCAGGTTCGATTCCAGTCAGGGGCATGTACCTTGGTTGCGGGCACATCCCCAGTAGGGGGTGTGCAGGAGGCAGCTGGTCGATGTTTCTCTCTCATCGATGTTTCTAACTCTCTATCCCTCTCCCCTCCTCTCTGTAAAAATCAATAAAAAAATATATTTTTTTAAAAAAAGAGGGCATGTGCGTCCCCCGCCTGATTTAAAGAGGTGCTCAGTCACTGTTGGCTCTTATTATCTTTGTTATCTCCCCTCCTAGATACCGTCCTTCCTGAGGCTCTTGGAGCTGGCACCTGCAGCGGGTAGAGCTACTGGGGATATTTCATTGGCCATCCTCTGCAAGGCCCCGCCCCCAAGGCCACAGCTGATTGGACAAGGCGTAGGACATGGCCAAAGCAAGCTTATGTACTGGTTGTTGAGTAGACTGTGGATTGTGGATTGGTGATCACATTGAGCCATGTAGAGCAAAGGAAGGAGGAGGAGGAGGAGGAGAAAGAGATGGGCAGAGAGGAAAAAGACACAGGGTTCCCAAAACAGAGAGAGAGAGAGAGAGAGAGAGAGAGAGATGAGAGAGGGAGTAGAGACCTCCAATCCTAGGCTTTTTCTTTCCCAGTAGATGAGGCTGAACAGTATCTCCTGACCTTGAGCCTATGAGATGAGTCCTGCCAAGAAGCAGGACACGCATGCACATGTGCACACATACCACACAGCACTCACATGCATCCTACCCACATCCACACGCTCACTCCTTTTCACTTTCTCTTTATAATTCCTCTCCCACATCTGAACACCTGTGCCTAGCACAGTGCCTGGCACAAGAGTAGGCACTCAACAAAACTGATGGAGGACAAAACTGATGGAGGAAGGGAGGCAGGGAGGGAGGCAGGGAGGCAGGGAGGCAGGGAGGCAGGGAGGGAGGCAGGGAGGCAGGGAGGCAGGTCCTTGTGCTTCCCCTTGCCCATGGGATCGAGGACTGTAGGTTTAATTTGTCTCGGCAGAATCTGAGTCCCAATGACTTCTGAGGTTGTCAGCAGTGGGCCCTGTGCTGGACTCGCTGCCCTCCAGCAAGCAGCGCCGAGGCGGCCCAGACCCCCACAGGGACAGCTGCCATCTGCTGCCTTTTGCTTACGCAGAGGCAGGTGGCTAGGGCAGCTCCCCCTGCGACCGACCGTGAGCAACCCTGGAAGCTGCCTTGTCAACAGGCTGTCACAGCGAATCGCCTCGGGCCGCTGCATCCCTGGAGCTGCCCAGGGAGCCAGCCTCGGCCCCCAGCACGCACATGCTGGCGCCAGGTTGGCCGGGCACCTGTTACAGCCACTGGGGCCTGGGCTCTGGAAATGCCACCTCTCCCCGTCCCCCCGCCCCCCGCCCCGGCCCGGCCCCCCCCCCCCCCCGACGGCCCTCTCCCACTTCCTCTTCACACTTGGGCAAGAAGCCTTTCCGCTCCTCCCTTCCCTGGCCCTCAGTGTCAACCACATGGGCCACGCAGGGCTGGTTCTGCCCATTCCCCAGAGGGGAAAACTGAGGTTCAGACAAAGACAAGAGAAGAAGGAAGTAGCCCAAGAACAACTGGCCTTGGGGGTGCCTCGCCCAGTGGGGCTCTGAGGAGCCCAGAAGGGCAGAGGTGAGCGTCTCGGGCCCCTGATGTTCATGGCCTTTAGTCTGCCTGGGCCACAGGGTCAGTCACCAGGAATCCTCTTCCCTCTGTCAGCCATGAGGGGATAGCTGTGAGGGGTCCCCGACGGCCAGGTGCCCAGCACATCAGCGGTGCTGCAAGCTCCTCCACTGGGGCGCTGAGGCAGCCGGCTGGGAGCCTGGCTCAGGGTCAGGAGTCTGGCTGGCCCCTGCCTCGGCCCCAAGGGCCTTTCCTGAGAGGCCATTTCCTGGAAGTGCCACACACCTCAGGGGGGTGGGGGGCAGCCTTCCCCAGCTGCTCTCTCTTCCACCTCCTCCTCCTCCGACTCTGACTCTTCAAGAGGCCACCTGTCACTTCCTGTCTCCGTTCCCAACCAAAAAGACCCTCAGGAGAGAAGGAATCCTTAACAAAACAGTAGCAATCATTCATTCCTTCACCCAACACGGATTTCCAAGCGACTGTGCTGAGCCCAGCGTGGCTGGAGGCTGCCCGGTTCCTTGCGAACCCGCACCATAGCAGCCGCAAGCCAAGAGGGCGACAGAGGGGGCTGTCGAGACAGAAGTCGCACTCTCGGGTAACCGCACCCCAAAAGTGACAGCTCCTGACCTTTGCCATGTTCTGTTGGTAGGAGCAGGTCTCTAGGACATAAATCCCAGGAGGCAGGAACCCGGAGGGGTCCTCGTAGCGTCGGACCCACACAGCGAGGGTCGGTTCAGTTAGCACGCTGTGTGCCTGTGATGTGCCAGCACGGTCCTGGAGCTGGGAATAGGACGTGAGACCAGGTAGGGTTTTCTGCGAAGTGTTTTCCACTTCCTGCTCTTACTCATTTTCCCCGGGCTGTGGGGGGCGGGGGAGGGCGCTGTGGAGGGGGAGGGAATTACTCCCTCTGCAGTGTGACTGTTAACCAGACCCTCTTCCTCCATCCTGGGGTCGTGGGAGGGAAGAAAAAGGCACAGAGAGTAAGCTAGCGCCAGGGGCACAGCAGGGGTCACTGTGCGGGCTGTGGATGCCAAGGGAACAAGACCAGACCCTGCCCTGGGGGAACAGACAGGTACACTCATGGGTTCGGCCTGGAGCAAGGCATGCCACCGCGGAGGCCAGACCCACAGGGCAGTGGGCATAGCGGTTCTCCTTAGAGCAGGGGTTCTCAACCTGTGGGTCGAACGACCCTTTCACAGGGGTCGCCTTAGACCATCCTGCGTGTCAGATATTTACATGACGATTCATCACAGTAGCAACATTACAGTGATGAAGTAGCAACGGAAATAACGTTATGGTTGGGTCACAACATGAGGAACTGTATTTAAAGGGCCAGAAGGTTGAGAACCACTGCCTTAGAGCAAAAAGGGTTAAAGCCAATGGTGGAAACCAAGCTTCACCCCATACTTGGAGGCCTTACCATATCAGCACCTGCGATTTTTACTATTAGAATTGCTAGGTTGCCAAAGGAGGAACGCACAGGCCAGAGTGGTGAGGGAATACGAATTTATTCGATCATCCACACACCAGGTGGCTGAGCCTGGATGGCTCCAGCACCCAGTGTGGGGAGTCAGCGGCTTTTAAAGGACTTTTGGCGGGATTTTTTTCTGGGCGGAGACTTCTTTTTTTTTTTAAATATATTTTATTGATTTTTTACAGAGAGGAAGGGAGAGAGATAGAGAGTCAGAAACATCGATGAGAGAGAAACATCAATCAGCCGCCTCCTGCACATCTCCTACTGGGGATGTGCCCGCAACCCAGGTACATGCCCTTGACCGGAATCGAACAGGGGACCTTCCAGTCCGCAGGCCGACGCTCTATCCCCTGAGCCAAACCGGTTTCGGTGAGGGCGGAGACTTCTTTATGCAGACCTGGAGGGGAGAAAATGGAATGTGGTCATCACAAGTGAAAAGTGGTCTTCAGCAAAGGGAATGTCCATAGTGAAATGACCTGAAAAGCCAGTTCCCAGGGGAAGGGTATCAACTCAATTGCTCCATCAAACCTAACAAGAATCCCTCCGTTACCAACCAGTGTGCTGGCTGTGCTGGACCTGGCATCCAGTACAGGGCTCCATAAATATTGTTCAATGGGGACAGAAATAAGGGGAAGTGGGATAGGAGGGGAAGAGGAAGGGCGATGAAAAGAAAAGGCAGAGGAAGAAAGAGTGGAGGGAGGGAGGGAAGAGAAAGGGGGAGGAAGAAGGAAAGAGACAGGAGGCAAGAGAGAAAGGAAGGAAAATATGCAGCGAGGGAAAGAAAAAGACAGAGAAACAGATTTGGAGGGAGGGAAAGAGACAAGAGAGGGACAGAGAACGGAGAGAGGTGGAGAGGGGAGAGGAGGGAGAGCGACACAAGAAAGGGAAGATTGGCCCCGCCCCCAGCCCGAACTCCGCCCCCCGGCCCGCAGGCTGCAGCGCCCCCTCCAGCCGCCAGGGGCCGCCACGCGCCGCCGGCCGCTCCCCGCGTGCGCCGCGGGCCCTCTCTCCCGCCTCCGCGCTGGCCGCTCGCCGACCCGCCGCCGCTCTCGCGCTGCGGCCGCGTCTCCGTGAGGGGCCTCGCGCCGCCGGCGCCCGCCGTCCCCCTGCCTCGCGGCGCTGGGTCTCGCGGGCCCCGCTCCCGCCCTCCGCTCGCCTGGCCCGGACCGGAAGCGGCGGCGCACGGCCTGGGCCTGGCGCGGGGGGCGGGCACCGGGGCCCGGGCGGACATGGGCAAGAAGCACAAGAAGCACAAGTCGGACAAACACCTCTACGAGGGTGAGGAGAGGGCCGCGGGGAGGCGGGGGCCGGCGGGCCGCGGCCGCTCCGGCGGCTCTTCGCGCCTTCGACTCCCCCTCCTCGAGCGCCCGAGGCGGCCGGGCCGCGCCTCCCCCGGGCAGGCCCGGACCCGCGACGGGGGCGCGGCGCAGACCCGACGGGCGGGGGCGGGGCGGCCACGGGACCCCTGGCCCCGGCGGGGCGCGGAGGGCGGCGTTCGGGGCACCCACTGGGCGAGTGCCCGTCGCTCAACAGGTGCTTCGGGGCGCCCCCTGCGGGCCCAGCGCCGCCGGCCCCCCGCCCCTGCACGGAGGGAGCCTCCGTGAACCGGCCTCTCCCCTCCCCCCAGAGTATGTGGAGAAGCCCCTGAAGCTGGTCCTCAAGGTGGGCGGGAGCGAGGTCACCGAGCTCTCCACCGGCAGCTCGGGGCACGACTCCAGCCTCTTCGAAGACAAGAGCGAGCACGACAAGCACCGCGACCGGAAGCGGAAGAAGCGGAAGAAGGGCGAGAAGCAGGGGCCCGGGGAGGAGAAGGGCCGGAAGCGCCGGCGCGTGAAGGTAAGTGCGGCCGCGCCCGCACCGGCGGTGCCTCCGACGCCTCCCGCTCCCGCCCCCAATGCAACCGGCCTGCCCGGGCCCTGCGCCTCTTTAAAGGCCGCCCGGATGCGAGGAGGCGCGGGGCTGAGTGGGAACACCGGCCGCCGCTCCGGGGGATGGTTTGTGCTCCAGCTGCGCTCGCACCAGGTGAGGGAGCCACCGGCCCACCTGCCGCGCCCCGGGGCCAGGTGGGCGGGACTCCGTTGGGCAGCGAATGGGATCCGCCCAGGTCCACACCTGTGGTTCCGAAATAAAGGTCCTCCCGATGCCACGCGCGCTGAACGGGCGGCTCCCACCTTTCCAAACAGCGTTTGCGTCTGTCGAAGAGAAAACTGGATCGAGATCTTTTGGGGATAGGACACCAGGAGTGAAAATAAGCATTTTCTTAACCGTTGGTGGTTAGTAGATGAGGAGTAAGTCCCTGCCACCTCGGTGTGCACGCTGAGCGAAATCGTGATCACGCCCCGCCCTGCGGGGGAAGCTCACCTGCTTGTCTCTTTAGCGTCATCATCTCACCTCCCGCCTCAATAAGCCGGAACGGAACGCCGTGGTCCGTCTCCCTGGAGCAGGCATTGGGCTGTTTCTCATTTTCTTACTGTTTCGGCCAAGGCTGCAGTAAATATTCTTGTAGATATTGGCCCTTGAACGACACAGGGGTTAGGGGCGCTGACTCCCCCCTCCCCCGTACAGTCGAAAATCTGCATGCAGCCTGACTCCCCAGAAACTTGAGTTGTCCCCCAGTATCCAGGAGGGATTGGTTCCAGGACCCTCCAGGATACCAGCTTCCAAAGACGCTCACATCCCCTGTATAAAGTGACATAGATCAGTGCATACACTCAGCCCTCCCCACCTGGGACTCCCGACAGCAGGTGGAAAGCAGCAAGGCATTTACTGAAGAAAATCCACATAGGACTGCACCCACTTCTGTGTTGTCAGGGTCCAGTGGACACTGAAGGGAAGTGTCTCCAAGGTGCGTGCCCCGGGGTGGGAGGGCTGCGGAGTCGGTGAAGGCCTTCCTGTCCTAGGTGCTGTTCCTGGTTCAGCTATGGCTGTACCCGTGTACTCACCCATCCGCAAGGCGTGAGCCCCATTTCTCTTCATTTTCATCAGGTAGTGTCTGACATATACAGACATCTGAGTTTTTGCTGATCAGAGATGTGGAATGCCTTCTAGTTTTTACATGTATAGTTCCTGGAGGTCTAGGGAGCTTGCGCTGATTTCCTGACACTTCGGGTTTCTTCTGGGAATTACCTATGATGCTTTTCACCCATTTTCCGTTGGGTTGTTTGCTGATGTTCTTCATGTGAGCTTTGCTAAGACTTCGAGGTGTGTGTGTTGCAGGTACTTGTCTCTGTCGGTAGCTGGCCTTTCAGCTTGTTTATGGGGAAGAAAAGTTTTTTCTGCTCTTGAGTCATGAAGATTCTTTTCTCTGAAGTTTTAAAGGTTTGCTTTGTACATGTCAGTCTGCTATCCTGGGGTTTACTGTTGCGTCTGGTATGAGGTAGAGACTATGTTCATTTTTCTTTTTCCATGCAGATGACTGGTGTCCCAGCACCAACTCCCCTGTTGTCTTTATTCCCAATGATGCTGCCTCTGTGATACCCAGACTCGCTGTGCGTGTGGGTCTGTTTCTGGGCTCCGCAGTCTGTTCTCTTGGTCGGTTTGTCTATCCCTATGTCAGACCACGTTGTCTTCATTCCTGTCACTTCATACAGGTGCTGTGTACCTGGTAAGACTCGCTCATGGTCACCTTTTTCAAAACTGTTCTGGCGGCTCTTGATTTTGACCTGCAAGATAAGTTACACGCTTGGCTTGTCAGATGCCATGAAAAAGCCCATCTTCCAGTTTGGATTGGCATTACATTTCATTTATAGATTACTCTGGAGAGAATTGACTGTCACGAACATGGTGTATTTCCTTTATTCGGGTCTGCCAGTGTCCTTTCAGTAATATTTCATACTTTTCCCCAAAACATATTCGGTGTTTTTATTAGATTTATTCCTAGGTATGTTATCTTGCTTTTAGGAATAGTGTTGTTTTCTAAGTGTCTATTTCTGGCCTATATATACTGTCAAATCACTTTTCTTCCCTTTGTGAACATGTTATTTTCTCCTTTTCCAGTAGATGGCAGCAAAATACATGAAGATTTTTTAAAAGAATTTTCAGTCGCGTCTTATTTTTTTCCACTGAAATTAAGATGATTTAGTTTAAAGGTATTCTGAGATATTTCTACATTATCTCCCTTTGTTCCATTTAGGAGGATAGAAAGAGGCGTGATCGGGACCGTGTGGAGAATGAGGCAGAAAAAGACCTCCAGTGCCAGGCGCCTGCAAGATTGGACCTGCACCCTGAGAAGCCTCTCTCAAGCTCTGTAGCCAAACAGGAAGGTCAGAGCAACGGTGAACTGTCCTGAGTGAGGAGGCTGACACAGCCAGGGGAAGGCACTGGGTTTCTAGCTTTCAAGTGAAAGTTTGAAAGCCTTTTAATGGAATTTTTAAGTTTTCTTACTTCTCTGATGCATACGACCTTTAAATTAGCTGCAGTTTTGAATTCATACTTACTTATAAGGGAAATGGAGTTTCTGTGTGAGGTGCTTAATGATGGGTATGAATAAGTCATATAGAAAGGAAATCAGCTAAACAGGACTCCGCAGAATCTGCCTTTTTAAAGTGCTCTTTTCCTTTCTTCTTTGCCTTAGAAGTAGAACAGACGCCCCTTCAAGAAGCTTTGAATCAACTGATGAGACAGTTGCAGAGGTAAATGGCTTTTCCAGTCCTTTTGTAACGTGGACATTGAAAGGAGAAAGATAGTATCCAAAACACTTTTCTATTTTGATTATTTAAAGCCCCATTGCGTGGCCGGCATCCAAACGTACTTGATTTTAAAGTGGATGATAAATATTTTGCCTGGCAGTGAAGCCCTCCAAGAGGCTGGCTTTTAGATGTTCTCGTTAGTTTGTTTGAACTGGCAGCTTGAAGAGTGTTACGTAATATTCTTAATGGCAGATTTCTTTTAATCTGAAGTAACTTCTGATGTCCAAGCTTTAAACCAGGAATAAACAATACAGATAGTTCCACTTTGTTTATAGATAAAAATGCCTTCTGTGTATCTGCGCAGTGCTTATCATGCTGTGAAAGTTCAGCGGTCACTAAGCCTGGGGCGGGGCAGAATACTATAAATAGGATTTGTGCCACTTTTAAATGCAGGAATTGGTTCTAAAAATTCCAGTATCTAGATTAAGCCAATGTTAAGTTTGTAAAAGGGGAAAGAATAAGTCAGTCTTATTAAAATGTTTGATACTTCTCTGTACTCAGAATTTCAGTTTTTAGCTGATGGACATGCCCCTGGCAGAGGATTCGCAGGTGCGGGGCAGGCATTCTAAGAATGCAGTTGACCAGTGTGGGAACACTCGGTCGGGGGCTCTATCAGATGACTGCTCCCGGGGGTGGAGATGATGTTCTCTGAAGAGGGCGAGTGTCGTCGTTCACAGTAACTGCGGTAGCAGCGCCCACCTGCGCGTGGAAGGTCCAGGCAGGGCGTTTCTGCTTATTCTCGGGTGTTAGTCTCCTTGCTTGGGCATCGTGCTGGGAAGAGCAAAGGCAGAGTCACGTAGACCTGGCTTAGGTTTTAACTCTCTTGGGTCAGACTTACGACCTAGAACAAATGATTTGAGCCCTGAATCTCAGTGTCCTCATTCTAAGTGAGGGTACCGCTTCCTTGATGGCTTTGTGAGGATAGCTATAAAATCCATCAATCTACCACCGGGCCTGTAACGTGGTAAATACATTTTAAAAGTCACTGCTGTTGTTAGTTTTTAAGCCATTTTTTATTGTCATGATGATTTAGAATCAAAAAATTTTAGTATGCCAGATTTCCAGAGGAAAAACCACTCTGATGACCTAATTATATAAAACAATGGTTCTCAACCCTGGCAGTCCTGGAAATACCAATGCCAAATGCTTCAGTGCCAGTACCAGGACTCAGCCTTAGAAACACCAGTGCCTGGACCCACCCTCCTTCCTCACCCAATTTTTTATTTTTAAATATATGTCTTTATTGATTTCAGAGAGGAAGGAAGGGGGGAGAGAGATAAAAAACATCAATGATGAGAGAGAATCATTTATTGGCTGCCTCTTGCACGCCCCCCACTGGTGATTGAGCCCACAACCCAGGCATGTGCCCTTGGCCGGAATCGAACCCGGGACCACTCAGTCCGCAGGCTGACGCTCTATCCACTGAGCCAAACCGGCTAGGGCCTCACGCTATTCTTATGCCCCGGGTCTGAGGTAAGCCTCCCCTAGTTTTTATAAAGTTCCTCCAGTGAGAGTTGAGAGCCTGTGATAGAAAACACTATCTCAAGTTTAGGGTATTCTGAGGCTTTTTAATGTCGTTTTTAAACCCCCCCACCTACACACACAACACACCACACGATAGAAGTCAAGTGCATAGCTCACAGGGATGCAGTAATTGTGCGGCCTACCAGGAGTCCAAGCCAGTAGTTAGAAACCGTACGGAAGAGGCACCGGTGCGCACTCACGTTACTGTTTCCGCCTTCCCCTGTGGTGGATAAAAATGCATAGTGCTAGTCACCCAAAGGCCAACACATTGCTCAGTTAAGCTGGGCTTTTTATTTTGTTTCATTTTTCCCTGTGTAGGAGGTACTACTAATTAATTTAACCTGCATATTTTAAAAGACTCTCTACAAGAGTACAATTGCTATGTAAAACATCTTCACCTTGTTATTAAATAGTTGTTAGTCTTCACAGTTATTCCTGTAGTTTTCAGTGGAAAACATGTTAGCATACTACAGATTCTTTCTACATCTGAACGGTTTCCTCTGACTCCTGTTCTTAGACCAGTAGATATGTTTGTAGTAGAAGTAAAATTGGCTTTTTTATATCTTCACAGAAAAGACCCAAGTGCTTTCTTTTCATTTCCTGTGACTGATTTTATTGCTCCTGGCTACTCCATGATCATTAAACACCCAATGGATTTTAGTACCATGAAAGAAAAGATCAAGAACAATGACTACCAGTCCATAGAAGAACTGAAGGTAACTAGAGCTGTTTGTGTTGTGATGGACAAATAATAGCTCTGATACAAAGTAACACATCTTTATTCATTTGGGAGGCAAGCTCTTGGATCCTGTAGATATGCAATCTTGGTAGAAACCTTTATGTTTGGTATTTAGAATCGTTCTAATTGAGTTTTTGTTTTGCAAAGAATTAAGTTTACTTTAAAATCCAAAAATCTTTCTGTATTTCTGTCTTTGAAAACATTTTTGAGCTTGGAGGTACAAAACCAGATAAAATAAGCCATCTGCTATCTTTTATTATTTGGGGGATTTTCATAAAATTTTGAATTTCCTATGTTCCACAGTATATTTTCTCAACTGTTCAAATGAGAGGATATTGATTTTCAATTTCAGATCGATACAGGTGAGGTAGATATTTTAATGAAATTGAATTAGAGTCGTTTCTTTTCCTAGACATCTAAGGTGTGCATGTCTTCTCACATAGAGAATAAGTTGGCTGGTCCAGAAATACTAGTTTAATGAAAGTCACTTGCTCTCTCAGATCACTTTGGCCATATTTATTGAGCATGTTTCCTTCAACTTTAAAAGGAAGGAAATTAAAAACTTGCAAGTAAAGAACCTACAAGCCACTAAAATGATGTACATGCCTAATGCTATAGTTGAAGTCTTTTCCGTCTTTACATAGTCTTGGTATATGTTGATTTGAGAGATGATACTTTTCTTTTTAATCTTCATCTGAAAAGGAGCCATGTGTGTTTTAAATTAGCTTTGTACCAAACCACCACAGACTACACTGGTTTGGATGTATATTTTGCCTTTATTTTTTCTGCATAAGCATCGTAGTGTGCATTTGACCTAATCAGCTATGAAAGGAAAATCCGGCAGTAAACTATATCTTTATTTGCTCTTTTTTTTTTTTTTTTTTTTATCCACATGTCAGTCAGCGGAGAGATGAATAACACCAGCATTGAATTTTGTCTTCCTACCATTTTGAACGGATAGATAATAAATACCCCAGTACTCTGGAAAACTGGAATTGCATTCTTGTGTCTTTAGAGAAATGGAAACTTTCCCCAACTTTTCATCTGGTGAAAATTAGGCTAGAACTGTTTATTTCAGCATATTTCCGACTTGATTATTGCTTAATGGAAAAAATCTTAACAGTTTTGGGTTTTTTTTCTTTTAGTGAACAGTTTTCCTCTGATCTTTGTCTTGTGATGACAGGAGAGGCAGTATGCCCCTCAGTGTTTTTGAGCAGATGCTTCAGGCTTATTATAATTAAAATGAACAAGTATTTTGAACTCTTTAGAGTTTTCTATATTACTACCTTTTTTTTTTTCCAGCAACCCAAAGTAATATTTATTAGCTTATCCAGCTCATTAGGCTGTTCAAGATTTTTTTAATTATGTGAAAAGTATGCAGAAGGGTCATTCAGGTTTCAGATGACCAAGTGCCATTACACAGAGGTCCAGGAAAGCCCAGCACATGACAGTGCTGAAGGCTCAGGGAACCCACAGGCTGCCTGTGCTCAGGAGGAGAATCCAGTGCCCTCGGGCCAGTGACCAGCCCAGTGTCATTTTGTGTGAATAATGGCCATGGTGTGTCTCCCCTCACCGGCCTCTCCTTCCCCCGAGTAAACTCTTAATAGTTCTTAATGGAATGGAAGCTTTCCCGAATATCTGTCCAAGGGTGCTTCACTTAGGGTCCCTTGGGTAGCCTTGGGGGGACCGGGAACCCGCTAAAATTACATGAAAAGGTCTGCTCCGGTGTGCACATGCACACACGCACAGGCTGTAGGACCGAGTGGGCCCATGGCTTTCATCACATTCTTGGAGGTGCAGGGTCCAGCGAAAGCCTGGCTGCTTAGAGACTGGGCCAGGGGCCGAGTCCACATGAACTTCATCCACTTTGAATTTAATACCAATTTATTATGACCCTAGAATCAGTCTTCTCATAACTGGTAAACAGTGCTCAGTACCTCTTTTTGTTCCATTTGACTGTTCTCAGCTGTCATCACTTTATTAAGTAGTGGCGTTCGAATGTTTTTTTGATTTGGAGGGGTTTGTTAGGGGGCATCAGATTCTTTTTTTGTTGGATTTTTATCATTTTAGTTTAGTAAGGGCTTGACATAATCGCTCACATGTATGTGATGTAAAAATTACCCATGAATTGCTTCTCTGGCATATCTGTGTACTTTGAAATTTAAATCAGAAATGTAATTTGGGGTCATTTGGCTCCTCATTTACATGTTTCAGCTTTTTGAGGTTGTATGGTTTATTTCACATTGTCATGATTTTGCAACATTCTGCAAATTATGTTTAGCTTATATTTAGCATCCAAATAGGTAAAAAAAAATGTGTAAGCATTGGAGCATTTTTGCTCAGTTAGTTTGGATTTAGTAGGAAATAATGTGATAATTTAACCCTGGTCCCTGTTTTCAGTCAAGATCTGAAATAAAATTTAATAAATATATAGAAACTTAAGATTTTTTTAAACTAAGAGTAACATTTCTAATTAGATTAACTAACTACTCAGTTAAAATTATTCTATTAAATATGTGATAGAAGTATTTTCTTCAATTTCTTTTTTTTCCGTAAGATTAAAATTTTCATCTTGATAAAGTTTATATAGTTATGAAATGTTTCAAAAATTTGGAAAAGAATGTAGGATATTTAAATTAGCAGTATTTGTGAATTTTAAAATTTAATAAATTGCTATTAATGTTCTTCAGTAAACATGAGAGAAGAGGGCAGGATGTTGTTTTATTTTCATTTTTTGAAGGCCTGTATGATTTCAAATCAAGAAAGAAGCGCACTTCATTTTGTTTGAATGGGTTTTCCCCCTTAACATTCTCTCTGCAGGATCACTTCAAGCTCATGTGCACTAACGCTATGATTTATAACAAACCAGAGACCATTTATTACAAAGCTGCCAAGAAGCTATTACACTCGGGAATGAAAATCCTTAGCCAGGTAAAGAAACTTCTTTGTCATAAATAAGAATTTTTATAAAGGTTGTATTCCTTTGTTTTTTGTCATAGTAATACAGGTCCGGTTCAGTACTGGTTTTATTGTTTAGGCAGATCATATGTAAGTTGAAATATTCAATAAAACTTTTGAATAATACAGAGAAGAAAATGAAAGCAGGAAGATTCTCGTTTGGAATTGATACAAATAAGTATTGGTGCTCACTTGTAATTACTTATACGAGGCTCTTGAATGGATACTCACCAGGTGGACTTGTACTTACAGTTTAAGAAACACCAGCCCGAGTTCCAGGATGAGGCTGGTTAAGTGAGGGAGGAGCCGGGGGAGGAAGTGCCCCTCCCTTTGTCAGGACGGGATCTGAAGTGGCAGCACAGGAACTCCTGGGAGAAGAGACACAAATGAGCACTAACGGGCAACTGTCTCAAAGCCACTTGATGGGAGCTGTCCCTCCCGGCAGGGATAGGCATTCGAGGTGGCAGAAATGTGGGCAGGGGCCCAGGCACGTCCGCAGCTGTGTGACGGAGACACCGTAACCACAGCCTGCAGAGCGGTGCTGCAGACAGTGGCAGGAAAATGTGGGTGTCGTCTGGGAGCGAGGGCTGATGACAGACCGTGAAGGGTGAATTGAGGCGAACGCTGTGGGAGAGAAGGGGAGCTCCTAGGATAAGCCACCTCTCGGGGGTTTTACTCACGGCTCCGAGTGGGATGGGAAATGGGCACCCCGCCACAGCAGGAGGGGGGGCGGGTCTAGTGGGAGCTCTTGCCGCTGACTCCTGGGCCCCAGGCAGGACCCGAGCCCCTGGGCGTCCGTGTCCTTATCTCCAGATCAGGGTTTGACCTGTGCCCTTCGAGACCATCGCCCACAGCGAATGCTGCCGCAAGAGGAGACCTGACGTGGGGCGGAGACTGACCAAGAAGAGCAGGAGAGGAGAGGGTTTTTTGCAAAGAAGAAATGTGTGGGTATAAGATAGCAAGAAGGAGAAAAGCTGGCGCTCAGAGCTGGAGCTCAGACCCTGAGGAGTTAGGGATAGTAGGAGTGAGTCATGGCCGCACGTGGTTTCTCAGCTTTGACGGCGCATCTGTGTCAGTTCCACGTTACAGAGCCGCCATGGTGTGCACATGGCTGAGTGTCTGCTGGGCTCTGAAAGGTTCTTGGACCCACTTCACAAGGGAAAGAGAAACATTTGGGTTGACAATTAATCCTTGCACTCCTAATATTTAGACATCAGTCCCATCCTCTCCCAAAGACTTAGGAAACTGTGATGTCAACCAGTTACCCATCTTTGGCAGAATTTGCAGAGGGAAGAGAATGTAAAGTGTTTATCCCAGTCTTGGCAGAAAGACTCAGAGGACAGAACCGAGCCATGTCCCAGGTTTAAAAACCCACGATGCTTGTTGTTACCCCATTTGAAGGAAAAGTGCTTCTGTCAGTTGCAGCCTTTACTGCAAACGAGGCACATGGATTTCTAGGAGAAAGTGTAACTCACAGAGCTAGCATATCCAAGGCAAGTTTATTCATGTTGACTCACCACTGTTACCACCATTTAGTGTCGGTAAATGATGTAGTTGATATAACATGCGAAAGAGTCCAGTATCCCCTGGAGTTTACTGGGGTGAGTTGGTTGGAGGCACAGAAAATGAAGTTTCTTCTCCCTTTCCCTTTTCTGTTATCTTCCTTTTTCTCAGACCTCTTCCTGTTGAGGAGCTCTACCCATCCTGTGTTATAGCTTCCTGTTGACTTCTCCCCACCCCAGATGGGAGGGATCCTTACAACAGTGATTTTACATGATTAAATTTAGACCTGAGCGAACTCCTCACAGTGTTCCCAGGAGAGCCCAGCACACCCTCCCATGCATGGTGTCTTTTAAAAGATAATTGCTTAAATGTTCGATGGAAAAAGATTGCAAAGCAGCCTTTCATTATTTTTTCAGTTACAAATACTGATGATTAGAAGACGTTACTTTTGTAAAGAATGGGCATACGTAGAATAACTCTTGATCACCTAAATAAATCCGAGATGCTGCATACAGTACAAACAGTATATTTGCAGCACAATAGAATCGGACTGATCAGGGCCTGTCCTGGCTCTGTGGCCTATCCCTCTAGATAATACGTTAACGAGGCTTTTATTTTCTCTATTCACGCCTGTGTCTGCAGTACAATATATTAGGTGAGTAGTTTGAAGATTACTTTAAAATGAAGTTCAGAAATGCAACAGGTCTGCTTTCCTGAGGCTTTTCCAGGCTGCACCTCTGGTACAGGCATGGGCACAGGAGGCCCGGTCTCATCACTGGTTCTGTGACCTTAGATGAGTCACTTAGTGTTTCTGGACTTCATTGTTCTCATTTGAATGACCTCGGTCCTTTCTAGTTCCTATTCTGTAAAGCCTTCCTGCCGATGCTCTGCGTCGCCCAGGAGACCGCCGTCCATATTTCATCCAGTGACAGGCTCAGCGTTCAGAGGCAGAGGCATCACTAGGAACAGAGCTTCCAGAAACCTCAGGCCCCGAACCACAGCACAGACTTCACAGCGTGTCCGTGCAGTGGGAAAGTAAGCACGTTTAACACAGTAGAAGCAAGCTGTCTCCGGTGGGAGGAACGTTACAGCTGTGCTGGCCCCTCTCGTTCTTAAGGAGGCTGTTTCCCAGGCCGCTGGGGACCCCCTGACGCCACAGCACTCGGAGACGGCCTGTGCTCACGGGCTGTCAGTCTTAAACACCTGCGCATTCTTAAACTTTAAGCCATAACCATTCTGCGCAATATAAAACTTTAACATGCTGTTAAAACAAATTCCGCTTTTTAAATTCGATACTGCAAAGAAGTCTTTACTCTGTCCTTTTTGTGAACTATTTGATGATGCAGTAAAGTTACAAAGCATTCTCTTAGGTTGGAAGTGCAGTCGTCTGAATGGAAGGATAGACTGTTGTCCTGGTTCCTGAGTCTAACACTCGGTGCAGTTACATTGAATTGTTCTTCTCCCCGGGTTACTCACGAGATAAATGCAAGCTCTTGTGAGAAACACAATGCGTTACAAGTGAACGACAGACATGCACTGAGAACGCTCTTGAATGTCTTTAGGAGCGAATCCAGAGCCTGAAGCAGAGCATAGACTTCATGGCCGACTTGCAGAAGAGTCGGAAGCAGAAGGACAGGGCAGACCCCGCGCAGGGCGGGGAGGACAGCGGCCGCTGGCTGGCGGAGAGGGAGGACTCGGGCGAGACCGAAGCACAAGCCTTCAAGAGTCCCCACAAGGAAAACAAGAAGTAAGGAGCCTTAGCAGGGTCACAGGAAGCAGTCTTTTCAAGCGGGTGAGGGGGAATGCTGCTGCGGCACCTGCCTGCGGGAGCCAGGGCCAGGCTGCCTGTGGGCGGCTGGTTTGGGCATGAACGTCCATCTCGGGGTGTGATACCTTCGTCCCCTACCTGGTACCCTGTGGACTTGCCCCGCACAGTTCAGAAAACAACTCTGAGTGCGTCTTCTTACGAGACTGGTTTTAAAGCCAACAAGTTCTCCTCGGGCTCACTGTCAGTGCGTTTGTTTAAGTAGGACTGTTTGTGGAGGGAAATGTATCCGTGACTGTTCCAGAAAGGAGCTGAGACAGTGGGTAAGCCTCAGCACAGCTTCGTTGAAGCTGCTTCCTGAAGGGGGCTGTCGTGTGGACATGGACGTGTTCACCAGACATCACCCGGGAGCAGTGACTCCCCAGGGCCCCGCCGGCAGCAGCCGCAGGCCTGCCCCGCCCAGCCCCTCACTGCACCCCGGAAGAGGGTTGTCATTAGTAATTGGGAATTTCTGCTGTCACAATGCAAAGAAAGTAAACTTACGACAAGTTTTAGTTCTGTTTCTATGACTTATAATTTTAAATGTTCATTATAAAAATCAAACTTTAAAAAAAAATTTTCTCTCCCTTCAAAATATATTCTTGGTAGATTTCATTTTTTGTGAGTATGCTGAGAAAAATGTTTAAGGCAAATAACATTGGGCCCAAACGAGGGAGCTAGCCCGGGTCTGGGGTTTGCCTTTCCTGCACACACACAGGCCTCCCCGTCATTAATTAGGGAACAGCACGGCTCCCCCTTCATGTTTGAAATTCCCTTTAATGCTTTCACCTTACCTTCTTTTTACTTACATTCATGTGTTTTCAGGAAAGACAAAGATATGGTGGACGATAAAGTGAAGAGCCACAATTTAGAGAGAGAGCAGGAGCAGATCGACCGCATCGTGCGGGAGTCCGGGGGCAAGCTGACCCGGCGGCTGGTGAACAGTCAGGTGACGAGCGGGCCCCTCCTTGGAGTCGCTGACCCGGGGGTCTGAGCGTGCGTTTAAGTCCCATGTACTTTCAGTCCACATCTGCCTCAGGGCCCCAGCACCACACTCAGAGAAGTCCGTGGGTGTTTGTCAGTTACATGATTAACCTTGCCCTCTTTTACTGGGTTTTTAACATGTTCTAACATCAGGAAATGAGCCACTACTTTTATGTTTATGAAAACGTTTATACTGTGGTCTTTTGAAATCGTATTGTTTGGCGCATTGGTTTTAAACCAGATGGATTCATATATGACTTTGGGAGGTCACCCCCCCTCCTGGTCTTCAGTGTCCTCTTGTTTAACACATTGCGTACCGCATAGAAATCTCTAAGACATACGCCAGGGACCGCACGTTTTTGGGCAAACTGCACGTTATTTAAATCATCATAATGCACTTTAGGTGTTGTTTTTCGGTAATTATAACATTTTTATTTACAAAAACAAACAATTAAAGTTCCTAGTACTTTTTTTAACGTTATGGTACTGTGTAAAACATTTTCCTCTATGAAGAGGGACCAAACAAAATTTACATAAGTATCTAGATTCGCTCCTTTGTCCATGGGCGTGAAAAACGAGAACACTCGTGAGCGGTCCTTAACAGATGGCGCGCGAAACACGAGAAAACTCCTGAGCGGTACGAAATGTGTTAAGCAGCAGAGGCAGAACCAGGTGGCCGTAAGGACCCTTTCACATGGCCTTTCAGTCTGTGGTTCCCTAACCATCCCTAGTCCAGCTGTCAGCACCTGTGCATAGGATACAGGTGTGCACGTCGGGGTCTGTGTGTTCTGTGACAGCTCCCTGCACTGTGATACAGCAAGGCTTTCTGGTGTGGTACGTGTATGATACCCACAAAACCGCTTATGCCGTGTGAACACTTTGGGTCATTACAGTGTGAATTTGAAAGAAGAAAGCCAGACGGAACGACGACGCTGGGACTGCTGCACCCTGTGGACCCCATCGTAGGAGGTGGGTTCACACAATGAGACCCGCAGAGCTTGCTGTGGGCAGAGAGCAGAACCGGGTGCCGTTATAAAGCACCAGGCCTGAATGTTGACCCATCTAGCGTAACACTGTCTACAAAGAACTGGCTAGACATCGTGTTTTTCCTGTTAACAGCTGGCCCCTTTTCCTTCATCCTAAAATATTATACAGATCAAGTTTTCTTTAAACCACTAAGCCCTAGGACATCAGACCCACCTTTAACACAGGCAGAATGTGAGGCAGTCACTGCTAGCCCTGCTTGGTAGAGTGGTCGATGGCTCAGTGACTTCTCCAGGCGTCTCAGAACCCTGCGATTCTGACATCATAACTCCGCTGTCTCAGTGAATAGAGGGAGCTCAGGCCGTGCTGGCACCGCCCGCATGACGGACTAGTGCGGACCGTTGGCGGCTTTCCCTGGGCCGGTGGGAAGTTTATAAAGGCAGAACCCGTTTTATAACTTCAGTCCTGTTTTATTTTCTCAGATGATATTTTACTGGAAATCGTATAGGGAGTATTTTGAAATTTGATGTAAAAATATTAATTTTGTCATTCACCTGAGGGGAAGTACGTGCTGTAATACGCAATTGTGAGAATGTTAGTTTATTTTATAAGTATCCATTTTCATACTGCCACTATGAGAGGTCATTGGGGGTCCCAAAATGAATACAACGGAATTCCTGTACTTGGGGAGATGTCACTGCTGCTTACTGTCCACTGTGGGTAGCACTGTCTTAGGAGCTGGGGTGGCCGGTGGATAGTGGGGAACAGAAGGAGACCAGGCTCTTCCCTCTGCTCTGTGGGGCGCGGAGAGGCGGCGCCAACACTTATACGCGGAGGCGGCAGCTTGTCCCCGCGCTGTGCCAGCTCAGAGCAGGGGCGGCCTCCCTAGGGTCTCGGGTCAGAGAGGGCTTCCTTCGCCAGGTGATGTTTAGGTTGGTCCCAAGGAGGTGAGGGGGGGAAGCACAGGGGAGACCCCTTCAAGCAGGGAGGAGCGGAGGCACTTGAAGTTAGGGCGCACCCGTCTCGATGGTGCGCTTTCTGCTGCGGAGGCTTCCAGGAGCCCTTCCCTCAGAGGGAGGACCTGGCGCTGCGTCTTCGAAGCAAAACTCATCTCCTTTCAGGTGAACGTTTTATGGTGGGAATGTATATGGTCTTGGTCCAAAGAGGCTCTTCTGAGGATCGCTGTGGTGAAGCTGCACCAGAAGGTGCAATTAGCAATGTAGGCGACACCGTGAGATCCTTCCCTTCCTTTCGCTGTAGCCAGGGCTCTGGTCTCCCCGTCAGGTCCCCCCGGCCTCCAGCCCCCATCGACATCTGCAAACTGGCCAGAGCTGGCAGCTCCTCATGCTAACAGTGCCCCAGGGCTCACTCCCTGGTATAGATAGAAGATGCCCGTTGGCTTCCCCCTTTCATCTTCCTGTGGGAGTGCCGCACCCAGGGGGGCACCAACACAGGGCTGCCTCCTGAGGAGGAGAGAAGATGTGCTGTAGACGGATGGGCTGTGCAGGACCTGCTACTGCAGGGCCGTCTCGGTACAAAATCCAGGACTCGAGGAGTCCAGGCGAGAGCGCCGGCCCATGGGCGCGGCCTTCCCCAGCACCACCCTGCTCAGCCCTCTGCTCAGTCAGGTCCCGGAGTCCTGGCCTGGCTCCGGCATAACAGGGGCCGCGTCTGTGCAGGCTCGTCCCCGCTGTCTGTCTTCCTTCCGGGTTGCTTGCTTCCATCATCACCTTAAGGCCCAACTTCTCCATCTTTCTTTCCAGCATCACGCAGCACGACTGTAAGAATTCCAGGAAGCTGTCGGGTGTGCTAGGAGGACCGGGTGCAGGTCCTGGCCACCTGCCTGCCTTTCTAAGCTCAGGTTTTATGTTAAAATCGGAGGTAGTGAGGGCTCCCCACCTCTCCCAGGCACACAGATGCACGGAGTGCCACTCGCTTGCTGCCTCCACAGCCCCGCCTTACTGTGCCCGTCTTCTGTTTCAGAGCCCGGCTACTGCCCGGTGAGGCTGGGCATGACCACTGGGCGGCTTCAGTCGGGAGTGAATACTCTGCAGGGGTTCAAAGAGGATAAAAGGAACAAAGTAGCTCCGGGTAAGGTGCCCACTCGGACAGTCACCATTTATTGCCTTGTTCGTACATTCTTTGCTGGTATTTTTGCAACTTCGTTACTAACTTCAGAAGAGACTGAAAAATGGTGTATTCGTATTCAAAGTGAGTTTTATTATTTCCTCTCCCCTTTGTGGGAAAACACTCACTTGTATTGCTACTTCATAAGCATCTGTTTGGGGGAAATGTCTGCTTTAGGTTTGTGTGCCAGTCGATGAAGTAGTAAAGTTAGAAGGGAGTGGTGCTACTAAAGCAAGCACACAGCCCGCCCTCCACGTCCCAGAGGAGCTAAAGTCTCTCCTCTTCACCCGCAGTGCTCTACCTGAACTACGGGCCTTACAGCTCGTATGCCCCCCACTATGACTCCACGTTTGCCAACATCAGCAAGGACGATTCGGATCTAATCTACTCAACCTACGGGGAAGACGACTGTGACATTCCCAGCGATTTCAGGTGCGTCTCCGGCTCAGTGTTCTGAATGCCACGTTTTTCTAAAGCACTGATCTGAGGCGTGGATCTGAAGGGAGGGGTCCAGCCTTGAGGTGTGACTGAGGCTCATACGTGTGGAAGTCATGAGGGAGGCATTCATCCCAGGGGAGCTAGGGGAGGGGCACAGCTCGCCGCTGAGCGTGGGCTTCCATCACTGAGCTGGGTTTGCATTTCATTTCATTGTGTTAGCGAGCGTTTCATTCTGTCGCGGTGATGAATGATCGCTGGTGAGTATGTAAACAGCGTTGACGAGGTGGTGAGTCTGGCACGTGGTGTGTCAGTGAGGCACCTGTGGGAACGGTTGGCTGTGACAGGAAGACTGAGCCCGTGGAGATGATTCTGTGGCAGTGACTCCCAGCATGCTCTCTTTCAGCATCCACGAGTTTTTGGCCACGTGCCAAGATTACCCATACATCATGGCAGATAGTTTACTGGATGTTCTGACTAAAGGAGGGCATTCAAGAAGCCTGCAGGAGTCGGAGATGGTAAGAATGCACCCAGAGCACGGTGATTTCTCATTGGTCCGGCATTAGTCATCGGTGTTATGAAACCATGGGATTAACCAGTGTGAGAGCTGAGCTCCACTCCCGAGAAGACGGCCCAGCCCGGGTGGGGACCATGGGCGGAGGACAATGAAGGGAAACGGTGATGCGGGCACCGGGATCCAAGGCAGAGGGTGGCATCTGGTCCTGGGCCTACAGGATGAGGAGGGTTCGCAGCGGAGCAGTCGCCGGTGCCGACACCTGACAAGGGAAGCCCTGCTCACTGCTGGGAACTGCTGACTGAAATGGGAGGGAATGCCCTTCGCCGCCTCCTCAGGGGTAGAGCTGGTGGAGCCTCCAGCAACGAAGGAAGCCGCGTCCTAGTCGCCCTCTCTTACTAACACTGTAAACTTCAGGTCGGCTGGACAGAGATCATGAGCTGGGACAACTTAGGGCTTGGCTCCGAGATGAGGACCAGCAAGCGTTCCTTCTGGGGCCGAGTTAGCTGGTCTCCCGTTGCCCTTTCTGTTGGCAAATAGCCTTGAACTAAAATCGAATGGCCGGTGTGGCAGAGTTTCTGATTTACAGCTTCTCTGCTCTTTGATCCAACCATTACTATTCTCAGAATTTATTCTAGAAAATAAGGGAAAGGCTATATATAAGGACACATTGTTCATAATCTTTTAAAATTGGTAATTAAATAAATCACAACCTTTCAGGAAGATGACATCGTTACTGGTTCTGAGAACTAGGGATGTGCAGCTGGCACAGTCTCCAGCATGTGTTCACAGCAGCTTCTGCTGTCTGAGAATCGCCTGCTACATAGGACAGCCCTGGTGCTCCTAGTTTCTCACCAGACTGACCTGCTGGTGAAACAGATTCCACTTAGACGCTGATGCTGTTCACCACATACCGTGGGCACTTGCACAGCTTTTGGATCAGGCCCAGAAGTACCCGTCGCAAAGTCACTAGTGGGGGGTGCTCTTGACCCACAAATTCTCTCAAAATACCAGTAACTATATCTCATTCATTTTATTCCCCAAATCCACATCCTTCCGTTTTCCTGTTGTGTGATACTTGCCTTTGCCAGCACCTTGGAATAGACATTTGTTTGTCTCTATCCTACAGTCATCACCTGAAGATGAAGGCCAGAGCAGGACCCTCGACGCAGCCAAGGAAACAGAGGTGATTCTATTATTCTTTATGAAAAATGTTTAAATGGAGACTAAGCTGAAAGACCTAAGTGATAAAGCTTTGTAAAGAAGAGTGTAAGTGAGCCCTTTCACTGCAGGACAGACACCTGCAGAGGGGAGATCGAGTAGAGGCAGATGCAGGTGCAGGTGGTGTGCACCCGTGTCCTTCCCGGGGCAGGAGCCCGGCGAGGCCGTGTGTAGGAAGGAAGTCTTCGGAATGGGAAGCAGTAAGGAGACTGATGGGCATGAAGGCCACGCCCGCAGCCCGTGTGCTGGTGGAGAAAGCAGGTGCTCCGGGGTTGAGCTTGGAGTGCGGCACCACCATCTAACTGGAACCGTCACCTCGGGTCACGTGTATCTGGTGACCTGTTCCTAATAGCAGCACGGAGGTTATAGAAACAGGCTTGTGAGTCCAGGATTAAACTCCACTCTTTGGGGTTTATTTCTCCCGTGCAGTGCTGGCCCCTGGCTGTGGGGCCTGGAGGAGACCAGGAAGTACCTTACGTACAAGAGCTCCTGCCGGAGCATAGGTGGCCGGATCCGGGCTGGCGTGGCTCTCAGTCTTCACCCCCTCGCAGTCCCAGGCAGTTGTCACTTTTATGCTTTGAGCGCTGGCATGTAAAACAAATGATGCAGATTGCACAGACACTCCATTACTGTACCGAGCAGCGTGGGTGTATGGACACTTTTATGCCAGGCTTTGGGAACGACATCAGATTACAGCTGCAAAGTGAGCAGGTGGAATAACTGGGCTGCAGATGGGCCATCTTCCTGGTTTCTCATTCCAGCACGGTGGGGCTTGGAAGCCCGCGTGATTCCTCTCTCTTTCTTCACAGCAGGCCTCAGAAGTGGAGCCAGCGGGGCGGGTGGGCTCCGGCAGCCAGGACAGGCTTGCGGCCCTGGAAGCGGTGGCGAACTTGGGCGCTCCCATCGAAGTTTTTGACTCTGAAGGTGAGTGTCTGGGGTTGGGGGGTTGATGGAAGCGCTGCCTGGCACGGCAGTGAAGACTAGCGGTCCCCATGGTACCACTAACGACCACCCACCATTGGGCAGGCTTCAAGGCAGCGCTTCCTGGTGGGGGTCTCGTTTGAGGAGATTAATCAGTACCCCCCGAGCCTCGGAGCATGCGGCTCCGATTACCACTCAAGGTGGAACCCGGGGCGGCCTCCGCAGTGTGTGCTGTCCCCACAGAGGCCGAGGTGTTCCAGAGGAAGCTGGACGAGACCACCCGGCTGCTCCGGGAGCTGCAGGAAGCCCAGAACGAGCGCCTGAGCACCAGGCCCCCGCCCAACACCATCTGCCTCCTGGGCCCCTCGTACAGAGAGTTGCACCTCGGTAGGTCCCCTCGCGGGTGGGAGCTCCAGGGATATCAGTTTTTGCGTTTATACACTTGTTCTTTAAAGAAACCACATTTCAGGACCTAGAACAGTTCTCATTTTGTTTTGTTTTTTTCTAGCTGAACAGGTGACCAATAACCTTAAAGAACTTGCTCAGCAAGTAACTCCCGGCGACGTCGTCAGCGCGTACGGGGTTCGTAAAGCGATGGGCATCTCCGTGCCCCGTCCTGGTGCGGGAAGCAACCTGGTGGATCTAACAGAAGGTGCGTGCCCACATCAGGAGGGCGGGGCCTTTGGCAGGTGCTCCCTCTGCGAGTTGCTAGTGTATAAAGTACTTCATTCTCTCCATTTTACAAGTTGAAGGCTTGACACATTTGCAGAAAGAGCTACAGTGATCGCCTAATCACGCCCAGTCTCTACCCGGTGCCCACAGGAAGGGTTGCCAGCACCTCTGGACACTGCCTTTCCGTCACGTTCCTTTTTGCATCAAAAAGGGAAAACATGCTAAATTAAGTGGCATTTTTTTCTTTCAGATTTTGAAGAAGCTAAAAAGACAGATGTTGCTGAGTGTGGCCCTGATGGGAGTCAAAGCTGACCGGTATTTGATTATATATTATGTACATATTTTTTGATTCTTAATTTGGAAATGCTTTTCAGAAGATATTAAATATTTGTAAATTGTGTTTTTAATTAAACTTTGGAACAATTAATTTAATGTTCCAGAGACTGGCCTTCTGTTGGGTAAGAGCTGACCCTGGGACTATGAACTGGACGGTGCATGGCAGCTCAGTGATTCCTGACCTTTCTGATAACGTGAGGGAGAAAACAGCCTCTTTGATGACCATCCGTTAGGGGAAGCAAGCCCTCCAAATCCTTACAGCCCCTCAGTTCCGCAGTCCCTGTTAAAGAAACTAGAACCACATCCTTCCTCCCTTATCAGGTTGCACCTGGCCATTTAAAGTGGCCTATGAGGAAGGCACGTGGCTCTGGCCTGTTGCCACCGGAGCTTTGCAAAGTGGGTGGAGCCAACTGGGCAGAGTCCTCGGGAGACCGGAGTGTGGCTGCTCCTGCCCCAGTGCCGCTGGCAGCCGTCAGCCTGACCTGGGGCCCTGCCTTAGCTAAGATCCGTTCCTGAGGCCAAGAAAGCGTCTGAAGTCAGGACAGGCAGGCTTTTCATACTGGTCATTTAATACATGAAAGGCTGAACAAGTAGCAACACGGGTACTTTATGAACATGAACATAACATTCTAAACAAACACTGTAGACCTATACATACTCAGTACACAGAACACCCCTTTTTGCGTATTTCCGCACATTGACCTGTTACACCCATGCAGTGGGTAAGGGTCTTCCTCCGTTAGGAAGTTTTCTCACATTAACCTCAGGGTGGAGGTTCCCTAGTCAGTGTTAGAAAAGGGGCTTGTCCTGTCTCAAACAAACTGACACGTGTGAAGGAGTGACGTGATTAGAAAACTTTTATAAAACACAACTGCAAGTGACTTTCCTGGTCAGTTATACACTCTTATCTGAACATCAAAAGCTCATCTCATCTGGGTACAGTGCTTTAATTGTAAACACACAGACGTACATTCATGGTAACCAAGTATTTTTTAAGCTCCTGTAGCCTAATGTTTACGCTGCTCTCTAAGAGAATAGGCTGCAGCACAGGACTTACCTGAAACCAGCCCTTCACATGAAGAACTGGTGTGTAAAAAGGCCGCGTAAGGCTTATTCCCTTCCAGCATCGCTGCCGCACAACTCCTGTAGCCGATTCAGACCATTCCAGTTACATGCAACACCTCAGCGCGCCTACCAGCAAGCACCCTGTGCAAGTTGCCCTGCCTGCGACCCTGTCTCCTTTTCCTGAAGTCTCTGTGCAGTTCTCTAATCCCAGGGGTCCGTGGGTGACTAGCCGATAGCCCTGTGATAGTGACGTCACCTGCATTAGATTCAGAGGTCCCTGTGGTAGTGACGTTGCCTGCATTAGATCCGGGGGTCCATGTGATAGTGACGTCACCTGCATTAGATCCGGGGGTCCCTGCGGTAGTGATGTCACCTGCATTAGGTCCAGGGGTCCCTGTGGTAGTGAGTCGCCTGCATTAGATCCGGTGGTCCATGTGATAGTGATGTCACCTGCATTAGATCCGGGGGTCCCTGCGGTCGTAAATCGCCTGCATTAGATCGGCAGCTCTGCCCAGGCGGTAGGCAGTGCAGAACGAGGAGCGGCAGACTGGTTCTTGCCCCCGTGGAGCCTGGCTGGACTTGGGGTTCTGTGAGTCAAAGCTCATAGATGCTTTTTGCACTTGCCTTGGTTTATTTGGTCAGAAGAACATCTCTGCAACCAGGTCAGGGGACCTCTCCCTGTGCCCCCGCTGGCGTGAAGCTCCTCAGCGTCAGTATGCAGACGAGAGGACAGGAGGGTCCCGGAGGTGCTGGGCGCCCCAGCCCCTCTCCTTCCTGTCGAAGCTTGCAGGGGACAGCGCCAACGTGCACCAGTAGGCGGGCTGAGGTGGCTGGGCCTAACTTTGCAGGCTTTTTTGCTGACTGAACCTAACCTCGAAAGGCTGGAGTCAGAGTGAGGGCCACCTGCCACAGAGCTGCATCCCCACAGCCTGGGCAGCCCTGGAGCTGACCCTGGACAGTGGTCCTGCTCGCGTGTCGGTGGTTAAAAGACAGAGAATACATTGGAGGGAAGAGGCTTGTCTCGGATCTAAGAAGTCATTAAAAAGGATAAAGCCTTCATTGGTAACGCAGCCATTTGACACGTTAAGTGCCATGTCAGTCACTTAGTCCTCTCATGCAGGCTGGGGTCCAGCCCCCCAGTACCCCAAGCTGCTCTTCTCTACTAAGCTCGGAGCCCTCTGACCCCGTGTCCAGCTGCTGCGCCGACAGCTCCAGGGCCTGGCCAGACCTGAGGCCCGTCAGCAAGCTCACGTCCCCGTCTGCACCAAGTACAAGGGAGGGTGACACTATGCTTTCCGTCCGGACCGGCCAGTCACTGGTGCCGCCAGCATATCGGTGAAATCGGATGTGATGGGCTAAACGGAAAGGAAGACAAAACAGGCTTGGCGCCTAACGTGTTAAAGAAGCACATGCCAGAGACGGCAAGTAACGCACGTCCGCTGGGGTTTTCTCCCCGCTGTTTGAAACCATCTGTACATTTGAAACTCCCTTTCCAGCTCCATTCACCAGAACGCCTGGGTGAGAAATCTGGAAGCCGTAGCTGGTCGCTGGGGCAAAAGGCATCCAGCCCATGCCAACTACTTGTCTCCGTCCTCCTGTGCCTGGAAAACAGGTCGCCGTGCAGCTCCTGGCCAGGAGGGGTGTCGGTCACGACCACAGCAGGCCAGCAGCAGTGGGACCCGAACGAGGAGCAGAAACGGGAGCCTTTTCCTGGGGCAGGGGCTGCGTTCCCCACACCAGCACACAGGTTCCGACTGCCCGGCGTGGGGAGGCCCAGGGTTGCCTGAAGCTGGGGCTGGCGCACGTGCCTCAGAAGTCCTCTCACGCAGGCTCCTGGGGACCCACACAGCACCTGTCGGGAGCCGATGGCGGCCAGCCCTCGGACGGCCTTGGTGACTGTGGGCTGCATTTTCCACGGGTTTGGCTGGCGTCAGGGGAGGAGGTCCTGCCCCTCCCAGCAGCCCTCAGTTCAGCCCGGGCCCCTGGCACTTGGCCGTGTCTGTGCAGACAAAGTAGGTCCTCAGCTCCCCTTTGCCCTTGACGTTGATCAGGCCCCGGCATTCGCAGGAGTATCCGAGGCCCTGGAGGATGCTGCTCGTCTCCTCGGTCACCTGGGAAGGGAAGGAATGAGTCTGCAGAAGCAGGCAGGACGCCTGGGGAACAGCGGGCAGACCGGCCGGCAGCAGCGCGCCTGTTCCCCGAGGACTCAGCGGCTGGGCCCCAGTGAGCGGTCAGGTCCCCTCACCCCGAGTGTTTTCCTCCTTGGTCCCCGGGGTCTGTACCTGGATCTTCCCCAGCTCTCCAGTGGTCTCCATTCTGCTGGCGACGTTGACCGTGTTTCCCCAGATGTCGTACTGAGGCTTCCGCGCCCCGATCACTCCAGCAATCACGGGCCCATGGTTTATGCCTGGAGAGGACGTTGGCAGTTGCAGGTCATTGAGGCTAGAGAACCCGCACCAACCACAGACAGCCCCTCGGAACAGCCGAACGAGGCCTGAGCCAGAGGCCTGGATCGGTGCTTCCCAGGCACCCGCAGCGCCCGAGTGGGGCACTCGTCCTGCACCTGCTAACTTCCCAGCGGCTCAGCACCACCTGTGGCTCACAGTGACCATCCGGCCAGGAACCTGGTTCTCAGCGGCTGTCACAGCTGTTTACAGCTGGGACCTGGGGTTCCCCACTGTCTGTAGGGATGTGTAATTTCAAAGCGAGTCATGTCCGTGGTGTGCCAGCTGCTGGGTTGGAAAGTCGGGGCCCTCCAGAACCCTTCCCAGGAGGCGGGCGAGGACGGGGCCTGCGGGGCCTCACCGACGCGGAGGCGGAAGGCGTTGAAGGAGTGCCTGTTGATGCCGTCCAGCTTGCTCATCAGGGCCATGCTGAACTCTACCATGATGCCGATGTGGGCGTGCTGTCGCTCCAGGTCCTGGGGACAGCGCCGTCAGGCCCGGCCACACCCCGTCTTCCCGCCTCGACGGGTAGATGGATGCGCCAGCCGCCCTGATCTGCACTGTGTGGGCATGAGGCCCACGGGAGGGGCCATCGGCAGGCAGAGATGGGGCAGGGGCTTCAGCAGAGGGCCCCGGAGTTGCCCCCCACCACCCTCCCTCCTAGGTCAGGGCGTGGAGGTGCCCCCTTTAGGTGGAAGGTCTGGACCTGGAATTTCACCTCGTGGGCTGGGCCAGAGGCCACCAGATGCTGCATACCTGGTTCTCATGCCCAGAGGGCACGCTGAGCCCCGCAGCTGCCATGTAGGTGCTGCCAATGGTCTTGATCTTCTCCACGCTGCTGAACTTGGGCTTTAGCAGCAGCTGTGGGACAGAGGGCAGGGCTGGGGCAGCTGCAGTGGCCTGTCCCAGATCTCAGAGGGCATCTCCCACCCAACCCTGGCCCTTCTGACGAAGCCGTTTCTCACCCTGGGCTCACCCGCCCGCTCGCCCCTATGGACCAGTGCGTTCTCTCCCTGCTCCTGTCTGTGCTTGTCTGGCCTCTGGTCTTGCTAAGGAGCCAGCTCTGCCACAAGGATGCCGGTTCTCTCTCCAGCTCCCAGTTAGGCCCAACTGACCAGGCCGACCGCGGGGGCTGGCGGGGATTCCTCCACAGGGCCTGCCTCTAATGGAGCCAGCTGCCGGCCAGAGAGGACCCAAACCCTTGAGTGCAGCGAGGAAAGGGCTGTGATGTGGTGTGCCCTCCTGAGTGGTGGCACGTGGATGGGCATGTGCCCCTGCCGCTGCCCTGGCGGGGCCCACCTCATCGAAGTCAGCGATGATCTCGTTGAGCAGGCGCAGGCACTCCAGCCCCTCCTTGTTGACGTCGCACTCCGTGTAGAACACTTTGAACTCGGGCACCGAGGCGAACATGACGCAGACGCAGTCGTAGGACTGATGGTACCAGTCCTGGGGGGAGAAGCGGGCCTGTGGCCACCTCCCGGCCCTTGGAGCCGGAGGAGCTGGACGCGGGCCTGATCCACAGTAGGGGGCTCTCCCTCCCCCTACGCCTCTCTCTCAATACACACAGACTTTTAAAAAATAAAAACGGGAGTTTCTGTCAGGTGGTCGGAAAGAGTTAGGCTCGGGCTGATTTTTTGCTCTTAAATACCCTGGGTCTGCAGAGTGGGGTCCCGAGCCCCCCGAGTAGAGGTCTCAGTCCGGAGACGCTCCGTCTCTGGCCCGGCGGCACGGAGCTGGTGGCACCGCGCTCATCACTGCCGGTTACACACCACATCCTGCCTGGCAGGCACCGTGGGCCACAGCCCAGGAGGGAGGCAGGCGCCCACGCCCGTGTCCCTGCGCGCAGAGCTCACAGTGAGGCCAGGACCACAGAAGGCACGTGGTGGCTCAGCCCTCCCTCCGGGAGCGACGGCCGCAGCCCTGGGGCCGCACCTCGTTCAGCTTGTCCCCGATGAAGTGGGCGGCCACGTGGGCCGGCAGCACGTTCTCCAGCAGCAGGCGGTTCACGCTCTCCATGGTCTCAAACTCCTCGCGCTCCTTCTTGAACTTCTTCTTCCACAGACAGTCCAGGCGGCAGTAATAGTCGATCTGCAGATGGGACAGAGACCTGGCCCCGTGAGCAGGGACCTGCCACCCAGCAGCATGGCCCACCCTGTGACCGTGGTGAACGCCTCACTCGCGTGACCCAGGGGTCACTCGGATCTCCGACCGGGGCTTTCCCCCAGGACCATCTGCCCCAGTCTGAGGCGGCCCAGCCCACCCGGCCCTTCCCAAGGAGGGCAGGTCAGCGGCTGAGCTGGGAGGCGGCAGCGGCCGCCTGCTCACCTGTCGGGAGAGCGAGATGAGGGTGGCGTAGAACAGAACCAGGTAGAAGCTGATCATGGTCTTCAGATCCGCCCAGGAGCAGGCGGGGGAGCTGAGGGAGTGAAGGGAGAGGCAGGGTCCCTTCCAGCTCTCACCCCCAAACACGGGCATGAGGCCTAGACTCCCCCAGTGCCACCCGGGAAAAGCCACCGAGACCGGTCATCTGGCGCAGACCGTGAATAAAGGAGACAAAGGAGAAAAGGGGTGCAGGTCAGAGGTCGGCCTCCCTGAGGGGACATCTGAGCTCAGGCCCGGATGACAAGGAATAGCCACACTCGGTCTGAACAGGAAGCCCGGGCCGCGAGGGGGCAGGAGACGCCCGCTCTGGAGGGCCCGGTGGGGCAGACGTGTGCCCTGGCAGGTGTGCAGGTGCCAGGCAACCCGCAGGGGCAGCCTGTCCTTGGCCCCAGTCCCCGCCTCTGGTCCAAGGGGAGTCAGGCCCTCTTCTCAATCCGATTAGGCTAGAGCCCCAGGACCACGCACACACCTGCTCCCTGGACCACAGGTCACCACCCGTCTGGGAGTAGAGCAGACACAGTGCTCTTTCTAGAACTCCAGCTGAAGCCTCCTCCCCACCCCAGACTAGCCTACACACAGGACCTCCCAGGTGGCCCATGAGACCAGGGACGCTCCCCAGAGAACCGGCCAGCCAGTCACTCAGCTCGGAGCGCGCAGACCTGGAGCCCATGACTGCCTTCCTGTGAAGGAAACCACGCCGACCCCTGCAGGTGCCCACCCTACGGGCTCAGTCTGAAATGCCATGGAAACAAAGGGGATACAATGGGCCATCACCACGGGCAGTGGGCTGGGCCCCCACCTGAGGGTGGTGTTGGTCTCGGTGCGGTTGCGCAGGCCGGGGCCGCAGCAGTCCCACTGCGCGCACAGGGAGAGGTGGAAGAGCGCCAGGTAGGCCACCAAGGCCCCTGTCAGCAGCGCCACCTTCAGTTCCAGGCTCATCCTCAGGAAGACGGAGCAGGCGACGAAGGCCAGGATGCAGCTGCAGGTGTGATACTGGGGGGACGGGGTGCTGGTCACCCACGGTCTCCCATCCCTGAGAGACACTCCTGGCCCAGCCTTCACCCAGGGAGAGGCGTCTGGGGCCCTGGGGAGAGCCGCGTGTCTCAGCATCGCCCTCTGGCCTCCTGACTCCCTAACAAGGGGCAGGCTGCGGAGTCTAACTTCCTGTGCTGTCTTTACCGACCTTCACTTCTACTGAGGGCAAGTGGACTCAGAGGAAAACAATGTCATGGGAATGCTGCTGGTGTGGAGATATGACACGGGGCAGGGCAGGGGGAAGGACAGGGGCAGGAGCAGGGGTGGGGCAGGGGCAGGGACAGTGGAAGAAGAGGGGTGGGGCAGGAGCAGGGACAGGGTTGGGGCAGGGGCAGGGAAGGGGGAAGGACAGGGGCGGGGCAGGGACAGGGGCACACACATGTCTGAACAGCCTCCCTGCCTTGAGTTTGGCTGTGAGCTTGTCCTTCCCACAGTGTATCTCTGCACCTCACTCTCCTGCTCAGGAGCCTGCTGTGGCTCCCCACTGCCCCCAGAACAAAGACCAAACCCTTCTCCCTGCAGTCAAGCCCTATCCTGAGCTGGACCAAACCCACCCACACTCTGGACCAAGTGCGCCCACACCCAGACTCCTATGGTCTCCAGCTCAGCCCCACGGGGCCCTCCCCACCTCTCCTTGGAGAGGCTGGGCTCCACTCAGCCACACCCTGGGGACTCGGGGCGGACCAGAGCCGGTGCACTCACCGGGAGGAGGTCGCAGGGGGTCCAGGGCATCCTCTCCTGGCTGCTCAGGCTGGTCTGGTTCCCAGCCGGCAGCTCCAGGGCTGGGGTGGGCAGCAAGGGCTGCAGAGAAGATGGTACCCGTGAGACAGGTGGTCAGGACCTGGGATTCCAGGACCTGCCAGGCC
Source organism: Myotis vivesi (assembly GCA_035771395.1). Lineage (NCBI taxonomy): Eukaryota > Metazoa > Chordata > Mammalia > Chiroptera > Vespertilionidae > Myotis > Myotis vivesi. The sequence continues at coordinate 2,878,848 of JAWPEG010000015.1, read as the reverse complement.
GAGCAGGGCTGGGCCCAAGGCCTCCGCCAGCATCAGAGGCACCTCCCGCCAGGCCCAGCTCTGTGTCAGAGTCTATTAGGTCAGGGGCACGGAGGTGGGGACAGGGGCGTGGAGTGGGGACGGGCACGGAGGTGGGGACGGGCGTGGAGTGGGGACGGGCACGGAGGTGGGGACAGGGACGTGGAGTGAGGACGGGCACGGAGGTGGGGACGGGCGTGGAGTGGGGACGGGCACGGAGGTGGGGACAGGGGCGTGGAGTGGGGACGGGCACGGAGGTGGGGACGGGCGTGGAGTGGGGACTGGCACGGAGGTGGGGAAGACCTGACTAGGTGTGGGGCCCGGAAGGACCATAGGGACATGGACGTGGACACGGAGGCTAGCCCGAGAGGCAGGGGCCCCATATCCTCCCAGCTTGAGCCTAGGACAGCTCCCCAGTCTCCCCAAGGGTGAGACAGGCCTCCTTGGGGTGGCCGGGAAGAAAGAACGGGGTGTCTAGGACACCGTGCTTCAGGACACCTCCTGTGGGGCTGGCCATGCAAGCTCCCTGGGGCCCCAAACAGGAAAATGGGGGGAGGAGCTCTCATCGCCACGGAACCCCCAGGAGGCCCAGCCACGGGGCTGTGCGGAGGGCTCCGCCACGGGTGGCTTTTAGGCAACAAAACTCTTGGGGTCCAGAACTGGGAGGTTCCCAGGCGCAGGCCTGGCTCCCGCCACCCGCAGGCGGGCATAGGGTCCTCGCCAGGGCCCCTCCCCACCCGGCACCGGAACCCACCATGTTGACGATGGCGATGACGAGCAGGCTGCCCACGGTGAGCACGGCCAGGGCCACGCGCAGCAGCGGGTGGGTCTCCACCCTCTCGGAGACGGCCCGGAGCCCTGTCCAGGCCGGGCAGCACCGCTGGGGACACAGGCTCACGTCACCCGCTCCCGCCCCAGACAGCAGGACCCTGCCTGAGGCTTTGTGGGGGACGGGGCGGGGGGGCATGGGTTCTGGGAGGGTAGCCCCAGGGCCCCGCAGATGTGAGAGCCCGAGATCTCGCTCAGCTGGGGAGCATGGGCAGGTGCTATGTCCGGAGCTCAGACACGTGCAGTGCCCAGACAGAGGGACGTGCCCCTCTCGGGGCTGTGGACAGCTACAGCTGCTTGGGGAACGCCTCTGGGGGAAGCGTCGGGGGGATGCGGTGACTGCCCTTGAGGCAGGAGGGTCAGGGGGCGGGGGCTCACACCTCCTCAGCCCCAACACCCGTGGGCCCCCACGGTGCTGGGTCAGGGGCTCCCCACTCACCAGCAACTCGTCGGCGAAACACAGGCCCAGGACCAGCCCCAGCGCGCAGGCCACCAGCCCGAAGGACACCCCCAGGGCCACCGTCCTGCCGAGGAGGGACACGCCTAAGTTCTGGGGGAGCGTCTGCTCAGGGCTAAGCCTCCGACACGCTCCCCCATGTCCCAGCACCCTAGGCCTCAGGCGCACAGCGGCCTCCTGCCTGCATCCCCCCGCAAGCTGCTCTTCTGTACTCAGCTCAGAGCCCTCCGACCCCGTGTCCAGCTGCTGCACCGACAGCTCCAGGGCCTGGCCAGACCTGAGGCCCGACAGCAAGCTCACGTCCCGTCTGCGCCAAGTACAAGGGAGGGAGGGAGTGCAGGCTTGGCTCCGTGGCTGAGCGTCGACCTGCGAACCAGGAGGTCACGGCTGGACTCCTGGTCACGGCACAGGCCCGGGTTGTGGGCTCGATCCCCAATAGGGGGCGTGCAGGAGGCAGCCGATCGATGATTCTCTCTCTCATCATGGATGTTTCTCTCTCCCTCTCCCTCTCCCTTCCTCTCTGAAATCAATACAAATATATTTTTAAAATGAGTGACTTCGCAGCAGGAGCCTCGGGCCTGGTCCAGAAGCTCCCTGTCTTGGCTCAGTGGCATCCTGAACACAGTGCCCTGCACTGCGGCCTAACCGCCCTCCAACCAGCAAGGGGCTGACCTTCCTCTCTCCATGACCTCACCCCCACCCCGACCCCCCACAGGGCCCCGGAGGCAGACGCAGCCTCTCGGCGGTGTGCACCCGGATAGTGCATGACCCACGCCTCTGAGCCTCCGTGTCCCACAGCTAAGAGGGCGGGCGGGCGGGGCCAGCACCCCAGGCAGGAGGCCCACCCGGAGATGCCCCCAGCATGCGGGCAGCAGGCTTCCAGGGTGAGAGGCGTGTGGGAGCTGGGAGGCCTGTGGCTCAGGCTCCAGGGAGCAGCCGTTCAATTAAAGCAAAAGCTAAGGGCCGGGAACTCCAGGGCTGGGGACCCCCGCCTGGCCCCGGTGGGCTAACCGTCCTGCCCAACCCGACTGACCTGGGCATGAGCAGGACGTGGACCAGCAGGATGCAGACGAAGACGAGGCTGGCGCCGGCGAAGTAGTGGCGGACCCGGGGGATGGGCGCCAGGCGGTACTGGGGGCAGGAGAGCGTGAGAGGCGGCCCGACAGCAGAGGCCCCCACAGGGCCACGTGCCCTGACCCCTTCGGCCGACTCAAGTTAATCACCTTAAAGCACCTCACCCTCCTTGACGATCAACTCTCATTTGTCTCCGTCTGGTGTCCAGAGGGGACCCTTCCCCTCCCCACCCCCAGACCCCCCACTTTATCTCCACGTCCCTGAACAGCCAGGGCCCGAAGCCCCTCCCAGACGGCCAGGCGCTCACCTCTCGCTCAAAGCCCTTCTCCAGGAAGATGGGCCCGAAGGTGTAAAAGTCGTCAGACTTGGAGCAGCAGGGCCTGGGGGGCAGGAAGGGCAGTGAGATGTGGGGAGTGGGAGGGGCCCCTGGGGGAAGGGATGGCCAGGGGGCAGGGCCCCCCTCTCAGGAGGCAGCACCAGGGAGGGGAAGGAGCTCCCAGGACAAGACTGCAGCTGGGCCACATGGGGGGCCCTGGTCACCTGGGGGGCCCATTCGAGGGGGCAGGGCGCGCAGAGATCTAGGCCCCTCACCTCGTGGAGCTGAGCCCCTCAATGGCTGACAGCATCTCGTCGTCATAGGCGTCGTCCTCTGACCGCCCCTTGGGGGATGCACTTCTGGAATCAGACACGCACCCAGCATCACCCCAGGAACCCGCGCAGAGGTCAGGGCAGCCTGCCTGGAGGAGGTGACTGGGACAGGGCTGGCAGGAAAGGCAGACCATTGGGACGGGGAGGGGACAGCACACCTACCTGTCGGGGGTGCGGTGGCGCCGTAGAGGGATGGCCTGGAAGGGAGGGGGAGAGACTGTCAGCCTCCAGAACATGGGCGGAGTCCATCCCGGGTCTCGGCCTATTGCCTCGGACACACAGGCAGGTGTGGGGGTGCGGGACCACCCCTGGACCAAACTGGACTCGGCTGGGGAACGAGGAGGGCAGAGACAGCCCAGGTGCCCTGGTGCAGCCTCCATGTCCCCGGGAGGCGGGGCAGAAACCACACCCACGTCACAGGTGGAGAGAGTGAGGGTCGGCCCGGAGACGCGTCAGCGCAGGCTCTGCTGCCCCCTTCGAGGGGCATCCCGGTCCCCAGGTCCCCGGGAGCACGGGTCCTACCTTGGGCCGCCGGCCGTTGGGGACAGGGGTCTCGCTGCTGCTCACGCTCTCGCGGTGGTTGAGGTGGGCGAAGGGCCGCTGGGCGCCCCAGGACTCGAGGTAGCGGGTCATGCGCAGGGAGGCCCGCATCTTCAGGGCCGCATCCCCCTTGGGCTTGGGGAGGTGCTGGCTGGGTGGGGGCGGCTGCTGGCTCTGCGGGGGACACAGAACCACTCGCTTCCACACTCTCACTGAGCACCGCGTGGCCCCTGCACACCAGCAGCTGCGGCCCGGGGTCGGGGGGTGCCTGGAGAGGCTCTCGGCAGTCGGGCCAGCCTAGAGGACGGCCAAGGCCGGGGTGAGGGAGCGCAAAGAGCCTGCGTGGCCGACATTCCTGAACGCGCCCCAAGGATGATTCACCAGCAGCCGGGGGACCAGCTGGCCTCCGGGCGGGAAGAATGGCCTGTGCGGGGGCACGGGGCCGGCTGGGAGCAGCCCGAGGGCCCCCACCTCAGGGTCCTGATGAAGGTGGAGGCGTTGCTGCCCAGGCCGGCTCCGCGGGGCAGAGTCCGGACACGTGGAGGCCGGCCCCGCCGCCCCCTGGCCCCGCAGCCCCGGCCATTCCCCGCTTTCCTGAGCCTCATCCAAAGCGTGGCTTCCAAATGTGCCTTTTGGAAATCCCGGCGATTAGCGACGGCCGCAGGGAGAGTAAACGCCTAGTGACTGATTTCCCGGGTGTTTACCATGCGCTCGGGGTTCTCCTTGGGGGTGGGGGGGGACCCTTGTTATTCCCATTTCATGGAGAAGGACACCGAGGCCCAGGGAAGGCGTTACTGGTGGCCTGGACCATACGCAGTGACGGGGAGCTCACTCCCACCCCAGCAGGCCCCTCCCCGCTCTCCCTCCAGGGCACCTTTCCGGGTGTGGGTGCCCCCACACACACACACTGCATCAGAGTCACGTACCCGGGGGTCGATGACCAGGTAGGTTTGGATGTTCATCTCCTTCAGGTAGGGGTCCCGCTGCTGCCCGTGCCCATCCTCCACCTCGTACGCCTTGTCCAGGTGGTTCAGGGTCGCCTCTGTGATATGCACCCGGCTGGGAAAGACCCGAGTCAGGGGGAGCAGCAGGGCCCAGAGAGGGCCAGCACCACCCAAGGGTGCTCAGCAGCCAGAGCCGGGCAGCCCGGAGCCCAGCTGGCTCCCCCCACCCCCCGCCCGCACCCTGCGAGCTGACTGATCCATGTCTGCCTCCCGCCGACAGCCCCAGTCCAGTGTCAGGAGCTCAGAGCTTTCCGGGGGCCTCACCCGGGGACTCCAGCCGCCTCCATCCTGTTGGCGAGGGACACATCATGGGACCACACGTCGTACTGCCACTTGCGCAGCCCGATGACACCGCACAGCACGTTCCCCGAGTGTATGCCCACACGCATGCTGATGTCCACGCCCGTGGCCTCCCGCACCTGCCTGGGGCAGAGCAGGAAGGTCACCTCACCTCACCCGGGGGCAGGCTGGGGTCCCAGTCGGGGGTGTGGCCTGGGGGAGGGTATAGGAACAGGGGAGGCGTTCACGGAGAACGTTCTTGGCCTGACGGGGCCCTGAGCGCCTCCTGCTGCCCAGCCTGCCCTTGCGGGAAGGGAGCCCAGCTGTCCACCCTCACGCCCCAGCTCTGAGCTCCCGACACTCGGAGGCCCAGTGGCGGGACCCAGAACAGGCGGCTGAGTGATCCAGGCTTGCCACCTGCCCCCGGGCCTCAGTTTCCTCATCTGAAAAATGGGCACAACGCGTGCCCCACCGTGCCCGGGAGGCAGGAGGAGACCGTCGCAGGGACCGGCCCGTGGTACCTACTTTATGGCCTCACACATGTCCAGCCCCATCTTCACACAGTTGCGGGCGTGGGTGGGCAGGGACACGGGCAGGCCGGACACGCAGTAGTAGCAGTCCCCCAGGATCTTGATGCGCATGCACTCGTTGGCCTGCGGGGCCAGGGGGAGGTGGGTCAGCTGGGGGGGCGGGGGGGGGGCGGGTTGCACAGGCCACAGGCCGTCGTCTCGCCCACACCCTCCGGACCCCCATGGCTGAGGGGCGGCCGCACCGGCTGGCGGGCTGACCTTGGCGATCTGGTCAAACTTCCCGAACAGCTCGTTCAGCATCACCACCAGCTCTTTGGGGGAGCAGTCGCTGGCCAGCCGCGTGAAGCCCACGATGTCGGCGTAGAGAATGCTGGGGGCGGGGGGGGGGGGCAGCGGAGGGTCAGAGGCAGCCGTGCCGGACAGGGCTGCAGGGACACGGGCCCTCCGGAGCCCCGCCACCCCTGCACTCCGCAGCCCCCAGAGGGATGGAGAGACGCTCTGAGTCTTCACTTTAAAGCGAACCCCAGAGTGTGCAGGGCCTCCCGACACCCCCAGCCCAGCCCAGCCCAGCCCAGGCTCCTGCAGGGAGCGATGGTGCTCCCCGCCGCTGCTCCGGCACTGGGCACGGCCTTCTCCTCGCCCACACCTGGCTTCTCGCCTTTGCCGACTTCAGAACTACAGGCCCCATTCGCTCCGCCTCATCCTACCCGCAGGGGACTCCCATCCTCCAGATGAGTACACTGAGGCTCGGGAGACGGAGACCGCCTGGGGATCTAGGGCCGCACGTGCACCAGACCTCCCAGCTGCCAAGTCTGAGCTCTGGGTCGCCCACAGCCCAGGCGGGAGGCGGGAGGCAGGGAACCTCCCCAGGAGACGCCATGCACACAGGCCCGGCCGCTGCCCACCTGACATTCTGGTGCCGCTTGACATAGAGGCTATGGAAGTTGTTGTCGGGCATGTAGCGACGGTCCCCACACTCCTTGAGCCGCTCAATGATGGTCAGCTTCATGCCCATGGAGATGTGGGCCGGGAGCACCGACAGCAGCAGGTTCTCCTGGACACGGGGGGACGGAGGGGAACACAGGGGGACGGGGGGCGGGGGGGACGGAGGGGGAAAGGCAGGGCGACATCAGACCCAGGCTTTACCTACATGTCTCTCCTTTCTGCTCTGCCCATCACCCCTCCACCTCTGCTAGTCTGTGTCCTGCCACCAACCCAGCCGGGCACACATCCTCACGTGTCCCCAGCAGCCCCTGGGGTGAGCCTGCAGGGGTGTCCGGCCACGTAGCCCCTGCACACACGGCTCTGGGAGCGCCTGCTGCCCACAGAGAAGGACGCTGGGCCTGGGGCCTGGGAGTCGGCCAGGCTGGGGCTCTGGGGGACGGGGGCGGGGGCGCACACCCACCTGCTGGCGCTTCTCGATGCGCAGCTTGCGGCGGATCTGGATGCACTTGACCGTGTAGGTGAAGAGCTCGAGGGCGGCACCCTGCATGTGGTGCTTGTGGAAGGCGCCCGTGAGGTTACCGCACAGGAAGACGACCACGTTGGCCAGCAGCTGAGGTGGGCGCACAAGGCTCAGGTGTGGCCTGGCCCCTGCCCCTGGGGGACTGTCCCCCTTGCCAAGCTGGCGATGCCACCCCCGCCCATTCCCTAACTGCCAACCCGCTCAGGCTCAGGCTGCACCCTTCCTGGGCAGGCAGGGAAATTGAGGCCCAGGCAGGGGCTGGTCTCCTAGGGAATCGCTATAACCACAGGACCAGGGCTCAGGCCGGCTCGGCATCCGCCTGCCCCTCCCTGGTCCAGAAGGACCGGACCCCGGAGACGGGGGGAGCCAGTCAGTTCTGGGAAGCAGGACGGCCCATCCTAGGACCCAGGGCTCAGAGCCCGAGGGGAGCACGGGGGACTGACCCCAAAGGCACAGCACCCCCCCACACCCCCCAGCTGCCCAGAGCTCCCTCCTCCGCCCCCAGAACCGGCACCAGACCCAGCCAAGAGAAAACCATGTCACAGCAGCACTGGGTGTGACTAAGTTCACGCACTCAACACAGGACACAGGACAGAATGCCCAGGGAGGCCCGCCCTGCAGGTGACACCCCGGAACAGGCCGCACCCAGGACAGTGCCCTGCACCCAGAGAAGGGCCAGGACTTGGTGAGGAGCTGAGCCTCTTGGTACCACGGGCCAGGTGCCAGCCCAGGCGTCCGGCTTCCAGAGAGAGCCTGCCCTGAGGCCAGCGGGCTGCCAGCAGGGCTCCAGCTTCGGGACCAACTCATCCCATGGGCCTGGCTGCCCTCAGCCCAAACCACAGCCCCACCCAAACCCCTGGAGCCCCTCACCTTAACCCCACCCAGATCCCCAGAACTCCTACCTGCACCCCACCCAGACCCCCTACCTGCACCCCACCCAGACCCCCTACCTGCACCCTACCCAGACCCCCGGAGCCCCTCACCTGCACCCCACCCAGAACCCCTACCTGCACCCCACCCAGACCCCCCTATCTGCACTCCACCCAGACCCCCCAGAACCCCTACTTGCACCCCACCCAGACCCCCCAGAACCTCTACCTGCACCCCACCCAGGCCCCCAGAGCGCCTCACCTGCAGCCACACCCAGACGCTGGGTGACGAGGAGACCCCCATCAGCGTGCCAAGCACCAGGAGGTGGGACACACTGGAGACGACCCCGACCGCGACGGCGCCCCGCATGGTGAAGGGCAGCAGCGTGTACACCACGAAGACAATGAACAGGAAGAAGGGCACCTGGCACAGGACATGGTGAGTGCAGGGCCAGCCTGCCACCCACCGGGACACAGCCCGGACCCCGCTGGTGGCCATCTCGGCCCGACCGGGCACGGCCTGCCCTGGGGTGAACAACACAGCGGAAGCAGAGCCCAGAGGACTTGGGTGTGGCCCCCTGCTGGGGCCCCGGGACCGACCCCTCAGCCTTTCCTGGCACATGAGCCTGTCCGTGCCTTTTTGCTTTTCTGAGCTGGACATGGGTTACCTCCAACCCAGGGAGGGTCCACCCAGAAGAGCCCAGACAGACAGACAGCCAGGCGGACTTGCCTCCCGTCTCCATCCATCCCGTCAGGGCAGAGACTGAGGCCATGGTCAGCCCAGGGCCCAAGTCACAAAAGCACAGCCTGGGAGCAGGAAGGGCCGGGGCCAACCCCCCCGTGCTGGTCCATGCAGCCTCCACAGGGACCCGATGCCCAGAGACGGCACAGCGAGGAACGGCATCCAGCCCCCAGGGGCGCCCGGCCCTGCCTCGTACCTGCTCCCACCCACAGGCCGCCTTCCTCCACGCATCAAACACCAGCATGTAGCCCAGCGTCACCAGGCAGGCCCAGATGAGCAGCGCCGAGGCCCGGAGCCACCGCTGGACCAGGCACTCGACGTACACCAGCACGTACAGCACCACGAACACGGCGAGCGCCAGGAACGCCGTCACCAGCACGGCCTGCCGTCCGAAGAGGTCCTGGGCGTGGAAAACACACACAGACGTGTCACGGCTTCCCCAGTGGATGCTGCCTCCTCCAGGAAGCCCGCCAGGCTAGCCTGCCCACCTGCCTCACTCACCCCGTAGCTGAAAGTGATGATGATGAGGGCGATGCAGGCCACGATGACCACCAGCAGGAGCGTGAGCAGCAGCGGCCCGTGCTGGCTGGTGAGGCGGTACTTCTCGTACAGGGCATCGTGGTCCGGGCCCTCCTCGCCCTCATTGAGGAAGTAGCGCCCCTTGGCCGGCATGCTCTGCCCCTGGCACACCTGCCCGGGAAGCCCACTCAGGAGAGCCCACGGCCTGGAGGGCATCTGTGTGCCGATACCCTCCCTGCGGGCCTAGGCCTCTGGCCGCTCCGAGCCCGGCAGGGGGGGCTGGGGAGGGGGCCCCTCGGCCTGCAGGTCCATGGGCACCGCGGTGCCTGCCGGCTCCACCCCAGGCCTCGGTCACTGAGCTTCTGGCATCTTCCTTGGCATCCAGGCCAGGCTGACCAGACTCACGGCTCCTCAGCTCTGCAGACAAAGCGACCCGGATGTGAGCTGGGCGGCCGCGTCCGGGAGGGCTGGCATCGGGGCGGCAGGGCCAGGCCTCAGCCTGGGTCTGATCTATCAGCCTCAACCTGGACCGAAGTCCAAGTCCCGCTTAGGCTGTGCGCACCCCGAGGCCACAGAGCTTGTCACCTGGGCTCTCTGGAACCGCTCTGTGGGGTACAGCAGTCGCCAGTCACACATGGCTCGAAAAATTAAAGTTGATTAAAATGAAATTAAAGACTCAGCCCCAGCCTGGCCGGTGTGGCTCCGTGGTTGAGCAGAGAACCGGGAAGCTTCCCGCCGAGCTCCCTCCGGCAGCGGCAGCCCCGGGACTGAACCGGCTGCCAGTTACACGCAGCGCCGCCTGCCCCTCGGGGATGCCAGGCTGAGCAACCCCAACCCCAACCCTGAGAAACGCTAACTCCCACGGCGACTCCATCCCCAGCAAACCACACACACTCAGAGACACACAGACACACACACAGACACACACTCACACACACTCAGACACAGAGAGACACACAGACACTCTCATACACAGACACACACTCACACACTCATAGACACACACACACTTACACACACACACAAACACAGCTAGACACACAGACACACACACATAGACACACACACACAGACACACAGAGATAGACACACACAAACACCATAGGCTCACAGACACAGATAGACACATAGACACACACTCACACACACACAGACACACAGACACACACACACACAGACATTCAGACACACACACACTCACATACACACACTCAGACACACAAACACACACACACTCACAGACACACAGACATAGACACACACAAACACCATAGGCACACAGACACATACATGCACACATGCATATGCACACATGCACAGAGACAGAAGCGCACACATGCATGCACGCATAGACAAACACAGGCACAGACACACATGCACACACAGACGCGCAGACACAAGGCCCCAGGCTGCCTTTCCCTCCCGGCCGCCGGCCTGCCCTTCCAGGCACGTGAAGCCCTGAGCCGGCCATGCAGCCAGAGGCCCACCTGCGAGGTGCGTGGGAACCAGCGGGGACACGCTCCTCTCGGGGGGCCAAGTAGGCCACTTCCCGGCACCCATCACATCTCAAATGTCACCCCCTCCTGCCCCTCCCTGTGGAGGCCCAGGACAAGGTCAGGCAGCCTCCTCAGCCAGCTCGGTCCAGGGCAGCCTCTTTTTCCAGGAAGCCCTCCAAGCTACGCCACACCCCATCGTCTCCCATCCCACAAACGAGACGGGCCCTCCCGGGCTCTCCTGTCCGGATGCCACCCAGTGGGGGTCCAGGTTCCGCAGCTGCTGGAAGTTGGGGGCCCGGACCTCACATTACCACCCAGGACCGGGCCTCCAGGGCAGCTCGGGAAATTGGTCCCCTGTGGAGCTGCAGGACCCGGCAGCCACCAGCCTACCACGCCCTGGGGACTTCAAGCCCACCCCCTTTAGCCCCCACCCCCTTTAGCCCCCACCCCCTACCCCCCCCCCCGCTTGCAGATGTGGGCCCCCACTTCCTCACCCAGGCTGGGCCGGCAGGAACCCCGGCCTCCAGGGCCTGGGCTGGTGGCCTCCGAAAGAGGAAGTGGGGGTGACAGGCCTGAGGAGAGGAGCCCGCTCAGTCCCCTCGCCGCCCCTGCACCCGCACCCCAAACCCACAGCGCCAGCTCGCCCCCTAGGCCGGCTGAGAGCTCGAGGGCTGGGTCCCGGGCGGGGGGAGGGGGGTGGGGGGTCCTTTGCTGAGGGAGCCCAGCGGCCGCTCTGCCCAGCACAGGCCTGGCACTTAGGGGAACCTCATGGAACCAAGGATTGCCCACCGTTCATGCACGCCAGCCCACCACACTCCGGCCTCACTCTGCTCATCGGTACACCCCCAAGTCGGGGGAGTGAGGCACAGGCCACAGTGGCCGACAGGCCAAGTTCGCAGGACAACTGGCCAATGAGCCCAGAGAGAAGGCCCAGTCCCAGAGCCAGAGGCCCATCCTGGGGCAGAGGCACCCAGAGGCTGGTCCCAGGGCCCCTCCCTCCAGGGACACCCGCAAAGCCACCAGGCAGGGTCACAGCTGAAGCCCCCCAGGGACGTGAGCAGCCCCGCCCCTCTCTCTGCTCCCCCAAACTCCTAGGCTGATGACCCAGCCCCGGGGGCCACAGGCTGCCGTCCAGCCTTGGGGACCAGAGGCCTGAGCTCCAGCTCCGCCTCCAACCTGCTCCCTGGCCCTGGGCAGGTCTGTGCCCGGCCTGGGCCCCGGGGTCCCCGCATGCAAAGGGGCAGCGTCAGACCGCTGAGGCCCCGCTGTGGCTGCGTGGGGAGGACTGAGAGAAGCGGGCAGGAGACCCCTGGAGGCTGCCCCCTGGCCCCTGGGCAATTCTGGAGGGGCGGGCATAGGTAGGGAATTATTCTTTGTACCCCAAATCCTCATTTCTGCTTTTCCTCTGTCCTCTTTAAAATGCAAATACCCTACGCATCCCTCACCCCCAAGGCACCAGCTGCCAGGGGTCATCCAACCGGTTTGCCACCTCCTGTGCCACTTCTAATGACAGTTCATCCATTCATACACCTTCAGAGAGAAGCATTCATTCATTCATTTCTTCATTCCCCAGATACGCACTAGAACCTTCCGTGTGCCAGGCCCCAGGTGAGGTGCCAAGAGGCAGGCGCTCCAGGCACACGCTCCCAGAAGGCACAGACCTCATGCCCGGCCCCTGGGTGTCTGCAAGGCACTGCACACAGTGGGTGCTCAGGAAACCGCGTCTATTGGAAGAGCAGTGCCCCCCACACTGCTTGCCTGAAATTTCACCACTGGTGACTCACTCCTTTACGCACGGCCCTCGCTAGGCCCCCCTTTTAGGAGGGAAACACTTCCTGCCCGTGTTTAACACACTCCCATCCCTTCCCCTCGATAAGAAAAAGGCAGAAAGGGGAGTCCAGCGGCCTTGGGGAGCCTAATGCCGTATGAGTTCCCCCCGGGACCACGGGACAGCGGGCTCCCCACGGCCACCCGGACAGCAAGGCGCGAGAGGGCCCGGAGGTGGGAGAGGAGATATCCACTAAGCCGGAGACAGGAACCAGGGGAACCACTGAACTGGGGGGGAGAGGAGGGAAGGAAAGGTGTAAGTTCAAGGCTCGCTGCCTGTTTAAAGATGCAGCAGAGGCCAGAGGAGACAGCCAGGAGGGTTCATGTTCACACCGGATGGTGGCCAAGGGGAGCCAGAACCCACAAAAGAACTCTCTGTGATGCTGTAGCGAACACATCCTAACGTCACTCAAAAACCTACCAAAAGCGAAACCCAAAGAGGAGCGATTAGGAGAACATTTACAAGTCTTACCGCGAGGCGTGAACCTCCCTCCCTATGAAAAGAGCTCCTACAAAAAATAAAAAATAAATGAAAAGGCCATTAACCCAACAGAAACATGGGGGAAGGGTATGGACAGGAAGCTCACAGGAAGGCAATGCAAATGGCTCTTAAACATCTGGAAAGAAGCTGAACCCATCCACACACACACACACACACACACACATGCATAATAAGAGAAATGCAGCCCTAACCGGTTTGGCTCAGTGGATAGAGCGTCGGCCTGTGGACTCAAGGGTCCCAGGTTTGATTCTGGTCAAGGGCATGTATCTTGGTTGCGGGCACATCCCCAGTGGGGAGTGTGCAGGAGGCAGCTGATCGATGCTTCTCCCTCATCGATGTTTCTAACTCTCTATCCCTCTCCCTTCCTCTCTGTAAGAAAAACAAATAAAAAATAAGAGAAATGCAGATTAAATCTCCGAAGGAAAGCCATTTTTATTTACCCGACCGGGTCAAAGCACTTCACAGACCTGTGTTGGCCGGGCCGGGTAGAAACAGGCACTCACACTCACACTCACTCACCCTGACAGGAGTGAGACTCAGCGCCACCCGGGAAAGGCAGTTAAGTCATATCTAACCAAGTCGCTCAGGTACACAGACCTTTGACCTCGCAAATCTACTTCAAGGAATTGGTCCTGCTCACACGGTCAGGTGTGTGAGGTGACATGTCCAAAGTATTCACTGCAACATTGTGTATAACAGCCAAGACTGGGAACAGCGCGTCTGCCGGCCAGAAGCTGGTGAGATAAATCAGGGCACATCCTCACGACGGAACACTATGCAGCTGTCAAAAGGGGGGCAGCAGCCGAAACAGTCCTGTCCCAGGGAATCCGCAAAAAATCCCCATGGCAACAGCCACGCCTGGGAGAGGGCTGGAACCAGGACACGAAAAACCAACCCTGCTGGTTGGACAGAGCGAACAAATCGTCCTTCCCTGCATCTGGGGTTCCTGCTTCTATTGTCATAATGTAGCTCGTGCAATCTTCTAAAAAGTCTGTAACAGGAAAACCAGGATCTACTGGATGCATCGTGTCCATGATAACAATACTGCGCTGTAGACTTTAGTTTTTCCTAAGAGGGTAGGTGTTATGTGTTATCAGAAAAATAATAATAAAAGAAAACTTTTGGAGGTGACGAAAGTTTGATGGCATAGATGCCAGTGGGGTTTCACGTGTGTACACTTATCTCCAAACTTATGAAGTTTCTACGTTAAAAATGTACAGCCCGGCCGGTGTGGCTCAGTGGTTGATCGTCGACCCATGCACCAAGTCATGGGTTCGATACCAGTCAGGGCAGTTTAAAAAAAAAGGACAGCTTTGGGTATGTCAATCATATCTCAATAAAGTGGTTTTTAAAATAAATAAAGTAGATAAGGACAAGAGTAGAAAAATTCAAAGGACCATGTAAGGTGGTCGATAACTAAAGTGACTGTGAGTTTAGTATGTTGACACGGAAAGACGTGCTCCTAGCATGTTTGTTGGTGTGTGGGAGCACACACACACACGTGTGTGTGTAAACATAGAAATCCACTAGATCATTTTAAGAAGAAAACAAATCTTAGGGGCATGGTGCCCAAGCTGCGTGACCCTGAGGAAGTTGTGGACCCCCTCTGTGCCTCAGTTTCCCACTTGGAAATGGGAGAACGGCATTCTGACCACACAGGGCTGTGAGGGGTGCAATGGGGCGATGTGGGCAGAGCACCGGGGCTGCGCGTGGCACCCAGGATCGGGTCAGAGGACAAGGATCATCAGGTTGGCAGGGAGCCCAGAACCTGCGCCTTCCGCCCCACCCCGGGCCTGTCTAAGCCACAGCACGGGGGTCCGGCAGCCCAGGCCCCCGCTCCACCCTGAGAGTGATCTGGTCTCTGGGGTGGAGACAGCTGTGGTCAGCACCTCGGAGTGCTGCCTGGGGCCATGAGGAGCAACACTGCGGACGCCCTCATGTGGTGCCCGGTTAGTCCTCCGGGGAGCGGCTATCCACTGGGGCAGGGGTTTGTGGGGACGTTGGTCCGAGGCAGTGAGAACCCCCGGGGGCATCTGGCCCCCACCCCAAGCCCTCGAGGTCTGCTGATAAGGGAGAAAGCATAACACCCAACCCTCCTGGCAACCTCTGAGCCCACCCAGAGGCAGAGGCAGAAAACCAGGCAGGCTGGGGTCCCCACAGTCAGCCCTGGAGCAACGTCGTGTCCCCCCCCCCCGCCAAGTGAGCAGGGCTGGGAGCGGCCTGGGCAAGGTCCTGCCACCCTGACCCCCAGCCAGGGGAAGGCTCCGGGATCCTCACCTGCTCGGCCAAAGTCCCCAGCTGGGAAGCAGCAGGGCTGAGCCTCAAAACCCAGACCTGCCCACTCTGAGGCCCAGGCTCTCTCTTAAGCCACTGCCTCTGCCCAGGGCCGGGCACGACAAGCGATGCACACATGGCCCCCTCACCCGTTCCTGCCACAGGCAGTGCAGGTGAACATTCCCCTCCTCGAACACATCAGCAGAGCAAAGGCTCTGACAAGGCCTGCAGGAAAGGAACTTGTTGGATGAAAGGCAGCTGCACATTTCCGTCTTCCTGGCTCTAAGGGCTCTCTCTGCATGAAGTCCCTCAGGACCGGGAAATGCTGACTTCGGAGTCTCTGAGAGTCAGCTCGGAGCTTCTCCCCCAAGCAGACTTCCTGGGCAACTGTGGCCAGACAGGCCGCTAACCTCCCCTCCCCTCCCCGGGGTGGGGGTGAGAGAAGAAGACACAGAAGACGCCGGGGGAGACACCGCTGCCCTCGGGGAGTTTTTAGTCGGGGAGACACCTGCCCCTGAGAAGAGGAGCAGGAATGAGCTCTAAACACCAGCCAGGAAGAGGTCTCCTGTCCCACCTCCTGCCTCTCCCACGCATGGCAGCGAGGTGGCCCCCGCCCCCACCCCCACCCCCCCCACCTGCCACGGGCAAAACAGAGCCCCAGGCCGACCGCCAGGGGACCCTCTCAGCTCTGCGCCTCTCACCCCTGGGCCTGATCCCTCCAGCGTCTCCTCAGACCAGCAGAGGAGCGGACCACAGGGAGGGCAGGGGCAGGGTACCCCGCCCGGAACCCGCAGGCCACGTCCGGGGCCTTGGCGGCCCCTGGCCATTCCCAGAGCCCAGGGAGGCATCACTACGCCTGCAGCCGCTGCCCAGCCCTCAGGTCCCAGTCTGGCTCCTGCAGCGCCAGCCCCATCCCAGGGGGAGACCCCATTTCCCCGCTTCCTGAGCACCTGGGCCGGGCCAGCACAGCCCGGAAGTGCCCTTCTGCAGGGAAGCAGCCAGCCGACCACCCCAAACCACAGCCCGGCTTCCGGAGCGGCACCCACACAGGGGCACCCACATGGAGCTCAGGGGGCCCTCCATCGCCGGCCCTGGAGCCAGCCCCCCATCCAGGCCACTCACTCCTCCCACAAACCCCTGCCCTCCCGAGCCAGGCTCGGCTGGGCACGTAGTGCCTCGATGGAGTCTCAGGCCACAGCTTCCCTGCCCCCACCCCCCGCATACCCGAGCCTCCCTGGGGTAGTCCACCAGGCTCCCCGCACCTGCCCGGGACCCCAAGAACACCCAGCCCCGTCCTGCTCACCCCCTGGCCAGGAACCTCCAGCTGGGCTCCCCGAGGCCTCCTTCGGGGCTGCATGATTTGACTGATTTTGGTTCCCCAAACAAGCCCCGCCCTCCGGCCTCCGGCCTCCCGCAGCCTGAAAGCACTGCCTCCTCCCCAGCCCTGGCGCCCTCTGCCTGGCAGACTCCTGCCCGCCCTTCTGTGCCCACTCAGCTGCCACCTCCTCCGGGAGGGCCGCCGCGCCCACTTGATTTGGATGCAGAGCCTGCCCTCCCCCGTCCAGCACAGAGCACCTGGCCTGCCACTGCCTGGGAGGGACCCCTCTCCCCAGACAGGCCTGGCCATGCACTTCCAGCTCCCAGGATGCAACCCCACCAGCACGCAGGCGACACTCAGACCCCAAACTCCACGGCCCGGGCCGAATACGGCCGTACCCACCCCTGCACCGGGTCCCGTGTGCCTGAGCTCTGGCGGGTCACGCCTCACAGGACTCGGTTTCTCCCCCGAGCCACGGGGATGAAAACAACCCCACACCAGCCTGTTCCGGCGTGAAGTGACCTCAGGGCTATGAAAACCTCCTAAACCGGGAAGATGGTCACCCAAGAGGAGCTGAGCCCAACTCTGGCCCAAGGCTCCCCACCCGCCCGCCACCTCCAAGACGGGCGTGGGGGACAGGGGCGCGGGCCCGGAAGCAGCTCCGCACCAGGTGTCGCCCGGGCTGGGCAAGGCCACGCCATGACGCGGGCAGCTGAGAAATCCGTGGGCAGCGGCGGGTGGAGCTGGATGCCGATGGCTATCGGAGGGCACGGCACGCTGCCACCTCCTTGGGGAACGGGGATGGCAGGAGCCACAGGTGGGCGACTGGGCTGGGAGGGGGCGGAGGGCCCCACGGCTGGCAGGAGGCCTCCAGCCATGGCCAGGGAAGCCCCAGGGCCGGGCCTGCGGGTCTCAGATGCCTGGGACGTGCTTTTCATGCCTTTCACTCTCCCCGAAACCTGCCGGGGCACTGCCACTCCACAGGGGAGGAAACTGAGGAATGAGGATCGGCCCAGGGCCCGAGGCCGGCCGGGCAGACAGAGCCGCACCCCAGCAGAACAGCCATGCAGCCGCCTCCCTGCTCAGCGGCTACCGCCCAGGCGCAGCGCTGCACCTCCTCCCAGCACCGACCTGCGGGAACCACAGCACCCAGCGCCCAGATGCGAGACGCCCAGCCCTGCTCCTCTCTCACGCTGCCGCTGCCCGGAGGGGGCCAAGGGGCCCGAGCCCCGGCTGCCACCAGTGTCACTGGTGCCTGGAGGGGGCTGCATCCGGGACCCCCACATGACCCTGCTCCTCTGGCTGTTCAGATGAGGCATCTCGTTCGCTCCCGTGACCCAGGCCACAGGAACTCGCAGCGCTCAGCTACGTACGTCTCATTTTTTAATTAAAAAATATATTTTTAATTGATTTCAGAGAGAGGAAGGGAGAGGGAGAGAGAGAGAAACATCAATGATGAGAGAGAATCATGGACTGGCTGCCTCCTGCATGCCCCCCACTGGGGATCGAGCCTGCAACCCAAGCATGTGCCCTGACCGGGAATCGAACCGAACCATGACCTCTTGGTTCTAAGTCGACACTCAACCACTGAGCCACACCGGCCAGGCTACATGGGACTTTTTAAGCAGAGTAAACGCTTCAAAGATCCTCCATCAGCACCTCCTCCCCCCTGAGACCTAACCCCCCCCAAAGCCCCAGCTGGGCTGTGACCACGCTGCCTGCTCCCGGAGGCCCCGAACTTCCCATTACCGTCTGACTGGGCCAAGCTGCCACCACTCGGTGAGAGTGCCCTGCCCCTCCCTCCCGGACAGGAGGGGGAGGTGAGGGACAGGGTCAGCCACCAGCCACCTCACCCGGACCCTGGGGTGGGGGATGAAAAGTCATGGAAAGTCCTGCCTGGCCGGCGAGGCTCAGTGGGTGAGCGTCGACCCGTGAACCAGGAGGTCACGGTTCCATTCCCGGTCGGGACACATGTTCGGGTTGCGGGCTCCATCCCCAGTGTGGGACGTGCAGGAGGCAGCCGATGGATGATTCTCTCTCATCATTGATGTTTCTATCTCGCTATCCCTCTCCCTTCTTCAATAAAAATCAATAAAAACATATTTTAAAAAATAAAAGTTATGGAAAATCCAAAGGGCCGGTCACCTACCTCCCAGCTGAGGCCAGACTCGCGCGCAGGGCCCTGACTCGGCCCCAGCCACCTGGCCCACAGGGGGAGGGGGGAACAGACCAGGGCCCAGCTCGGGACTCCCTCTGGGAGCCTGAGTCCTCACTCTGCCCATGAGGGCCCCCCACACCCCCCTGCACCGGCCCAGCCACGGACAGGCACAGGGTCCTGCGTGCAAACGTGACAGCTCCCGGGAGAGGTGGGGGTGGGGGTGGACACCCCTGAAGCCCACTCAGGGGTGACCAGGACAGGACAGTGCCCCACTGGGCCTCGGTCTTCTCCCCTGTGAAGTGGGGACAGACGTCACCTATCACACTACAGGGCGGTGGGGGGCCCGGGCTGGGTTAAAGCGATACTTCCAGACTGTAAAGAGAGGTCCACATCCCCAAAGCGACATCAAGCCGGACCTCTGTCTCCTCTTAAAAGCGCCCCCCAAGCCTGTGTGGAGGCCCCACTCCTGCCCCATCCCACAGCTCGCTGCACCGAGGCCCTTCGAGCCCACCCCGCACCCGACACCCGGAAATGCCACTTCTCTCCCACAGAAAACCACTGCAGACCCCCCCACCCCCCCACCCCCCGGCGTCCACACCTTCCCTCTCGGGCCGAGAATCCGGAACAATCGCGAGCCTCCCCTCCTCCACACCCGGGGCCACAGGAAAACCCCAGAAAGCCCAGCGCCCGGCGGGAGGCGGGCAGACCTGCAGTCCCCCCAGACTGCACCCCCAGACCCCGCACTTCCTGCCGGGTCCCCCACACTTCCTCTCTAGCCTCCTCGCGTGACATCTCAGTATCTGCCTTAGCCTCGTCCAGGCAAAAGCTCATCAGTGAAGTCACATTCAAGGTCCTGTGCAGGGATGGCTTCTTCCGAAACATACTCAACAGCTGACAACTGAACACGCTTAGCCGCGGAGAGGCCGGGACCACCGAGGCCACAGCAGGTGCCCCCGAGAGAGGCTGGTCTAAGTCGCCCCTCACATCGCCCGGCTGTGCTCAGTGGCCGAGAGCCAGTGACAGCCCACGGTCACATGCCGTCCCAGGCGGAGCGGCCCGGACTCCGGCCGCCTGTCCAGGCCGTGGGCCAGGAGTCTGCGGCTCAGAGCCCAGCTGGCCCCCCCACCAGGGCTGGCCACAGAGGGAGCCCCCGGTGCCCGCTGTTCCCACCTCCCCGTGGTGACAGGGAAGAGGCGCTGCTCCCTGTGTGTGTCCATGTGCCCGTGTGCGGAGCGTGTGGGCGGAGAGTCCGGAAGGACCCTTCGCCATGGTGCGCGCTGGCCCCAGGCCGCGGGCCGGGAAGCCGGACAGAGGGAGCTGGCCTGCTCTGCAGGCCTCCGCTGTCTCGGCACGCATCCCTCCCAGCGCCGGGTGTTTGTTTATTTTCTCAGCCTAATAAAATAATCCCGTGTTCCTTCCTCGAGCATGTGCGGCCATTGAGCAAAGCAGGGTGTACTTGTCCATGTAAAGTGACAGCCTGAGCAGAAGGTGGGCGAGTCTGTCGTTCACAGACTTCCAGGGGCAACGGGCCAGATGAACGACACCGCGGTGATACGGCACCTTCCCGTCGAGGCGAAGAGCCAGCGACAGGTTGTCTCTGGTCCTCTGTCCGGGAGCCAGGCCACCCAGCTGTCTGCCCAGGAGGCCCGAGAGCCTCCTCCGCCCCCAGCCCAGACCCTGTCCGTCCCCTGCCCAGCCAGGCCCGCCTGCTGGGGCTGGTGTCTGACGGTCCCCGTGGGCCCAGCCGTAGGACAGATGGCGCCCCGTCCCCACACCCCACCTTACCTGGCTCTCCTCCGGGGCCTCTGGGCAGCTGGGCCGGGGGCTGAGCCGGCTCACGGGTGGCCGGGCCCTCGCCTGCCCCTGGCCGGCCGGCATCCAGGCTCCCACATGTGCAGGCTGCTTCCCCGGCTACCTAATGGGGTGAGTCACATCTGGGACCCACAACTTCCTGCTCAGCGCGGCCGCGGGGGCAGCGCAGCCTCAGCTCAGCGCCCCAGGGGTGCGTGAGGGCCCCCTCCCTGCCACCGCCGAGCCCTCCGAAGGAGTGGGGGGAGCTGTCGGGCCCGGCTCCCGGCTCCAATGACTTCATGGAAATTGGAAGCTTTAAGCTGGAACAACTTTCAACAAGTGAAAATAAAACACGCACCAGAACCCTCCATTAGGAGCCCTGAGACCGCGGTCGGAGGCAGGGAGCAAATGGATCCTTAAAGAGCAATTAGAGGCGAGGCTGCGTGCCTGGCCCCGCCGCTCACACCCCGGCCCGGGCCTCAGTTTCCCCACCCCCATCGTGGGGGGCCTCGTCCGTCTCTGAGACTCCAAAGTCTCCAGCCCAGCCGGCTGCTCTCCAATCCCAGCTGCCCCCCCGCCCCCCCTCCCCGAGTGGGGCCAGGCCGGGGCCCATGCCTGGAGTCCCCACTCCAAACTGCCAGAGCCTCAGAGAACCCCGGGCAGC
Source organism: Myotis vivesi (assembly GCA_035771395.1). NCBI lineage: Eukaryota > Metazoa > Chordata > Mammalia > Chiroptera > Vespertilionidae > Myotis > Myotis vivesi. The sequence goes on along the minus strand of JAWPEG010000015.1, from coordinate 2,857,845 downwards.
CCTGGGCCCCCTGCGGCCAGGAATCAAACCTCACCCCCCTTCTGCATGGCCAGCCCTCAGTTTCCCCACTGGGCTCCTGGGGGGCTCAGTGGAGAGGCAGCAGAGTAGGAGGGGCTGGGAAGCAGTGAGCAGAGGCCTCCTGAGATAAGGAAGCGCCTCCTGGTCCCCGGGGAGCCCTTCTGAGCACGTGCCTGGGTGCTGGGGTCGCTGTCCACCTTTTATCCTCACGGGAAACCCTTCTGCTTGGTAACCAAGTGGGGTACAGCCCGGTGTTCCCAGCTGGCACCTCCTGCCCTCACCAGGCCCCCCCTCCAGCTCTTTCCCCAGAGGAGACAGTGGTCAGACTCTTTGCTGCCGACTGCATGCACCCCCACCCCCCGCCCGGCCGCACCCCCCGCCCGGCCAGGCCTGACACCAACGGGGCACAGGCTAACTGGTTCTGCGGTCGGCACGTAGGCTCGGCCTCGTGTAACTCCCCGTCGGCCCCATGGAGCGGGTCCTGCTCCCACCTCCCTTCTAGAGAAGAGGAGACCAAGGGTCAGAGAGGACACTCGCTCGCCCGAGCACACAGCGCCCAGGACAGGCAGAGCCAGGATCCCAACTCAGGTCTGTCTGACTCTCAACCGCGCAGGCCACGACCCTCCCGGGAGCAAGAAAGGGCCTCCCTGGGGACAGGCTGCCTCAAACCCCACTCCGTCCTCCCTGCAGGGTGTCCTGGGCCACTCGGTGCTCCCACACCTTCCGGACCAACTTCCCCCAAGGAGGGGCGGCCTGAGGCTCTCCGAGCACCGGACCGGGAGGACTGGTTTGGGCTCTCGGTGCCAGGGCACAAAGCACAGGTCCAACCCTTCCCTGTCCCACTCGGCAGCATCCGGCCTCCTCCCTGTGGGCGGGACCCCCCAGGGTGCTGGGGACAGAAACGCGACTGGGACACGGCCCCCGAGTTTCAAGCTCCCAGGTTGAGCCGTGGACCGATGGCACGGCACAGAGATCTGGCGAGGCCCCGTGAAGGCTAGACACAGCCCAGAGCTCAGGGGACAGACCCCCCCATCCCCAGAGGAGGGGACCTAAGACTGGGTGTCCCAGGCCGAGAAGGGGGCCCGGACACTCCCTGGCTGGTGCGTGGGAACCAAGGCGGTAGAGAGTGCACAGTGGGTGGGAAGGACGGGAACGCCAGTGGGAACAAGGCAGACAGGGTTGGCCGAGGGGCACCACCGAGCAGGGAGCCAACAGCCTGGCCCACTCGGGTGTCCACCGAGCAATGGGGGTGTGACTCAGCCGCCCAGGGAGACGCAACCCTGGAGCTTCTGTTTCAAGTACGTGGGGAGATGCTCTCAGTCATCAGGCTGGGGCGACGGGGCTGGGGGCACGCACTGTGACAGCCAGACTCCAGAGGCCCCCAGTGACCTGGCCTCCTGCTGCTCATGGCCCTGCAGTCACACAATCTCACACACACAACATAGTGCAGAGACACACTGGGATTTCTGAGGTCACGCGGGACATCGGGCCTCCCCTCGCTACCTCCTGGACCAGCCAGTGGGGGAAGCCCGCCACCACGCGGCCTCCCGCCAAAGCTAGCACCAGCTCGCCACCATGGAGGTGGGTCCCCGGGCCGGTGCAGACTGGGCTGCCTCATGCTCACCAGCGTTGCCAGCTCAGAAGTGAGTGGGGGTTGCCTCTCCCCAAGACGCCAAATTGATCCGCACCCAGATTCTCCCAGTGAGAGCTCAGCGGAAACACAGCCCCCTCTGTGCGGCCAGTGGCCTGCGTCCCTGCACTCAGCCTGCCCCAGGAGTGGGGGTGGGGGATGGGGGGGTGACCTCGCTGAGGCAGGCTCAGCCTTGGGGTCCCAGACCGATTTTTCACAGAGGGGGTGGGCGGTGATTCCAACGCATCACGTCACCTCGGTCTTCAGGGCTCCGGGATGTGCTGGGCCCCTGTGGAGGTGCTCAGGGCCACCCCTTCTCTTCACAGGCAGGAAGCGGGGTGTCCAGAGCAGAGCAGCTACCACAGGGGCCTCCAGACTCCTCACTGGGGGGTGCTCAGGGTGGTGGATGGAGCCGCAAAGCCACTCCGCATACACTGTGTGCTAAGAACTCAGCACCGTGGCCTACGACCCCCGCGCCCGGCGCCACGGCCCCTCCTGTTAGAAAGAAATCTACGGGACGCTGCCTGTCCCGGGCCCAGTGCCGGAGAGGAGAGATGAGAGCCCTATGCGTGTTGGTGCAGCCGGCTGGGGGCAGGGGCCGGCTCCCAGGGCCCCCGGGCCCCCACTCGGCCAAGCCCAGGCGACAGGGCTGCGGCCAGGGAAGGGCAGCCGGGGTCAGGCCGTGTTGAGTCACAGCAGAGGATCCTAAAGGAGCAGATGTGAAAGCAACTGTTCTGCCAGCCCCAGCCTTGTTTCCTTTGAAAAACTTGGCAGCTGGGCGACACCCGAGGACGCCTTCCCCGGCGATGGGAGCCCGGGAGCCGGAGGAAGGCCCGCCCGCCCGCCCTGCGGATCCTGGGAGGGAAGGGCCCGGCCCTGCGAACAGCAGGGGAGGGAAGGGCCCTCTCTCTTTCCTTCAACATCACAGGCGTGTGTGTGCGTTAGTGTGTGTGTGTGTGAGTGTGTGCACATGCGTGTGTGTGTGTGTGTGCACGTGCGTGAGTGTGTGTGTGCGCGCGTGTCCACATGTATATTTGCATGCAAAAATCTGGAAGCTGGGCCAGTGTGGCTCAGTGGCTGAGTGTCGATGCATGAACCAAGGTCACGGGTTCGATTCCCCATGAGGGCACATGCCCAGCTGTGTACTGGGTGCCCAGTAGGGGGCAGCCTATCGATGATTCTCTCATCATTGACGTTTCTATCTCTCCCTCTCCCTTCCTCGCTCTGAAATCAATAAAAACATATTTTTTTAAAAACACACACGGAGGGAGATGTTTAAACCATTGGCCATTTGGACACGGAAGGGACAGTTAGGAGGTAAGAGCAATATTTCAGGAGCCACGTCAGCAGGCTGGCAGGAGCCGGCGACCGCGGCGGCTGAGGGGGTGGGGGTCACGCTCCCTGTCCCCCTGCGTGTGTGACTCCTCCACAGGCAGCGGGAAGCCTGGTCGCCGTGAGACAGGGCATCTGTCTTCTCATCTGAGATGCCTGCCCGCCCGCCCGCCAGGGTCCTTGCAGCCCCTTCCTCCGGGTGAGGACTGTGCGGCCCTGCAGGGAGGCGACGCCCCAGGTGTCACAGCTGGAAACACCGCCACAGGGTCAGCTTGTTCCCCAAGGGAACGGGGTGGGGGGGGGGGCAGGGAAGGAGTTTCCCATCCTCACCTGAACACCCATCACACTTGGCAGAGACAACCTTAGGCCCTGCCATCACCTCCCAGCATGGAGCAGAGGCCTCCTCCTCCCCCTCCCCTCTTCCCCCTCTTCCCCTTCTTCCTCCTCCTCCTCTTCCTCTCTCTCCTCTTCCTCCTCCCCTTCTTCTTCCTCCTCCTCCTGTCTCCTCCTCCCCCTCCCTCTCCTTCCCCCTCCTCCCACCACCTACACAGGAGCTTAATGGCTCCCAGCACCAGCCGGGCAGGGCAGGCTTTTTACCCCGTCTCCTGGGAGCCTCCCTGTCTCATCTCATCCTCTGACCACAAAGCAGTTCACCGAAGGGGGCGGGGAGGGGGACGCGCTTGGTGCCTGGGACCTCCACGCCCCCAGACGCAGCCTGACCACAACCCGCGTCCAGGCTGCAGGCCCAGGAAGTGGAGAGAAGGACCCCCGCCGTTGGCACAGACCTAGCCGCTGGCTCCAGGCGCAGTGTCCGCTGGCACAGATACGGAGACGCCTAAGCGACCAGCACAGGGGACAGAGCCCAGCCAGCAACCCAGGCACCACAAACCCTGCAGCCCCACTCACAGCGCAGGGGCCAGCTTCCCCAGACGGCAGCGAGGAACACGGATGCTGACTCTTCCTTATCATGTGTCTTAAAGAGCCCGCTGGAAAGATGTGAGTCGTTATGGCAATGGCTGCTTCACAGAGCAGAGACTCTGGGGTCCCCCCCGGACGGCTTAGGTTTCCTGGCTTTTCAATACGGAACGGGAACCGTTTCTGTAACGAAGTGAAAGGCATTTCAGGAGAAGAAACCAGCTGCCTTTCTCCTCCTCCCCAGGAACGTCGCTCAGAGCCACGGCCCCGGAGGCAGGAGCTCACACTGCCTCTCGGAGCCTCAGTTTCCCTATCTGTCAGACACCACACTCGCCACACTGAGCTGCTCCCGCCGTCCTCGTGGTGAGGGGGGGACTAGCAGGCATGCCCACAGGTCAGGTGAGGAGGCCTGGCCAGCCCGGCCCCGCCCCCACCACCTGTGCCTGTCAGCTCAGTCCTTGTCCCCCCGGGCACCCACTGACCCTGCACCCAGGCTGGTGCGGAACTAGACGCCCTCCTACCCTCCCACCACCCGCTGGCAAGGAGGTGTGTCCCCGTTTTTCAGAGGAAGGACTGAGGCTGGGAGAGCGAGAAGAGGAGCCCACCCACCCACATATACCAAACTGAGACGGAGACTGCGGCCTGGGCCCCTCCGTGGGCCCCTCCTCCCCAGCTGTCAACACAACACCCAGCACCCCTTCCGAAGGGCCAGGGGCCCCGCTGAGGGCTGCGGGCGGGGTCCCTGGAGGACCGGGTGCATCCATCCTAAGAAAAGGCCACACGTAAACAGTTATCAAGTCAGTTAATGTTGACACAAGACTCCGACCGACAGTCCCCACCAATGACGTCCTTCATTCCGAGTCCCATGCTGCCTTCGGCCTCCTCGGATCTGGACCTGCTCCTGGGCCTCTGACATAAGCATCCTCAGCGTCTCCATTTCATACATGAGAAACGGAAGCTCAGAGAAGTTGACGCACTTGCTCGAAGCCACACAGCCAGGGAGCGCCCGGGGGTTCCCTCGGGAGCCCGAGTTCCGGTCCTCCAGACAGAAGGCCTCGCGAGTCATCGCCCCTGTTAATGATTGCAGACAGCGCGCCCTCTGCAAACAGCTGGCCGGCAGGTGCTCAGTAACCACGGGAGTGCCTCCCGCACACACCAGCTGGGCGGCCAGCTCCTGCACGGCCCCGCGCCCACCCCCACCCCCACCCCACCCGCAGGGCCCCCACCAGCCCCTCCATACAGCCGGGGACAGGAGAGGGCCGTGCAGGGCTGGGGCCAGCATCTCCTGCCTTTCTTTGTCCCCCTCTTAAAGTGACCATCCAGGCCCAAGTGCCCATGTCCGAAAGCAGAGAAAGGCACCTGCTCCAGAGCCATGTCCCTGACCACGGACCCCGAGCCGAAGGGGACCCCTGAGGTCAGCCGCCCCAGGGGGCTGAGCGTCCCGAGGCCCACTGCACCCCCCCAGCGGAGGGAAGGGTTTACAGGAGGCAAGGGCTGGAGGAGGAGGGGAGGGAGCACTCACCCGGGGACACAAAGGACTCGGGACTCTGGGGGTCCCACAGCAGTACTGCTGAGAGGAGGAGAAGCCCGTCAGCTGATCCCCCAAACTCCACAGCGAGGGGGTCGTCCACTCCTCTCGGGACCCAGGCCAGGCACGCCAGCTTGGGAAGCCACCCTCTTTGTGGTTCCCAAATGGGGGTGGATAAGAGCCTGGAGGCTCCCGCCAGCCTTGCCGCCATCACCCCCAGCCTGGCCCCCTCTGGAGAGGGGCCGCCATCACTCTGGCCCCCATCAACTAGCTCCCCGACGGCCAGATGCCAGCAGGCGCACAGGGAGAGAAGGTGTGGCTCCTGGGCCCCAGGTCCAGCCGCCTGCGCGGGTTGGGGGCTAATTGGTACCGAAATGCCTCAGAACCCTGGGCCGCCCTCCCACCCTCCCCCCAGGCCACCCTATTAAAATCAGAAGTTCGCACAGCCTCCCGCCCCC
>JAWPEG010000015.1:2818970-2851650 GCA_035771395.1 Myotis vivesi | reverse complement strand
CCCCCCCCCCCCCCCCCGGCAAACCCAATGCCAAGTTCCTAACCAGCAGAGCTGCTCTTGAAACTTCTCCAGAACCAACAAAAGAGGAATAAAGTTTTGCTTCGCTTCCCGATCGCAGACAATTTTGAAAATACAGAAAGTGTAAACAAAGGAGCGATGTACCAACAAAGCCCATGAGGATATTTCCGGAGGGACTCCTGCACAACCGGCCGGCCGGGGCCTCCCTCGACAGGTGTCTGGGGTCAAAGTGCAGCCCCTTTGTCTCTCCCATTGGCCAGTGGGCGGAGGAGGCCTGACTCGCCTCCCCAGTCTCAGGCCCCCGCCCAGGCCCAGTGCCCAGGCCCCGGCCCCGGCCCACCACTCAGGCTCCCTTGCTGGACTCCACATAAGCCACTGTCACCCATCAGCAATCCCTTTGTGCCCAGCTACACAGAAAGGGGGCCTGAGAGGGGGGTCAGCCTCAAAGCCCAGAGCACCCCGGGTTGGGGCAGGACCAGGAGGAGGGGGGATGTGGGAGGGGAGGTGGGCAGGCCGTGTGTTTTGCTCTTGTAGGATTTAACTTGAGACTCTGCCTGCCAAGGTGGGGTCAACTCCCAGTGGCTACTCAAACGGACCCCCCCCCCCCCGCCCAGAACCCCGGGAGGCCAGGCTCTGGTCCCAGCTCCAGGCCCGACCTTCGAAGACCTCAGCTTTCCCACCTGTTAGTGGAGCTCATCACTCCGGCCCTGACTCACAGGACCCCAGCATTCAAGGGGCATCATGCCGTGGCTGTGTAAGCCACCTGCCTCATACACTGGAGGGCGCCCCCTGCCCCCGCACCCCTATAAGAGGCCAAGAGCACTCACTCTCAAAGCCGGAGGATCTGAGGAGAGAGGACCCCACATCCAGGCTCCGTCACCACCTCTGCCCGTTTCCTTCATGTGAAAGGTTAGGTTTGGGGTCCCCCCAGTGAGGATCCAAGTCAGGGGCCAGAGCCTGCCCACTGTCCCATCTGCCCCCTCCCCTCACTGGCGAGGGGCCTGCCCACTGTCCCATCTGCCCCTCCTCACTGGCGAGGGGCCTGCCCACTGCTGGCTCTGGGTGGATGGCTTCCAACCCCAAGCCCGGGCTTGCCCTCCCGGAGGCTTCTCCTAGGGGCTGTTTTCACTTTAAACAGACAGAGTGGACCCTTAAACAAGGGGGAGGGTGCTAGGGCTCCACTCCCACCCAGTGGGACCCCACGGGTAACCTCTGACTCCCCCAGAACTTAGCTACAGTTTCTGCTCTCTGGCATCCGTGAGAGGTTGGTTCCAGCCCCCTGCCCCCCAATACTCCATCCCAGGTGCCCGGGTCCCTCCTATGAAGTGGCCTTGAGGGCCGTAGGAGCCAGAACAAAGCAGACAGGCGCCTCCGCATGGGGATTCCCAGCCACAAGGTCGGAAGGATGCTTCCCTCTGTGGCGGCAACACCTGGGGAGACCCTGGACTGGCCGTGTCTTTATTGAAAAAAACCTGGACGTACGTGGACCCTGTTGTCCAAGGGCCAGCGATATGCCGACACTGTCCGTCCCCCTGTCCGTGTCTGGGACACACACAAAGCTACCCTCTGCCACCATAAGCCAGGCCTCCCCAAAGGAAGGGAGTGGGTGCCGGCCTGGGGGGCAGTGCGGTGCCCTCTCCCCAGTCTGCCCTGTAGTGGGGGCAGTGGCATTGGCCCCTATGCCTGCCAGCCGGGGCCCTATCTGGGCACATCTTCCCTCCCCTCCAACCCCCATCTGCAAGGGCCCTGGGTGGGGGGCCGAGGGAGGGGACATGGGGAGACCATCCCCAGGCCCCAGACAGACAGAGGAGTAGAGGGGAAGGGGGTTGGGGCTGGGGTCCCAGTGGGCTGGCATCCTCCCCCGCTGCGCGCCTCTCAGGCCTGGGAAGGCAGCCGGGGGAGGGGCCAGCTCAGCCCTCCACCCAGAGAAGCCCGCAGGCGCCCCGCACCCCGCAGGCCCCCCTATGGCGCAGGCCCCAGGGCCGGCGGGCGCATCCCGGCCCCTCCCCCACGCCGGGGCGCGCGCTCCAGCGCCGGCGGCCCCTCCCCGCAGCCCCCGCGCACCTGCCTGCGCTCCTGCCCCGGCGCCGACCGGATCCCCGCCGCCCGAGCGTCAGCGCCCGGCTGCGGGCCGGATGGGCCGTGGGGGCTGGGACGGCGGCGTGGCCGCAGGCGCCCCCCGCTGGCGATCGGGGTCCCGCCCGGCCCGGCCCAGCCCCGCCGCGGGCGCAGGCGGCGAAGGGGGGCGCCCCGCTCGCTCTGACCCCCATTCCGCCGCGCCCGCCGGGTCAGCGTGGCGGGGGGGGGGGGGGGGGGGGGGGCGGGCGCCCGGGTGGGGGAGGGCGGGCGCCCTGGAACCCGGGCAGGAAACGAGCCCTTTCGAACCTGCTCGCAGGGGCGCGCACGTGTCTGGATCGGGACGCGCCGGGCGCTGCGGCCCCACCGGCCACACTTTCCAGCAAACTCCTCCAGCTGCTCCTGCTCCAGCGCCAGACCCGCCCCGCACCCCAGGAACGCCCCATTTCTGGAAGGATCCCTTCTCCGTGGACTCATGCCCTCCCGCCAGAGGAGGAAGCTGGGGTGGCCACCGGCGGCTTCGCTCGGGCCTTGAACTCCAAGGGGGTCCCGAGGTGGGATCGAAGCCCCCGCCCCCCCCCCTGCACACAGTAGGTCCACCTTTATCCACCTGTCTGCTGGCACCAGGAAGCCAAAGCCCGCCTGAGAGAGCAGGTGCCCTCGCCCTGGCCGGTGAGGCTCAGTGGATAGAGTGTCAGCCTGCGGACTGAAGGGTCCTGGGTTCGATTCCCGGTCAGGGCACAGGCCTGGGTTGCTGGCTCCATCCCCAGTAGGGGGCGTGCAGGAGGCGGCTGATCCATGATTCTCTCTCATCATGGATGTTTCTCTCTCTCTCCCTTTCTCTCTGGAATGAATTAATATATATATATATATATGGAAAGTAGGTGTCCTCACCCTGTGGCGTGGCTGGAGGTTGCTGGTTGGTTCCCAGGCAGGGCACACACCTGGTGGCAGCCGGTGGGTATTGCTCTGTTTCTCTCCCCCACCTTCTCTCTCTAAGTGTGTCCTCGGGTGAGGACTTAAAACAACAATGAATAAATGAAAAAAAAATAAAGTGGGTGTCACAACTCACCCCACTCGCTGCTTTCCACAAGCCAGGGCGGGCCCAGAGTTGGCGGCAAAAAAAAAAAAAATCTGTCCCGTTTCCGCGGCACCAGGATGGGTGAGCAAGAGCCACTCCGCTCCCCTGAGTCACGGCTGGGAGGGCCAGGACGGGGCTGAAGGGACCTGCGGGACCAGCGGGCAGGTAGGACACAGGCCTTCGGAGTGTCTCCCTTCCGCTGCCCCGCGCGCCCTGACGCCAGTGAGAACCCGGGTCCCCACTGTGCTGAGAGGGGTCTCAGGCACAGCTGTTAGGCCCATTTCTCAGGTCCAACCTCAGAGGCCCCGGCCGGAGCTCCACGGGCAGATTCTGGGGAATCTACGGTTTAACAGGCACCAGGTGGTCCTACGACCGCAGGTTGATAAAACCCTGGTCCACTGGGAACCCTGTGGTGGAATCCGGAGCCAGGGACCCCAGCTTACCTTAGCTTACAGGGAACCACCCCGCGGGGGCCCAGCTGAGGAACTGGGGCGGGATGCTGGCAGGTGGAGACCTGCTTCCACTCCGGATGGCGGGACACGGGGTCCCAGAGCCTCCGGACGGGGGCGCGGGGCCCTCTGGGCTGGAGCCGCGCCACTTCCCTGACAAGGTCACTGCTGCGTCTGAGGGCTCACCCGGGAGATGTGAGCCACGGGGACGCCCGGTTCCGGAACTGGGCTCGATGGTAGGCACACCTGATGCTCATCAAAGCCACAGCCCACGCCCGCACGAGGCCTCGCCCACCCTCCTCAGAACCACCTGAGGCTCCTGCTGGTGTCCCAGGCGACCCTGGAGAGGGAGGGGGCCTGGGCGGGATGGCCCCTCTGGCCCCTTCCAGAGTCCAGGAGCCCTCCCCCTCTGCAGGGAGCGATGCTGCGCCTTCCACCCACATGTCACCTTTCCCCAGAGCTCTGACCAGCTCTCCCAACAGGAGACGGGAAACGGGGGGGTGGGGGGGGGGCGTCCAACACGCCTCCGCTCACCCTCCACTGCCAGGCGGCCCCCCTGCGGGGGCACCTCAGGGCGTGGCCTGGTGGCGGCTCTGTCCTCAGTGACTGGGAAGGGGCCAATGTTGGAATCGCCCGGAGGCCTCACGAAGAAAAACGCACAACAAACACACACACACCGAGGCCCCACCCTGCTTCTGGTTGAGCAGGTTTGGCGTGGCTCCCAAGAATTTTACCTCGTCCGTCCGAGCTCCCAGCTGGCACGGATGCTGCTGGTCCCGGGCAGCTGGGCTCTGAGATTCTGCTGTCCAAACAGGGTGGGGGTCCCGGTCCCAGAGGTCCTGACCCCCAGGTCTGCAAGTTCTCAGGATGCCTTATCCAACACCCAGGTGGACCCGGCCGCATGGCTCGGTGGCTGAGCCTGGACCTCTGAACCAGGAGGTCGGGGTTCCATTCCCAGTCCCGGGCACGTGCCCCGGTTGTGGGCTCCATCCCCAGTGTGGGGCGTGCAGGAGGCAGCCCATGGATGATTCTCTCCCATTAATGTTTCTATCTCCTTCTCCCTCTCTCTTCCTCTCTGAAATCAATTTTTAAAAACCCAGGTGAGCTCAGTTAGCGGCAGGATTGGCCAGATGGGCCTTCCGGGGAGAGAGGAGTGGCTGCCCCAGGTGGTGCTGGGTGAATCGGCCGCCATTGGAGGAAAAGCTTTTAGATTCCAGCTCCCACCGGACTAACACCACCGCCAGCAGCCAACAGGGGAAAGAGCCTCGTGTTTGAAAAGAAAACTTACACAGGAAGATGTTGTCGTCGTTCTGCTGGGAGAAGGTGGCAGAGGAGATCCAATCCACGCGGAAGGGCTGTCATTGAACGTGGACTGTCCCTCTCCAGGGGGAGGGGGCATCTCCAAATGCTGCAGCCAGTGTGTTTGTCGCTCTCTTTAAAAAAAATTTTTTTTTATTGATTTCAGAGAGGAAGGGAGAGAAATAGAAACATCAATGATGAGAGAGAATAGTTGATCGGCTGCCTCCCCCATACCCCCTACAGGGGATGGAGCCCACAACCCGGGCATGTGCCCTTGACTGGAATCGAACCCAGGACCCTTCAGTCCGCAGGCTGACGCTCTATCCACTGAGCCACACCAGCCAGGGCCTGTTTGTTGTTTCCATTACCCACTCTGGTGACAGCCCCAGAGAACATGTGCCATTCGCCCTCCCAGGGGCTGCACCCGCCAGGAGGGCCAGCGCCTGCTCCCAGAGAGCGGTCAGCATTTGCTGCCTGCCTGCGGCTCTCACACCCCACACCTTTCTCCCGGCAACCCAACCTGACGCAGGGCACTGGCCGGAAGAGATGCTGGATGAACCCGTCATCTACTCCTGCTGCCTCCTCACACAGACGACCGTCAAAAAAAAAAGTCACGCCCTGGTGTGGCTGGTGTGGCTCAGTGGATAGAGCACCTGCCTGCGGACGGAAGGGTCCCGGGTTCAATTCCAGTCAAGGGCACATGCCCGGGTTGTGGGCTCCACCCCAGTGTGGGGCGTGCAGGAGGCAGCCGATCCATGATTCTCTCTCATCATGGATGTTTCTCTCTCTCTCTCCTTCCCGCTTCCTCTCAGAAATCAATACAAATATAAAAAAGAAAAGTCAGGATAGCTACCCGGCAGCTCAAGCACAGAAGTTCAGGGGGGTGGGAAGGGAACACAGCTTCTAGCCACTACAAATCAAGGTGTTAGCAGACGTGTGTTACTCAGAGACATGGAGGTAAATGAATAACACCCCCCACACCCCCAAACCACCCACAGTTGGAAGTGGCGGCCTCAGGGGAGGGAGAAAGTGGGGAGCGGGTGGGAGACAAACTTTTCGAACCATTTGGCTTTAAACGATGACAACCCTGCTCCTCGGCCCCGTCCACCTGCTCCTCGCTGTCTTGGCAGGGCCTCCCCCACCCCTGCCCCGACCCCACCCCACCCCTGGGCCTTCACGTTTCTATTCCACAGGGGTCGCCTTGTCCCCTCACCTGCAGTCCTCTGGGGCGTCGCCTTGCCTGCCGTGTGAAAGCCGTTTTCCCGAATTGGATTCTAGGAAAGTCAAGCTGTGTGATGGAACCACTTCCAACTACCTTGCGTGCTTGTGCCAAAAAGTCACGTCGGAGACACCGCCTGCCGAGCGATTGAAGGACAAAACCTCGGTTTGCAGCTGGAAGCGGGCAGGAGCGCGTCTGAGCATGGACACACCGATAGGCCACTTGATACCTTCGACAGCCCCTCCTTCCCTGCCCCTTGGATGTTGGCATTAAACATCGGCGTTTTAAAATCTCTAAGGGATCCCTCGTCGACAGCGTTTTAATCCCGTTTTCAAACAGGAGCTAGTTACTTGCTTTAGAAACATACACATCTATTCACAAACTAACGCTCTTTCCAGATGGATCCTGTGAGGTCAGTCTGTTTGCGGTTTTAAATGGGGCGGGGGGGGGGGGGGTGCGTGTGTGTGTGTGTGTGTGTNGTGTGTGTGTGTGTGTGTGTGTGTGTGTGTGTTTTGACAAGCAAGAAGCATAAAGCATTTTACTTACAAGGGGATAAATGGCCCCAATTTAAGTCAACGCCGTCACATTCCCGAGCTCAGTGGGTAAAACACAGGCCATCTCCTCAGACTTCACTGGACAAGCACAGAGGAAAGTCTACAACCACATAGTAGGCGCCTTACGTAGTTATTTAAAAAAAAAATATCTTCCCCCCCAAAAATGGCAGCCCGGGGCTGCTAAGGCTTAGGGCTCGCTGTGTGACCTCCCCCTGCTGCCCCGCACCCCTTTGCCAACAAAACTCTCCGGTGGATTTTTCCCGACAAAATCCCAGCAGCCCTGCGTTCTCGGACCTGGGGCTGCACCCTACTTCTTACCTGCTTCCTCTTTGCTCGCCAGGCGGCCCCTCCTACTTTCAGACAGAGAATTATTTTTATTTTTTTTGGGGGGGGGGCGATAACTTATTTTTAGAGAGAGTTTTAGATTTAGTTGCTGCCATTACTGAAGGGTCTTTAAAGGATCGAGTTTGAGGGGCAGGTGATGGGGAGCCACCCATATAACTGGGTTTTTTTCCATCTGTTTTGTCCACGGCAGCGTTTTCTAAACACTGGAAATCGAGGAGAAGGGACGGGGTGGTTTCCGATGGCCATGGGGCCTTTATGACCCTTTGATCCTCACACATACCTCGCAAGATGAGGCTTCTCGAGCAGCTCCAGAAAACGCACCTACAACAAGATAAACCGGAGCAGCTTCTCTTTAGATAAGTCGGGTTGGAAGAAAAGGACCACCACATGGCAATACTGTGTAACAGCCCCGCTCTGGGGGAGCTGGGCGGTGCCGGGCAGCCACGAAGGGGCATCTGACGTGTTCGTGCAGCAAAGCTACTAGCAAGCCAAAGTGTGCACCACAGAATGCATGGTGGGGAGCGGCAGAATCCGGCAGGGGACGCCTCCATGTAAAAGCAAAGACCCCCGCACAGTACATGTGTGCAGACATGTTTATGTATGTCAACGCATTTTGTTATTTATTGATTTAAGAGAGAGAGAAATTTGTTCCACGTATTTACGCATTCATTGGTTGATTCTTGCATATGTGCCCTGACTGGGACTTGAACCCACAACCTTGGTGTATCAGAATGACACTAACCAACGGAGCTGCCCAACCAGGGCTGTAAATGTGTTTTTTAAATCTGGGCTACATCCCAAATCATTAAAGCGGCCGGCGTGCGGGAGCTCAGGGGGCTGAGGGGGCAGGGCAGCAGACCCCTGACCCAGGTGCCCCCATGTTGCCTGCGTTCCTTCCCCGTGGAACTAACTCTCTAGCTGAGAAATGGAGGACATCGGCTCTGGGGAGGTGGATCGCTCATGCACCAACTTCCCACGGGAGAGACGTAGCTAACAGGATTATACTTTCTGCTTGTTTGTTTAAAGAGAATTGCCAGTGAATGTGTAAGAAGCGAGAACATACTTTCAACCATAAAGATTTTAAAAAATAATAATGAATGTGGGAGAAGCGAGCGGGCTGGAGCAGGCGGTTGTCTAGACTCCTGTGCGCTTCCCGGCTCGGGCGGTCCAGGCAGCCCCGGGGGCCCAGCCACAGACGCCAACTCCTCTGAGAAACGGTTTGGTGGCTCGTGGCTACGGATCCTGCTTCCTCCATTCTTGGGAGGAGCAAACCCTTTCATTGACTCTAACGGGCCGTGCGGTGGCGCATCCCCGCACTCGGGACCCCTTGCATTAAAGCAAAGGAGAAAGCGGGTGGGCCTGTGTGAATGGGAGGCCGCTGCCGGCCAATGCCTGCCTTCGCCCAGCACCTGGCTGGGCAGGAGGGCACAGCAGCACCTGAAGGCACCCCCACGCCACTCCCGGAGGCACGAGGATGAACGCCCGCAGATGGGGCCTCGCCGTCAGGGAAAAGCTCTCCTGGCCACGCGGGGGCTGTCTCGGGAACGACAAGACGAATTAGGGAAAAGCAGCCGTTCAGGCGTCACAGAAAGGCTCGGACCAGAGGCTGTGAAGGTGAAGGAGAGCACAGAGCCTTTATTGAAGTGGGGTGATGAGGCGTGAGCCGGGGCGAGCCCTGGGGGGCAGCGGGGCGTAGAAATGCGATTTATAAAATTTTCAAGGCAAACGATGAGCATCATTGAAGACATCGTCGTTAGCTTAAAAAAAAAAAAAAAAAAAAAAAAGCTTCCGGGATGCGATTCACTCATAGTTTTGGTCACCGGTGCCCGGGGTGACGGGACCTCAGGACGTGTGGAGATTTCGTAAATCGTTTGTATCAAATCTCTCTTTTTTTTTCCTGGTAAACTCCTTCGCGCCTCGGCAGCGGTAACTAGACAGGACTGGGGAGCTCTCGAGACGACTCAAACCTCCAGCACCTCCCAGGAGTCCGCGCTTCTGAGCACAGAAGGCAACGCTGATCGGAGGAAATAAACAAGAAGGTTATTACACACAGGCACGGGCTCGCCACCCTCTAACGCAACGCATCTACGTACAGAGTCCGCTAAGAAGCCTACCGCGCCTTCCGTCTGGGACGAGCCTGGCCGCCCCTCCGCGCCCCCGCCAGCAGGTGCGTGCGTGAGCCCGTGCTCTTACAGGGACCACGGAGGCCTGTGGCGGGCCTTTGGGTTCCTTGGGGCGACAGGGCTTGCAAAAGACTCATGTTAACAAGGGACCCCTGGACGCTCTCTGTGGAAATCAGAGAGGGGGTCTTAAACCTCGGGGCTCAGTGGAGGGACGAAGAGACGCCGCAGGCGAGCGTAACCAGAGGCACTACTGACGGGACGTGGGAAAGCGCCCACGTGGCACGGAACCCGGCCTGGACGGGGAAGGCAGCTACACGCAGGGAAGGTGGCCGACCACCAAGCATCTCTCTTGCATCTCAGAGGTGCCCCTGCCTCGTCCACGGAAGACAGGACCGAACAGCCTTCCCCAGGCCTCCCCCGACCCGCACCCACCGTCCAGGTAACAGCCAGTTTTACTTCATAGCCGCTCTTTACATCAGCACCTTTAGGATAAACCAAGACTCCAGCCTGGCCGGCGTGGCCCAGTGGATGAGCATCGACCTATGAACCAGGAAGTCAGGGTTCAATTCCCGGTCAGGGCACAGGCCTGGGTTGTGGGCTCGATCCCCAGTGGGGGGCGTGCAGGAGGCAGCCGATCCACGATTCTCTCTCATCATGGATGTCTCTCCCTCTCCCTTCCTCTCTGAAATCAATAAAAATATATATTAAAAAAAAAAGATAAACCAACACGCCTAATGAATTCACCAGACTGCCTGCCTGGTGGAGACCTCGCTGGCATCCGGCTGCTGTGGGAGAGGGAGCCATGGTCACAGGGAACTCACGGACTGAAGTTAAACGAAAGAGGATGTGCTAATACCCAGCAACACTCGGCGAAACGTGCAGGTGGCGGCCCCCTGACCCCCTTGCTGTCTAGCATCTGCTCTTGCGACATCCCGGAATTTCTCCCATCAAACCAGGAGGCACCCCCAGTCCGTAACCACCACAGGGGTGCACCACCTCCACCCCTGGGCACCCTCTCTCCACAGCGCCATCTCCTTCCGCTGGTGGGTGATGGGCCAGGTTCAACCTGACAGCAAACTTCAGCTGCAAACGCAAAGGCCAAGTGCTTAAGAGAGAAAAAAATGTGCCAGGAAAGAGCAAGCCAAACACGAGCAGCTTATCAACTCAGAACCGCGCTGGAGTAAATATTTGACTCTGGATAGCAAATAGGCCCGTTTCTAGGCAATTCTTCTGGTTAATAATTCTGTCAACATCCAATTCATTGAGCTCATTATCTCTGATGAAGAGAAGGGGCCTCAGGTGCAAAGTCAACACGCCTCACGAGGACACGCCTCACGGGGACACGCCTCACGGGGACATGGCTCACAAGGACACGGCCCAAGGGGACATGGCCCACGAGGACACGGCCCAGGAGGACACGGCCGAGTTTCCGCGCCATGTGAGTGACATCGCACTAGGACCTGGCTTGTCGTGCTGAGCACCAAGCAGCATGCTAACGTGTTCATAAACGTGAACACGGATTCTGCCCGCCCTGTCCTGACAGAACGCAGGGCCTTCGCCTTGCGGTGTCGAGGCCGGGAAGGCACTTCCGGACACGCTCAGGCCTGTGGGTCTCCGCTGGACGTGACTCCATTCTCTAAGCGTCTCCCCGTGAACCGTGCACGGGGGGAATCAGGAGGAAGCGTAGCTATGACACCTAATGTTCCTCCTCGGGTAAGTGTCATAGAGCCGTTTAGTGGACGCTTTGCTCACAAGGCGCCTCGTGGGAAGGCTGCCCCCGGCCCCCGCGACAGTTCAGTGGGCACGGGAGCGAGCGGGAGGATCAGCTCTCCCGGCCGTCATCGAGGCCTGTCGGTGTCAGTCCCGGCTAGACTGGCAGCGCCGTTTTTATAGAGAGCATCTACCTTCTGAAAAGTTAACTGAGAGGCCATCCATTTCCCACCAACATTCCTGATGAGTGACTAACACACTAAGAAACCAACAGCGTGCCCTGGCTGGTTTGGCTCAGTGGATACAGCTTCAGCCTGTGGACTGTGGGGTCCTGGGTTCGATTCCAGTCAAGGGCACATGCCTGGGTTGCAGGCTTGATCCCCAGTATGGAGCATGCAGGAGCAGCCGATCAATGGTTCTCTCTCACCACAGATGTTTCTCTCTCTATCCCTCTCCTTTCCTCTCTGAAATCAATAAAAAAATAAACAGCTCTTAAAAGAAACAGCTCTACCACTTAAAAAAAAAAAAAAGAAACCAACAGCATGCTAGGATGGAAGGAAGGGACAAGATTCTAGATTACTATAAAAACTGACATGATATCCTCATCACTGACAAAAATACTAGCAAAGCTCTAGGGATTTTTACGGAGTGACCTTGACAGCCACACCGTCACCAGGGAGGTCATGGCTGTGAGCATGGCCAGTGTGGCTCAGCAGCTGAGCGTCAATCCATGAACCAGTTTGATTCCCGATCAGGGCACAGGCCCAGGTTGCGGGCTCAACCCCGTGGGGGGCGTGCAGGAGGCGGCCGATCCATGATTCTCTCTCATCATTGATGTTTCTATCTCCTTCTCCCTTTCCCTTCCTCTCTGAAATCAATAAAAATATTTTTTAACATCGGGTCTGCTGCTCACAGCGGTCATACTCTCCTGACCAGCCCACAGTCTGGAAACCCCACAGCCTAGTCCACAGGGCACGGCAAACACAGCTCACACGCAGCACGGCGTGGGGGAGGGGACGGGAAGAACACATGTGGGCATCTGAGGCGCCAAGGGGGGACTGTTAACAACACTTTCCCTGCCGCCCACGCTCTGTCTGAGCCCAAGCACAGAACCTGAATGTGAATGGAGGTTCCAGATGCGAGAACAGTAAGACACACTCGCGACAGGACGGACGTACAGCGGGACCCTTAATCCTGAAGACCGGACGGCACAGCGGCTACGTGTGACGCCAGCCGGTCCCTGGTCCAAGCGAGAGCTGGAAGCCACGAGCAACCTCTCCGAGCGAGACACACCTGAACCCAGCGCCTGCACGGACACCTCCAGCCGGGAGGGAGAACGCCCAACCTTCCCATCAACACAGAACCTCTGGGTCTGGGCCGACGCCTCTGACCACGGCACCTCTAACAACCAGCATGTACATTTTCTGATGACGCTTTAAGGAGCGTCGGCATGGACCGGGCACACACATACAGGCACACACATGGCCGCCGGCAGAACCCGTGTTCCACACGTCCTGGCAAAGGCAGGCCGTGGCTGGTGAATGCGGGCGGCTGTCTCCCTGAGGGACACATACCTGGTGGGTCTGCCAAGTCTTTAGTATCAAGACCCGGAGAAGGGAAAAGGCGGGAGTCGCACGCACGGATGGGAGGCCACAGAACAAATGAGCAGGCAAAGTGAGCGTTCTTCAAAGTCTTTTACTTCGATTGAACAAGGAACAGCGCCGACGCTGTTCGCTGCAAGGTACACAGTATTCACGAGAACAGTGCTGGTCGTTAGAGGAAATGAACACGCCTCAGGTTCTCCTCCATGCTTTCTCTCTTTTAGAAAGATACTGTTTACCAAAAAGAAACGTCAGCAGTACAGGAAAAACGATTTTCCCAATAAATGTACGAAAACCTAAGATTCCCAATGGAATCAAGATTATCTTCCCGCGATCACCACCTTGCAAATAATCACATGCTTGTGGGGCACCCTGTCCGCGCCCTACGAGGACGTTCACGGTCGACAACGAGGGTGATTCTCTAAGAGAAACCAGTGGGTCTCCGCAGTGGGCAGCTAACACTGAATTCCATTTTATTGTATAAATAATTGTTCCCTTAGCGGTAAACCGGAGTCTACACATTCGCAACAGTCCTAGGAAATAAATACTGTGATTATGCACACGACAGGTCATGACAAAACTAGTTAGAAGAACAAACAGCAGCTCGACACCCTGGATGAAAACCCTGATCGGAATCCAATGGGCACCTTCAAATTTAAAACATTGTCAAGGTAACATCACATCGAAAGTCACATGGTTCGCACGAGGTTGGAGTCTCCGGTTCTGGAACACGTTTTTCAGTTGTGAATTAAAGTAATGAACACGTTGGGAATGGTTGATTTCAGGGATGACATCGGTGTTGGTCTGACTCTCGCGTTATTTTCTTTATAAAAAGTTGCACTCAGTGTCCATTCATGGTCTGACTGGTCTTCAGTATTTCATTAGTGCATATAAAAGAAACTCCTAAAAACCGACAGTGCTTCACACGTGTGTATATGTATACATAAAACAACCTCATCTCAGACATGGCTGTCATGGACAGAGCCACACACACTGATGCTAGACATGAGTGCTTCCACCTACAGACAGCGATTTCAAAAATTCACTTACATTCATTTGATCACAGTAAATATTCCCAAACTCAACGTGTGACACATGACAGAATATACATCTTGTTTGCACCCAAAGCTGACCACCACCGACATGTACAGTGTGATTGAAACAAGCCGATGTTTAAAAACGTTTTAATTCAAGATAACAATTCCATGGGAGGAGGCGGAAGACTGGGAGGAAAGGAAGTATTTGGTCTTTGTGAGGCAATACAAAACAGACCATTATCAAAGACCATTTCGTTTGGAAAGATCGACAATACCAAAAGCATCAAGTGGATATAAGAAAATAGCTTTTGTCCGTGTGATTTAATTAAAGCTGTTTACAGGTAGGTATTCCCTCCCACGGAAGCATGAACTTTAAAAAAGAGATGAGAGACAGGCAGGCGCAGAGCCCGGGCGGGAGGCGCCGCGTGCAGAGTCCACAGCCAGGGCTCACGCGGCAGGTGGGGGACGGACATGTGGCCTCTCGCCCGATCACAAGTTAAAAAAAACACCGCAGAGGAAACAAACATGGAATCTCATACCTGCCCACTGCCCAGCCGACAGCACGAGAGGAAGCGGGTGCCGGTTCACGTTCGGAGATGAGCGAGCTGTTCAGTGTTTACACGAAAGTACATAGTACGGATATATATTCGTTTGTACAAAATAAAATCAATGTCATTTGCCACCATAAACACCTTTACTCGAGGGAGGAGACGTGCTCGCAGCGGCCGGTCCTGGGGGCCCCACTAGGTCATTCAACGCAGAGCAAGTCGAGTGCGAGAGCTAGTCACGTCCCCACGCGTGGATGTTAGGATGACAATTCAGATTATTTTGCAAACTAATCCTGAGAAAAATCTGTTTACAATTTAAACAGTAATGTTATGTAAAAAGTCTTAACAAATCCACTATTACAAATATCGATTTCCTATGTGGTCATCTATATATACACACAATAAAATGGTAAATATATGCAAAAATATTTAAAAAACACATGCACAGACCACTTCCCCCTGGGAATCTGGGCTTCCTATGAGAGACCTGTTCTCCTCCCGCTCCTCCAAAACCCCCCTCCTCCCCCCACCGCCCGACTCTGCTCCCTAACTCTGCATAAAGCCAGAGAAATAGATCTACTTTACATTCAGGCTTTGAACCTGAAACGACCCTGTTGTAGCAAATGACTTATCAAACGAGCAGCCCTCCCCCCGTTTTGCGTGCGTTTTGCTTTTGCCGCTGTCAGTCTTCATGATCCATCCGCGACGAGCCAGGAAAACACACAGTTGCTCAATCAACACGTGGCCAGCGCCGGCTCCTGAACGGGTCCCAGGAGGCCCCGGGCCGCTGTCGGGGCGTGAGGTCACTGCGCACAGCAGGCGTCCGTGGCACCGCCGACTACCTGCACAGGTCGGCCAGGGGCGCGTCCCTCTTGTGCTTCCTCCGCTTGCCGTGGAAGCACTGGTTAGTGGGTTTGCCTGGATGTGGCTTGTTTGCCACCAGGACACCATGGCTGGTGGGAGCTGTACCTGGGAAGCCTTTGCTAGAAGAACGGAAGAACCGGGCGGGTCCGTGCTGCGGGAAGGAAGCGGGCAGAGACGTCAGTACTATGTGGCGCCCACCCGGCTCACCCACCCCTGGGAGCTCTCAAACCAGGGCTCCTCCTGAGCTCCGGAACTGGCGCTCTGTCCCTGGGATGCCGAGCACAGACCACCCTGCCCTGGAGCCTGCCAGCCAAGACACCACAGAAGTGGCCCCGGGGCTCCGACACCAGGTGCGTGGGGACTGGCCGCCCTCCTGCCGTCACCTGCCACGTTCACCGCCCCTCGGGGCGATCCGATCGGGGCACGGGTCTGAGGCCGAGCCGGTGAAGGACCTGCAGGTCAGCGGAGGCATGCGTGACGGACACGGCCAGCACGGGGAGAGGTGGGATGGCCTCAGGCTGGGCCGGGAGCAAATGGCTTCTCCACCATCAGGTGTAGTGCCCGTGATGATACAACTTCAGGCAACAAAACAGCTTAAAATAGAGGCGCTCTGAGGCCTTTGTAAGTGAAAGCTGATGCCAAACACTGACCATTTCAGCCCAGACACCTGCATCGGCCATGAACACATCCCAGGGCCCGCTATTCCCAGGTATGCGCACACGGCCACCGGTCACACCGAGTTGCCCCTGCAGAGACTTAGGTGCAAGGAGACCCTTTACAGCCGCTGCGGCCTCTCTGCTGAGTCTGGGATGAGGGCGGCGGGCTGGCATCGCACCAGGACCAGAACGGGACACCGGGAGGTCTGTGTCCCAGGCCCTGTCACTAGAAGCCCATCGTGCAGTGCAACCTCTTAGAACCAAGCAGGTTTGCTCTTTAACCTGAGTCTCCTGCAAACCCACGCCGTACACGTGTAACTGGCATGTAAGAAGCTGGACATGCGCTGCACTGAATACTCAGTGATGCACACATGTAACTGACATGTAAGGGACAACATACTCTGCACTGCCTGCTCAGTGACGCACACGTGTAACTGACATGTGAGGAACAATACTGCACACGTGTAACTAACATGTAAGGAATGACATGCTCTGCACTGCCTGCTCAGTGACGCACACGTGTAACTGACATGTGAGGGACGACACGCTCTGCGCTGGCTGCTCAGGAGAAGCGCGCTCACGCACCTGTGACTTGCTGGCGCTGCTGGGTGTGGCGGGGGCCGGGGCGCTCTGCACCTTGCCCCCCGCCGCTGGCGAGGACTCCACGGCCACCTCCTGCGACCCCACTCGGCTCCCGGCGGACGGACGGCAGAGCAGCTGCTTCGGGGTTTTGCACGGCGTGGCGTCCGAGTCCTGACACAGGTCGCACGGGTTACAATGTGGCATGTGAATAACTTAGTCAACATTCAAAAAGAAACCCATTTCAGCTAAGTGCTCCCGGACCCATTTAAACATCTGGGAACTGAAGGAAGCACAGAGGACTTTACCAAGAGCAGTGGTTACGTTTTCCTCCGAACACTGAAAGTGGCTCATTCCCCAGAGGGTGTCTGTTCGTTCCTCCCTCCCGGGCACATCTGCCTCCGCCCCTGCGTCTGAGCTGCCTCGCTCGGCACGGTCCTCCCAGCACCCAGCTCAGCTCTGCCCGTGAGGCCTTCGCGCCCCCGACGCCGTGCAGGCGCTGTCGGCAGGGAAACGGCGTCCTTCCCACATTCAAGCCCCCTGCCTCCCGCCTCCCCGGCCAACATGCAGCACTGGGGGGCCGTCTCGGGTCTCAGTGCCGTAAACTCCATCAACCCGAGGGGAAGGGGGGCTGTGGGAGTGGTCCCCAAAGTCCCCCCGGGAAAGGCGGAGAGCAGACAGGCTGCTGGGGGTGGGGAGGGGATGCCAGGGCTGCTGACAGGTCTGCGTGGGTGATGGGACTGTGTTGGGATCAGCTGGGTGACAGCTGTCCAGCACTGTGAGTGCACTGGAAGAAAGGAATCAGATGTTTTCAACGTGAACTTGACGTTACAGCCCAGCCGGTTAACATCCCACCAGGAGGCTCCGAAGCATCTGAGGGAGGAGCCTCGCAGAGCGACGCACACGCTCCACCTGCGGATGCCGACAGCGGCGGCCACTGCCTTAGACGCCCACAGGGACCCCTGGGTGGGGTGGGGCTGGGACTGGCTGACGGCGTCCTGGGGATGCTCCCTCTCCCCCCTCTCAGGAGGGCTGGGTTCTCACGTGTACGCATTTGTAAAAACTCCGTGAATGTACAGGATTCCTGATGTGTCCATCTCATGTCAAAAGCAACACTGGGACCACCCTGTGCTCTGGCTAACGGGGGCATGCAGCACTTGGGGCGCCCACTGACCTCCCCCGGGAGCCTGTCAGGGAAGCAGCAGGAATGGAGCCTCCCCTTCGTACCCACTGCGTGCCGGAGGGGCAAGCGCCATGTGAGCACCCACTGCGTGCCGGAGGGGCAAGCGCCATGTGAGCACCCACTGCGTGCCGGAGGGGCAAGCGCCATGTGAACACCCACTGCGTGCCGGAGGGGCAAGCGCCATGTGAACACCCACTGCGTGCCGGAGGGGCAAGCGCCATGTGAGCGGTGGAGCCCGGGCAGGGGCACTTTCGTGCGTGCATGTGCGCGGGAAGCTTGTCGATTGTAACTGACAGTGAGCAGCATTGTGAACATCTGAGATTCCCAGTAACGACACAGTGAGCGAGCCCCTCCGCCCCGACGCCGCCCCGTACTCACCACGTCGCTGGAGCTGGACTGGGTGGCGGATGAGGAGGACACGGGGCCCGAAGAGGAGTTGGAGGAGTGCTTGCTGAGCGGCTCCGCGGTCTTGCCCCTGCATTTCCCGAGGCTGTCGCTCTCGCCCGAGAGGCTCCTGTGACATTTCTCCAGCTGCGGGGGCTCCACCATCAGGGTGACACCATTTCCTGAGAGGGGGCGGAGGGGAAACGTGTCTTCCCGCGAGTCAGGCCCCGTGGGGACAGCGGTGGCGACGGCGCGGGACTCACCGTTGCACGAGGGCTCAGGCCTGCTCGGCAAGCCCCACTGCTTGGAGATCCAGTCCCGGTACGTGGCGACCTCGTCCGTCACCCTGATGATCCTGCCCAGGATGCTGCGGGGTGAGAGGAGAGGGGAGTAAGCCTGAGGCCGGAACCTGGCTGCTCGGGCGCCCGCCGAGGGGGGCGTTACCTCTCCGTCTCGTTGTTGGGGTAGTGCTTGGCGATGGGCGACACGGCGTGGCTCAGCACCACGTAGGCGTAGTCGAAGGCCTGCTTCACCTGCATGGCTCCGTACGAGCTCCTCCCGACGTCATTGCCTGGGGAGAGGGGCAGGTCAGGGGGGCCACCACCGCTCCTCAGGGCTCTGCCTGCAACGCAGGCGATCGGGGCCCCGCAGAGCTGCCCTGGGCCCCAGCGTGACGTCCCGACTGAGCAGTCAGAACGGGTGCTCGGGCCTCCACGTGCCCGGCCTGCCAGGCACCACCCCACAGGCTTCCTGCAAACAGGACCTGCCGGTTTCTCCGGAGAGAGCCCAGGCGACATGCTCCTGTCCTCCCAGCTGTGTGAGCACCGCCCACGGGGTCAGGAGCTCCGCACAGCAAGGCCGTGGAGCTCAGTCTTTCTGTAGAGCAGGTCCCATAAACGGCTCCTCAAGGAGGAAACACATGGGACTGTTCAGTCACGAGATGCCCAGGCAGCCGGCAAAGGCCAAGGCCACAACTTCCCTCCTGCCCTGTCAGAGCTCATGCCACAGCACAGGCGAGTGCCGTGCCCGAGTCGACAGCGCAGGGCGGCGGAGCTTCAGCCACACCAGGAGGCACCGCTGCCCAGGGACCTCGGAGACGACGAGCACTCGGCCCCCGGGAGCACGGGGGGAGGGGGGAGCACCCTTCTTCCCTCCCACCGCTCGACGCTGGGGCTGCATGCAGACCACGCAGGACTGACGGGGAGAGGAAGCTAAAGGAAGACTAGCCGCCTCTCTGAACCCCTCGCTCACTCCGCTCGGGAGTCTGCTACTGGGCCACCATCCCGAAGACCTGAGGCCTCACGCTGAAGCCCCGGGGAGACAGCCCACACCCGGGAGACTGAGGGGGGGAGGCCGGAGCGGGTAAAGGGGTAATTGGTGATGGAAGGAGACGGCACCGGGGTGAACGGTCAGTGACGGCCTGCAGAACTGGGCACCCGAAACCCATGTAGCTACGAACCATGTCACCAGTCAATTAAACTAAAAAATAAAAGCCCTGCTTGGCAACAGGCTGGAATTGGGTGACGAGGACACGAGAAAGGAGACAAGTGGCTGTCGGAATGGAGACCAGACCCACCCCAGCCACAGCCACTCCCACCCACACCACTCTCCACTCATCTGCAGCGTGTTTTCTGGTGTGTGTGTGTGTGTGTGTTCATGTTTTTGCTGGTGTGTGCCGACTTTCATATATCTGCACATGAAGTATTCTGATGACCAGAGAATGTCCACATTAGAAGCTGATCCTGAATGTTTTGTCCAAAGTGCCAACCACCACACGGTGACCACGCGGCGCCCCTCCCCCGCCCGCCCACGGATTACTGATCTCAGTACCTGGCTGTAAAGGGTCCTCGATGTAGAGCATCGACGGCCTGTAGCCATCCAGCATGTTCTTCTGAACTTCGTCTTTGGCCACATATGAGCCCCCATCCTTTATCCGGATGCCAGTCTTTAAATAATTGAAGTGCCGTCCATATAATTCAAAAAACTCTATTAAGAGAACACCATAGTTTGTGTTGGGGACGCAAGCATCTTCCCTGGGGTGTAACTACAACCAGAAGGAGAAGAAAAGAAGTTACGCTGCACGTCCTCTGACTTCTCTGGGGGGTGACACATGACATCTGACTTCTACCCCAGCACTGCCCGCTTCTCACGGCTGATACACAACACCCCGCCCCCCCGGACAGAGGGCTGGGCCACCGGGAGGCGGGGCGGACGGCGGCCCCAGGATGGGCAGGGCTGGCTGCCACGACGCCACGCTGAGTCCGGAGCAGGCCAGGCTGCTGGCAGCGCTGGGCCCCATAAACCTGCTCAGGGCGGCGGGACTTCCCCTCCCCTCGCCCCCGGCAGGCCCAGCCCAGCGGGACTCCAGATGGGCGCTTAGAGGACATCGCTGTGCGTGGAGTTTCTACTGCTAGTCACCGTTACGGAAGCCACACCCCACCTTTAAAATGTGCAGTGAGAAATCTCAAACAACAGAACACGTGGGATTAAAAACAAAGCGATATTCTTTCCCAGGGACTTTGAAATACTTGCTAAATTACAAAAAGGTGACAATTTAAAGGGGAACGTCAATGAATAAATAAATGAATAAAGGGGAACGTCGTAAGTGATCCGGGCAGCGGGCAGCTCCCCCCGGGACTCCCCGTGGTGTCCCCGTCGTGCACACGGGCCTGCGAGCCAGACTCACCTGGAGGAAGCTGACCGCCATGAGGAAGAGGCTGTAGGAGCCGATGCCCCCCGTGAACACTTCGTTCAGGTCCCTCTGCAGGAGGAACTGCTTCAGCACCAAGACCAAGTACGGCAGCACCGGGTACTTCTGCAAAGGAGCAACGCGTCAGCGGCCCTGCGTGAGGAGCGCTGAGCATGCCCGGTCCCCCCGTTCCCAACTGGCGGGCACCCTTCCCGCCCCATCTGAAGGGCGACTGTAAAAGCAACAGCAACGGGGGAGCACGGGACGTGCCCACGACACACAGCACCGGAGCCCACGCTGCGCCCACAGCCGGCAACACCACGCGCGTCTGGTGACGGTCACTCCGGCCGCCACCGCCCGATGCTCAGTGGCAAACAGGTAAGAGAAGCAGCGCAGGGCAGTCCCAACACCTCCAGCACCGAGTCAGCGGACGTCAGAGGGGCGTTTCTCAGGGGCAGCACCCCCAGGCAGACCAGGGCCCCCCAGGCCAAAGCGGCCGGCCTGCGGCTCCCGGGGCAGGCGAGCCTTCCCCACGCAGAGGACGAGACCTGAGCCGGCGCCAGGGCAGTGCAGCCCACGCCCCTTGGGCACAGCCTCACTCAGCGCTCCCAGGAGCCAGGCCCCGGCCGCTCTCACGGCCCCCGCGGGGGTGGGTCGCCAGGGATGCCCGGTTCCTCCCTGGCACTAAGAACGCGACGCTTCCATGAGAAAGAAAGAAGTGTGGGCTCCTGCAAGTCATGTCCGAGCAAGCAAGCAGGAGGAGGAACAAGTACAGAAGGCAGCACTGTGCAGCGAGACGGAGGAAGTCAGAAATAGTCTCTTTAAATGAAGGAAGCCTGTCTGTGTGGGTAGGAAAAAAACCTCCAAAATATTAAGTTAAAAAAAGGAGAAGACAAGGCCCTGGCCGGTGGCTCAGTTGGTTAGAGCACTATCCCAACAGGCAGTTTGCAGGTTCAATCCCCGGTCAGGGCCATGCAAGAACCAACCAATGAATGCGATTTAAGTGGTACAACAAATCAATCTCTCTCTCTAAAGATCCATACAAAATTTTCTAAAATTGTGGGTTTTTTTTAAAAGTATAAGATAATGAGCGTACAGGGTGCCATTCCTTTTGTTAAAAATCTAAGAGAAGAATAAACAAGAAAAAAAGGTTGATGATATAAAGCCACTCTAAGCCTGTAGGGTGTAAGGTATCCTTTTACACCAGTAAATTTTTATTATTTCTATTAACTCAATTGGAAACATTTCTGGGAGAAGAAAATTTACGCACAGCCGGCACCTCCCAGTGTGGGGTTGGGGCTGGAATTCCTCCCTCTCTCTTTCCTATACTCTGAACGTGTACACAAGAATAAAGAAGTTAGCGTGTTGCTTATTAAACAGGGAAAGGCGAACCCGTAGAGCTGCTAAAAAAACTGTCAGCGTCAGAAGAGATGTGGACGTAACCACAGCAGCCTGCCGCTTCTGCTCGGGGCGTCCTGGGGGCGAGGCCTGCAAACGCTCCGGAAGAAAACGCAGCAGTCCAGACGGCTTCCATCTCCCCCAACAGAGGGAGGAGCCCGAGGGACCGCCTTCAGGTGCCGGGGACTGAAGCCTAGAGCAGTCGCCTGGGCGGGTCCCAGGCTGAACTCTTATGATCGGAGCCCAGCCTGTGTGGCTCAGTGGTTGAGCGATGACCTATGACCCAGGAGGTCACGGTTTGATTCCCGGTCAGGGCACAGGCCTGGGTTGCGGGCTCCATCCCCAGTGGGGGCGTGCAGGAGGCGGCCGGCCCATGATTCTTTCTCATCACCGATGTTTCTATCCCTCCCCCTTCCTTTCTGAAACCAATACAAATACATATTTAAAAGACGGACAGATCCTGCCCCACACCGTGGCTCCCGCCCTCCTCTCCCACGAGCAGAGCAGCTTTCTCAAGTGTGGCTCTCACTCGAGGCCACGTTGTAAGTGACTGATTCTCGGGGGGGCTCCGGAGAGAAGCGCTCGCCGGCGATCGCATGCACCTCTCTCAGCGCCAGGACGGGCCCTCCCGCCACGCGCGGCCTGGCCGCCTCCCGGCGAGCGTGAGCCCTGACCTTGGTGAAGTCTTTGATCAGGTCCGCCGCCCGCACACCGTTCTGCACGTTGAAGCTGATGTCCACCTTCACTTCTGTGAAGGAATCTGTTAACTTAATGATAGGCACCTGCAGGGAGAAAGGGCGAGTTAAATCGCTTTACCGGAACCAGGGGCAAGACCGGGGCGCGGGGTGAACGGTGTGAGGCCCCACCCCTCTCGGGGCAACAAACAGGAGGTCCTGAGGCCTGCGCTCCCCGCCAGCCTGCCTTCCAGAAACTTCCCTCTGCACAGCTGGCGCTTCCCCTCACACTGCGTATCCTGTCGTTCCCACGGCTGAGTTTGGACACCCAGTGACAGAACCCTTCCTGACGCCACGTCTGGGAAACAGCTTCCTATCACTGACCGCCAAGCAGTCAGGGGGGCCGCGAGGCTAGTCACACGCAGGCCCCTGCATCACGGTCAGTGTGGCCAGGAGCCCGAACAACCCAGCAGGAGGAGTGAAATGCAAGAATCATCCCCAAATGGAAAATGATGAAGATTTCTACGAGACGTGTGGAATTCTTCATAAGAACAAGAAAAGCTCCGTGTGCACCACATGCGAGAAAACGCGGGTGGCACCCCGCAGTCCCAGCCACCCGCCGCCAGGCTTCCCCGGGGACATCGAGTGCGGACCCCTGTGCTATGCAGGCGCGTCTGGGCTCCCACGGCAGCTCCCCGACGGCCAGGCCAGGCTGGTGAACGCCAGTTACGGCCCGTGTCCCGGACACAGACTCGGACGGAGCGGAGCAGCTCCGGCTGGGCCGCTGAGAACGCCCGACAGACCCTGGGCTCTGCTCTCCACTGAACAAATCCCTGCAGGACCCGTGGGCTAACCGGTGCCCTCTGAAGGGAAGGTGTGACCGCAGGAGGCCATCTGTGTCACACACTGACGGAGAGAAGGCGCCAGTGCCCGGGCCCGACCGACCAACCCCACAGGGCAGGCTGGGGCGTGAGGGCGGCGGGCGAGGGGCCGGGGGACTCACGGTGGCTTTGTCCAGGACTTTCACCGAATCCTCGTCGGCGACCTTGTGCTTCCGGAGAGCTTCCTCCAGGGTCCAGAGCGGGAGGTTCTCCCACTTCCCGAACACCACCAGGTCGATGTCACTGGGCAGAGCGAGAGGGGCCGTTCCCCTGAGCGTGAGGCCCGCTCTCCCGGCCCTGAGGAGGGGGCTGGTGACTTTAACAGCCGCCTCCTGAGTCATTTCACTCAGGCCAGGCTCCGGGGACAGGCGACTGTGAAAGCAGAACCTCAACAAGACCCCAACAGTTCCTGTTCGTCCAGCTCTGGGGCTAGCATCTGAAGACTGTGGCTGAGAGCTGTGCGTCAGTGAGAGCAAGACAAGGTGCCGCCACCGTGTAAACAAGGAGGAGACACCCGCACGTGCCCTCTCCCACGCTCGGCCCGACCGCCGTCCGGAAGGAGATGCCAGGACTGCCCAGCGCCCCTCCCGGGACAGAGGCCGTGCAGCCCTTCCCTGTGGTTATTGCTGTGCCCTTTCACCTCGGGATGATTGTTAGGAAGAGCGACGGGGTTCTGCGGGCCCAGCACCGAGACAGGCACAAGTGTTAGTGAACCCGAGTGGACGCTTACGGCCCTGGCTGGGGGGGGTCACGGTGCAGCTCCCAGTGAAACGGCCCCCAGTACACGCAGGTGCCTCACCCAAAGGCCCCCCTGGCGTGTGAGTGGCTGGGGACGGGCTGAGGCCTGCGGGGCCAGCGATAGCCCCATTGCTGGGCTGTGGGCAGGCGAGCAGAACCTTCCCCAGCGCACAGAGGACCTGAGCTGCGCCCGGACGGGCGCCCCGTCACCCACCACAACGATGCAGGCGGGACCTGTGCGCCTGCTGACAGCGGTCGGCGTGACATCCACCCCCGGGGAACCCACATCGCAGACAGGAATGGGAATGTCCGCTTCACCATCCGCTTTATTTCTACGTTTACAATCCAACAGGCCAAACATGCACCCGAGGGCCAGGCCCACCCCGAAGGCGCCGTGCACTCACCTGGTGGGGAGGTACAGGCCCGTTTTGAAGCTCCCAAATATCTGGACCTGAAACAGAAACGACAGTGGGTTCCATGCCATCAGCTGAGAGCCACCAGCCACGGAGAAAGGCCGGTGTCTGCTGCCCTCTGCTGGCGCCTCTGAGCAGTGCAGCGGGTTCTCCCCACCACGCTCCAGGGAGCAGTTACACACTCTGACACGGGTCCC
Organism: Myotis vivesi; assembly: GCA_035771395.1. Lineage (NCBI taxonomy): Eukaryota > Metazoa > Chordata > Mammalia > Chiroptera > Vespertilionidae > Myotis > Myotis vivesi. The sequence continues at coordinate 2,826,934 of JAWPEG010000015.1, read as the reverse complement.
TGCCCCCCAAACACAGTCCCTGCCCCCCGGGGGTAGCAACCTCAGCATCCTGACATGTGGAGCAGATCATTCTCGGTTGGGGGGACTGTCCTGGGCCCTGTGGGGTGTGAGCAGCACCCCTGGCCTGCGCCCAACCCTGGTCTGCGCCCACCATCTGCCAGGAGCACTCACCAGTCATAAGAATGAAAACTGTCTCCCACCCACAATGCCAGATGCCTCCGGGGGCACATGCCCCACCTCCCCCTCCCCCTCCCCCAACCCCCCCACTGAGAGCCACTGACTCAGGCCGACAAGAGAAGCCATGGGGCGGCAGCAGCTGCTCAGTGAAGTCTGCGTGTCCTCTTCTCTCCTCTCCCGCCACCTACAGCCCCTCACCTGAAGTGTTTGTGTTTTACCAAATGGAAAAAACCCCCCCAAAAAAAGCCCCCTTCGCCACCCAGGACAGAGCCTAAGAAAAGCTACATAACACAGGAAGGGAGTCTAACGGGGGCCCTGAGAACGCACGATCGTACAACAGACCCTCAAGGGAGCCCTAAGAGTGCAGCCGACTCAGTGCAGGAACAAAAACCGCAATAAGCAGAGGCAGCCCTGGCCGCCCCCCCCACCCCCGCCAATGTGCGCACTGGGGGGGGGGGCTGTGCGGGGAGCCGGGTGGAGGCAGGAGAACAGAGAACAGCGTGTGGGGGGGGGGAGAGGGGGGCGAGGGGGGGGGTGACAGACGCCGGCATCGGCCTGAGAACATGACCCCCAGACGACAGGAGCCGTTCCTCCGCCCTCCTTCCCTCTAAATGACACTGTTCATCTGCAGGCTGGAGCCGAGTGGCGCTGACACGCGCCTCGGGTAGCAGAGCGCACAGGCGTGCCCTCCTCACACCGCCTCCTGTGCTGCCTCTGCCAGGCCACCAGCCCGAGGGCCCGGCCTGGAGCAGCCGACTCCGTGCTAATGACTTGGTAGCCCCGTGCTAAAGGCTGAAGGAAACTCTTGGCTGCAGATGCGCGGGTAGCGGCCCCGGAGGCCGGGTGAGACACCGGCCCGCACGTCCCCCGCCCCCGCCGGGCAGTGCTCACGTCAGCGCTGGGCCAGAGCTCCTTAATGACGCTCTCGATCCTATTCACCACCTCCATCCGCATCTTCTCCTCCTCCGGCCTCGGCGACATGTACTCGTAGAAGTCGCTGATCTCCTCGTGCAGGCTGGGAAGAAAGGCAGAGACGGTCACACGGGCGGCCCCGCCTCAGGAAGCCACGGCCTTAAATAGCCTCATCTAATTAAGTCTGGTAACTCCGCTGATGACGTATCCTCGATTGCTACCTTAATTTTAACGCTGCAACTCATGCTGAGCTAAAATGGGAACGTATAGAACTTAATCAAAAATAGCAAAATAGCCGAAGCCGGTTTGGCTCAGTGGATAGAGCGTCGGCCTGCGGACTGGAGGGTCCCGGGTTCGGTTCCGGTCGGGGGCGTGTGCCTGGGTTGCGGGCACATCCCCACTGGGAGATGTGCGGGAGGCAGCTGATCGATGTTTCTCTCTCATCGATGTTTCTAGCTCTCTGTCTCTTTCCCTTCCTCTCTGTGGAAAATCAATAAAATATATTTAAAAAAAAAAAATAGCAAAATAATTCCACAAAAGACGGACGTCCAAGGAGTCCCGCTGGCATGCTGACAGTGGCAGGAACCCGGAGGTCGGCCCGGGCAGCCCTGACCCCGGGACATGGAGGGACCCAAGCCCCGGACAGGACGCTCGGGAAGTCACTGCAGCCCGGCGCATGTGGCGGTTCTGCTCGCCTTGGGCTCGCCCTTCCTGGGGACGCACCGACGGGCTGTCTGGAAGTGCCAGGCGACGATCTGGAAAAGCACCTTAATCCGCCGGCACTTCCTCCGGGAGCCTGAGGCCGGAGTGCAGACTGGCCTCGTGTACCGCGGGGCCCTTCTCAGATGCAGCCGGCCGACGGTCGGGGCAGCACCGGCCCGGAAGGAGCCCAGTGCATCTGAGTGACCTCTTCAGGAGGCCCTCCGCTGGGTTTTTACAAGGAAACTGGTCCATGCACACACACATGCGCGCGGGAACACACACACATGCCTGCACTCCCGTGTCTCCTCTGCCAGGAGACCACTCTGCCTAGGTGTCACTCAAACGCAGTGAGTCCAATCGAAAGGCCACATCTTCCTCCCAACCCCATTCCTTCTCCGGGGCTCCCCTCCGGGGTCACTGCTTCCCCAACAGAATCTGCAGCGTTTCCCTGTCACATCCTTCCTCATCCTCTGGAGCTAACGGGTCTCCAAATCCTATCCCTCCCCCCACCCTCCAAAAACCCCAAACCCACTTCCAAACCAGGCCCTGCCCCCTTAGGGCTCCCATCCGCCTCCCTAGGCCCAGGCGGCAGCCCCACAGGGTCTCCGTGGGTGCCAATCTGGGCCCTGGCCTACTCCCTCTTGGCATGCCTACCTGCGGCCTTCACCACAGCCCAGAGCAGCGCCTGCGCCCCTGCAGCCCTGGGCCCGGAACCCCTTCCCACGAGCCTTCAGCTCACACGTCACCTCCCAGGTACGACTCCGACGTCCCCAGGGCTCCCGGCCACTCCGCTGGCCCTCCTCCTGCCTGGCGGTCAGCACAGCCATTGGCCCGCTCACCGGCCTCCCCACTCAGACGCCCCGCTCCTGGCTCAGCCCTGTCCCCGGCCCCAGCGCAGCCCAGGGACGCTCTCCCTCGCTCACCCGTGTGCCCATGCCCACGCCCACGTGGTCATACAGGAGACGGTGAGCCTGCTCATACGGTCCAAGGAGATGGAGGCTCACACTGTGGGGGAACGACAGAACCGGAGAGGAGGGCAGGGTGGCCCGAGGGCGACAGGCGTCCTTGAAGGTGAGGACGCGACCCCACTTCTCAGAAACACGTCTCCCCGTGCACAGCACTGTGTGCGCATGGAACTGGTCCACAGCGGAGGGGCACAGGCCTTCTCAGAACGCAGTGCCCTCCTGTCTGCCTGGTGAAGTCTGCCCATATGCCAACTTCCTACCGTACTGACCAGGAGCACCAAAGCTACAAAGAAAAGAAACGTACTCACCCCCCCCCCCCAATTCTCACTATATCTTAGATGTAAAAAACAAGGGAGAGAGAAGATGCGGTGGCAGCGTACGACTGAATAGGGAAAGGAGCCTCCATATCCGACTTCCACAAACTGTGTAGGCACTGGCAACCATGGTCACGGCTAAAGAACGAATGTCACTGTCCCCCTCCTGGGTGAGGGCCTGGCAGGAGGCACGGAGGATGTGACCACAGGGTGAAGTTTTCCTTCCTTTCACCTTTTTTTTTTTAAATATATTTTATTTTATTTTTTTACAGAGAGGAAGGGAGAGAGATAGAGAGTTAGAAACCAATGAGAGAGAAACATCGATCAGCTGCCTCCTGCACACCTCCCACTGGGGATGTGCCTGCAACCAAGGTACATGCCCTTGACCGGAATCGAACCCGGAACCCTTCAGTCTGCAGGCCGACGCTCTATTCACTGAGCCAAACCAGTCAGGGCTCCTTTCGCCTTTGAAGCGCGGCCCTCAGACCCGCTTTCCTAGAAATTGGAGCGTCCTTTTACACGCCAGCGCCTCCACCTCCGGACACGGGTCCCTGGGCCAGGGTTTCAGGAGGATGGTTCTCGTTGGATTTCCCTGTCCCACCCCCTCTCCTGCTATGAGACAGCGGAACCTGCTGGCTTCTTCCCTCCGCGTCTTCCTTCGCCCCCAACCCTGCTGACAGCTTTGCAGTGCCGCGCACACTGGCTGCCAGCTTTGCGGTGCCGCGCACACTGGCTGGCCGGCCACACTTCCTCAGGCGATGGGCGGGTCTGCACGGTCCTCATCCGCTAGAGGTGGACGCTAACCGACAAATGTCACGTAGGCTTGTCTCAGTCAAGTCACTGTCACCAGCATCTGTTCTGCTTTCGCCAGGAAAAGGAACATGGTGGTTTCTTCCTTCGTGGCGACGATGAGGATGAGGATGAGGATGAGGATTAAAATAAAAGCGACAACTCAGAGTATGTGGCCCCATCTCCAGCTCGCACAAACAAGCCACGAAGTTCATCGTGACAGCAAAAAGGACGAAAGCCAAATAGCAGACCAACACCTTCATGTTAATCAAGTCTCCTCCCCTTCCCGGTTCCAAACCGGGTAAGCTTTCCTCACAAACAACGAAGCAGAAACCACGCCTGACGCTTCCACGGGGCAGCCACGCTGACCACAGAAACACAGAGTCCTTAGAGCACAGATTATATAATCCCCGGACGCACATGTATGCTGCATAAGCCTCACACCAGATCCCTTTAGTAGTAAATGCCTGGCGCACCTGCCACTACCTTTCCCGTCCGTGTGCGCTGCGGGGAGAAGCCTCTGCCTGACCCCCATGCAGGCGCCTGGCCCGGCTGCTCTTTCTAACGGACTCCCACGCAGGTAGCCCCTGCTCACTCACCAACCCCTGCAGGCTCCACGCATTCAGCCCCGGCTCTGAGGCCAGGGACAGTTGTGAAGCCCCAGGGACACACTAGGAGATGGATCAGACAGCCCCCAAATTAGTACACACACACACACACACACACACACACACACACACTCCCCCGGGAGCACCCCGCCACCCCTTCTCCTCCGGCTGCGGGGGGAAACCATGGCAGTGAGATGCAGGCTACAGATCAGCACTGAGCACGCCTGAGGCCTGCGCCCAGGGGAGCAGCGTGGACGGCAGACGGCCGCGCCCTATGGAGGCGCCACAGGAAGGGGAAGGAGAAGCCCGTGGGCTCGCTGGCGGGGCGCGGCCGTCCAGGGCACCCAAGGCTGCCAGTCAGATCGCCGGTTACACTGCCGGTTACATTGCCAGTGGGGGCATGAGAGACGGCCAGTCCATGTTCTCCTTGTGCACTGGTGTTTCTCTCTCTCTCTCTCTCTCCCTCCCTCCCTCCCCCCTCCCCTCTCCCTCTCTCCATCTCCCTTCCTCTGTCTCTAAAAATCAATAAAAAATATTTTTTTAAAGGAAAAACAAGCTCCTCCCCCCCAAACTGGAATGTGGGCATCTCCTTCTAACTGTTCACACTGGACAGCACAGGAACTAAGTCATGTGAGTCACACATGGAGCCGGGTGTCAGCTAAGTGGCGGACAGCCCATCCGTTCCCTGTGGGGACTTTCACATTGTGCTTAAATCTCAGTATCACCCCGAAAACACCCGCAGAAGCCTGCCCTGCTCACCCCGCGCCTCCCTGAGAAGGGAGCCGCTCGGGATTCCCGGCCCACATGTCTGCTCCCACCACACCACTGCCAAACGGGACCGGGACGGGTCTGCACTCCGGTCAGGAGCAGGGTCAGCCCTGACAGGTGCACGGTGCACACCTGCCAAGTTCTGAGGTTTTCCGAGCAGAGGAGGTGGGGAGAGAACTGAGTGGGCACGTGGCGGAGCAAGAAAGGCACTTGGAACGCGCTCGCGACATCATGGCCGGCATCCCGACCTCACACTGGCAGAGATTTGACTAGACTGAGTCATCTGTCCCATAACACTCATTTCCACTTTTACTGGTTTTGTCATTTTATATGAATTTAACTTGTTAGTTCGTTTTGTTTTTATAATCTTTGAAGATAAGCATGTTATACTTGTGTGCATTCTCACTTTGTAATAAGAACAATTTCAGCGACGGTGCGGAGAGTAGCCAAAGGGGAAGGACAGCCTTGGACCAATGGGGCTGGGGAAACTGGACATCCACATGCAGAGCAATGACCCGGGACCCCTACCTCACACCACACACAGAAGTTGATCCAGGATGGAGCAAAGACCCAACCTTACCAACTAAAACTGGAAACACGAAAAGAAACGTGGCAGAGTCGGCAGGGAACTTGGCATTTGGCAGGGCTGGATATGATACCACAAGCACAGGCAACAGCAACAACAAAAAGTAGCTTGGACTTCGCCAAAATTGAAAACTTTCATGTACCAAAGGACACTATCAATAAAGAAAAGATGAAACCAACAGAGTGGGAGAAAATATTTGCAAATCACGTATCTGATAAAGGGTTACTATCCAAAATATCTGAAGAACTCCTACAATTTAACAACAATAACAACAACAAAAAATACACCACACAAAAATGGGCAAAAGAATTGACATTTCTCCAAAGATACACAGATATCCAATATGTACAAGAAAACATAGTCAACCTCGTTAGTCATCAGAGAAATGCCCATCAAAACCACGCGATGCCATTTCAACCCATTAGGACGGCTACAATTTAAAAAAGAAAGTGCTGGTGAGGATGCAGAAGGGCCAGTGCCCCCTGCCTCGCTGAGGGGAGGTCAGATGATGTGGCCGCAGCGGCACAGCTGGGCAGCCCCACAAAGGTTAAACATAGTGTCACCATCTGACCCAGCAATGCCACCCCGAGGTGCAAACTCAAATTGCAGCCAGAAATGCAGACACCTCTACACCAACATGCACAGCATTATTCACAACAGCCAGAAGGTGGCTACAAGCCAAACTCCATCCACAGGTAACGGCTGCCACCACAAAGCCCAGTGAGAGGAGCGGGGGGGTAAGTCAGTCCCAGGAAGACTGTGCAGCCAGGAAATGAACGACTTAGAAAAACCCGAACAAAGCAACTCGACTCTTTAGTTATTTAGCACGTGGAGGAGGCTAACAAGCAAGTTGTTACCCTTTTAAAAAGACTGAAAACAGCCTTACCGGCGTGGCTCAATGGATAGAGTGTTGGCCTGAGGACTGAAGGGTCCCGGGTTTGATTCTGGTCAAGGGCATATGCCCTGGTGGTGGGCTCGATAACCACTAGGGGGCGTGCAAGAGGCAGTCAATCAATGATTCTCTCTCATCATTGATGTTTCTATCCCTCCCTCTCCCTTCCCCTCTGAAATCAATAAAATATACTTTTTAAAAAAAGAAATACTAAAACACTTGCAGACCACATTCTATTAGGACCCAAAGGGTACCTAGGAATTAAGGGTCACCACAACCTAGTCTGACAGTCCCGGTACCTTCTCACATGTCACCAGGGGGTGAATCTGCACAGCCCGTCCCAGCTCCCCCCGGGCACTGCTGGCTTTACAGGACGGTCTCCAAGCAGCCACAGGAGGTCACACACAAGCCCTTCCGCCATCAACTTCCTCACCAATGGGCACATGTGACATGTCCTTCAGCTGCCCTTGGCCGAGGCCCTGCCTCACTGCACAGCGGCGGGGCCTCCTCCGAGAAAACACAGCCTCCTGCTCGGCCGGGCGGTGTGCGCCTCGCCTTGCTGCTGGGCACGTGACTGACCCTCTGGCCAAGGACAAACACCAATGTCCTCACTCAGTGACACCAAGTGCACCGTTACCTCACCCTCAGATAAGGAAGAGCTAAGCAGGAGAGGAGTTAAACACCGTGCAGCTCACAGGACGACGTTATGACTGACACATTTACACACCCTCCACACACACACACGCACACACACGCCCACAGACACACACACGCACACACGTGCCAACACACCCTCCACACACAGAGACACACACCCCTCCACACACACACACGCACCAACACACCCTCCACACACACACACACACGCCCACACTCCCTCCACACACAGACACACACACCCCTCCACACAGACACACACACGCACACACGTGCCAACACACCCTCCACACACAGAGACACACACCCCTCCACACACACACACACACACACCCCAACACACCCTCCACACACACAGAGACACACACCCCTCCACACACACACACACACACCAACACACCCTCCACACACACACACACACGCCCACACTCCCTCCACACACAGAGACACACACCCCTCCACACAGACACACACACGCACACACGTGCCAACACACCCTCCACACACAGAGACACACACCCCTCCACACACACACACGCACCAACACACCCTCCACACACACACACACACACCCACACACACACCACACAACAC
>JAWPEG010000015.1:2791440-2814288 GCA_035771395.1 Myotis vivesi | reverse complement strand
GAGAACCCCAAACAAAAGGAATCCAAAGAGGACCACACCAAGACACATCATCATTAAAATGCCAAGAGCAAAAGACAAAGAGAGAATTTTAAAAGCAGCAAGAGAAAGAGACTCAATTACCTACAAGGGAATACCCATACGACTGTCAGCTGATTTCTCAACAGAAACTATGCAGGCCAGAAGGGAGTGGCAAGAAATATTCAAAGTGATGAATAGCAAGAACCTACAACCAAGAATACTCTACCCAGCAAAGCTATCATTCAGAATTGAAGGTCAGATAAAGAGCTTCACAGATAACAAAAAGCTAAAGGAGTTCATCACTGCCAAACCAGTATTATATGAAATGCTGAAAGGTATCCTTTAAGAAGAGGAAGAAGAAGAAAAAGGTAAAGATACAAATTATGAACAACAAATACACATCTATCAACAAGTGAATCTAAAAATCAAGTGAATAAAAAATCTGATGAACAGAATAAACTGGTAAATATAATAGAATCAGGGGCATAGAAAGGGAGTGGACTGACAATTCTCGGGGGAAAAGGGATGTGGGGGTGCGGGAAGAGACTGAACAACGATCGTACACCTATGGATGAGGACAGTGCTGGGGAGGGGGTAAGGGCAGAGGGTGGGGTGGGAACCGGATGGAGGGGAGCTATGGGGGGAAAAAAGAGGAACAACTGTAATAATCTGAACAATAAAGATTTAAAAAAAAACAGACACCACATAAGCAGACTACAGTTCTACACCTTAACAAATTTAAAAGAACAGAAACTACACAAAGTATGCTCTCAGACCACAATAAGATTAAACTAGAAATTAGTAACAAAAAAGATAGCCAGGAAATCCCAGAATACAATATTTGCAGATTAATCACACAATACTTGGAGATTAAATAAAACATGGGCCCTAAAAGAAGTCTCAAGTGATATTTCTAACTACATGAAAATGAAAACACAACTTATCGAAACTTAGGGGACACAGAGAAAGCAGAGGAAAATTTACAGTACTGAATGCAAACATCAGAAAAGAGATGCCAGGAAATCAATTATCACCCTAGCCCAGTGGTCGGCAAACTCATTAGGCAATAGAGCCAAATATCAACAGTACAACGATTAAAATTTCTTTTGAGAGCTGAAACCGGTTTGGCTCAGTGGATAGAGCGTCGGCCTGCGGACTGAAGGGTCCCGGGTTCGATTCCGGTCAAGGGCATGTACCTGGGTTGCGGGCATATCCTCAGTGGGGGATGTGCAAGAGGCAGCTGATCGATGTTTCTCTCCCATCGATGTTTCTGACTATCTCTCTCCCTTCCTCTCTGTAAAAAATCAATAAAAATATATCTTTAAAAAAAATAAAAATAAATAAATAATTTCTTTTGAGAGCCAAATTTTTTAAGCTTAAACCAGTGGTCGGCAAACCGAGGCTCACGAGCCACATTCGGCTCTTTGGCCCCTTGAGTGTGGCTCTTCCACAAAATACCACGTGCGGGCTCGCGTACAGTGCGATTGAAACTTCGTGGCCCACGCGCAGAAGTCGGTTTTCGGCCTGGAGAAGTCTATTTTGAAGAAGTGGCGTTAGAAGTGGGGGGTGTCAGTAGACATGCACAGGCGGCCGCGGGATATGCAGCACGGGTGTGGGGGCGGGGGGAGGCGTGCGCGATTCGTGCACGAGTTGAAGATGGGAGAGGTGGAAGGGGTTGACGTCAGCGAAAGTGCCTCAATCAGATTTAGGACGTTTTTAGCAAAGGCCAGCTTAGGAGTGTGGAAGAGCCACACTCAAGGGGCCAAAGAGCCACATGTGGCTGGAGAGCCGCAGTTTGCCGACCCCGGGCCCTAGCCGGTTTGGCTTAGGGCAGCGGTTCTCAACCTGTGGGTTGAGACCCCTTTGGCGGTGGAACGACCCTTTCACGGAGGTCGCCTAAGACCGTCCTGCATATCAGATATTTACATGACGATTCATCACAGTAGCAACATTACAGTTATGAAGGAGCAACGAAAATAATGTTATGGTTGGGTCACAACATGAGGAACTGTATTTAAAGGGCCAGAAGGTTGAGAACCATTGGCTTAGTGGATGGAGCATTGGCCTGTGGACTGAAGGGCCCAGGGTTCAATTCCGGTCAAGGGCACATGCCTGGGTTGCGGGCTCAATCTCCAGTAAGGGGAGTGCAGGAGGCAGCCGATCAATGATTCTCTCTCATCATTGGTATTTCTACCTCTCCCTCTCCCTTCCTCTCTGAAATCAATAAAAAAAATATATTTTTAAAAATCAATTATCTAAGTTTCTACCTTAGGAAACTAAAAAAAGATGAACAAATTAAATTTAAAGTAGGACAAATAATTAAAATGAGAACAGAAATCAGTGAAAAGAAGAAATCAATAGAGAAAAATCAATGAAATTAAAAGCTGATTCCTTGAAAAGATCAATAAAATTGATAAACCTCTAGCCAGATGAACTAAGAAAAAAAGAGAGGAGACACAAATTACTAATCTCCAAGTGAAAGAAGGGCCATCACTCCTGAGCCCATGGACAGTCAGAGGACAATGAAGGCACATACGGATGATTCTGTATAATCACACAAACACCTGCACACACGTCGATGGCAGCTTAGTCATCATTGCCCAAACTTAGAACAGCCAGGTCCTTCCAGAGGTGATGGGCTCATCCTTACACAGTACTCTCAGCATTTAGAAAAGCTGCTATCAAGCCAGGAAAAGATACGAAGGAACCCTAAATGCAGATTGCCACGTAAAAGTAGACAGTCTAAAAGGCCACATGGACATTCTGGAAAATGCAGATGCTGGGACAGCTAGTCATTCACGAGCAAAAGCCTGAAGATGGACCCCTACCTCATATCACACACAAAAATGAACTCAAAATGGATCAATGATCTAATGTAAGAGCTAAAACTATAAAACTCTTAGAGGGAAACACGTGGATTAATTTCCGGGATCTTGGATTAGGCAATGGTATCTATGATATGACAGCTAAGGCACAAGCAACAGAAAAAAATAATAGGGGAACTGGAATCCGCTTATAGGAACTGTAATTTAGAGGGAAACGAGCAGACCTTTGTGCTTCAAAGGACACGCTCGGGAAAGTGGGGTGGAATGGGAGGAAATATCTGCAAACCATCCATCTGGTAAGGGAGCATCTGGAACATAGAAAGAACTCCTATAACTCAACAACAAAACTTTTAAAATGGTCCAAGGAGCCGAACCGGTTTGGCTCAGTGGATAGGGCGTCGGCCTGCGGACTCAGGGGTCCCGGGTTCGGTTCCGGTCAGGGGCATGTGCCCTGGTTGCAGGCACATCCCCAGTGGGGGGCGTGCAGGAGGCAGCTGATTGATCTGATCTCGCTCATCGATGTTTCTAACTCTCTGTCCCTCTCCCTTCTCTGTAAAAAAAAAAATCAATAAAATATATTAAAAAAATAATAATAAAAATAAAATAAAATGGTCCAAGGATTTCAACAGGTATTTCTCCAAAGATATATGTTTGCCCCATACGCACAGGACGAAGGGCCGCCATCATGAACATCAGGAGCCATAGGAAGATGCAGACAAAACCACAAGGAGCCTCCACTCCACACCCACGAGGGTGACTGTCACCCAAAAGGCGGACGGTGAAAAGTGCTGACAAGGGCATGGAGGACCTGGAGCCTCATCCATGGCGGGGAGGGGCGAAAAGCGGTACAGCCGCTGTATATGACCCAGCAATCCCACCCTCGGTATTCACCCAACAGACATGAAAACACATGTCTACACAAAAACTCGCACATGAATGTGCGTAGCAGCATCAATAGCCAAAACGTAGAAACCCAAATGCCCATCACCTGTAAGTGGATACACGAAATGAGGGATATTCATACAATGGAGTATCCGGCCAGAAGGAGGATTAAGTGCTGACACACGCTACCACGTGCATGGACTTTGAAACGTCAAGTGAAAGAACTAGGCACAAAGGCTGTATACTGTATGACTCCATGTATATGAAATGTCCAGAACAGCAAACCTACAGAGACGACAAGTCTTTATGAGGCTGCCAGGGGCTAGGGAGTAGGGGCGGGGCAGCGCGGGTGATGAAACTGCTCTAGAATGAGACCGCTGTGAGGGTCACACAACCTTCTAAAACCACTTTAAAAGGGTGAATTGGAGCCCGGCCGGTGAACCAGGAGGTCACAGTTCAATCCCAGGTCAGGCACATGCCCGGGTTGTGGCCTCAGTTGGTCAGAGTTTGGTCCTGATACGCCAGGGTTGTGGGTTGGATCCCTGGTCCGGGCACACACAAGAACCAACCAAGAATGCATCAATAAGCGAAACAACAAATCAATGTTTCTCTATCTCTTTCTAAATTCAATAAACTTTTTTAAAGTTTTTAATTCTCTCATCTTTTTTTTTAATTATTTAAGTTATTTTTTAATGGAGGTATAACTGACATATATCAGCTTCAGGTATATAATATATGGTTCCGTATTTGTCGATAGTGTATTTTTCCATATGAACAACTGTAAACCCACTCTTGCCCACCCCTGCCCTGGGAAAAGATCCCCACAATAACTCCAGTGAACATCGGTCGCCTACAGAGAGATTTCTTTTTCTTCTGATGAGAAATGTTAAGATGAACTCCCTTAGCCACTTTCAAATATGCAACAGAATATGAGGTGCGGTCCCCCGCTGTGCCCCACACCTCCAGGACTCATAACCCCCTTCACCCATTTCACCCCCCCAACTCCCACCACACCCCACCGCTGGCAACCACTAATCTGCTGTCCCATCTATATGGCACTGTTTGTGCTTAGATACCACACGAGTGAGGTCATGCAGGACTGACTCACTTCCCCGAGCATCTCGCCCTCGAGGGCCACCAGGCTGTCACAAATGGCAGGATGTCACCCTCGACGGCTGGGCACCCTCCACGGTGTATACACCACACTCCGTCCACTCACTCCTGCCGAGGCCCTGCTGCTCCCATGTCTCAGCCACAACCAGTCGTATGCGGTGAGCATGGGCGTGCAGATCCCTTCCAGTTAGTGTTTTCCTTCTCTTCAGATAAATGCCCACGCGTGGGATTTTCTAAATAATATGGAAGTTTTATTTTTAAATTCTTGAGGACTCTCCATGCTGTTTTCCACAGTGGCTACACCAATCTACATTCCCGCCAACAGGCACAAGCGTTCCGAACTCTCCACAGCCTCACCCACACTTGCCATTTCTTGTCTTTTTTTATAATAGCCATTCCAACATGTGCGCGGTGGTATTTTAAAAAATTACTGAGCCCGGCCAACGTGGCTCAGTGGTTGAGCATCGACCTTTGAAACAGGAGGTCATGGTTTGATTCCTGGTCTGGGCACATGCCCGGTTGTGGGCTGGATCCCCATTAGAGGGCAGGCAGGAGGCAGCCGATCCATGATTCTCTCTCATCGTTAATGTTTCTATCTCTTTCTCCCTCTCCCTTCCTCTCTGAAGTCAATAAAAATACATTTAAAAAAAAAACATTGTAAGTATATCCACAGTAGGAGTCCACATTGGTGAGAAGAACAAAGGATATAATGTATACATACATTAAAAAGTCTAAAAATATCGATACCAAAATGTTAATGGCAGTTATATCCTGGTCGTAGTATTATAGGGACTATTTTTTCTTCCTTTGGTTTAGCTGTATTTTCTGGTTTCCAACAATGAGCATTTACCAGCAGCATGCGAGATACACGCTGACTTTAAAAACAAGCATATTCTAAGCAGCAGTGATTTCACACCAAGAAGAAAACGAAGGCCGAAGCCGGTTTGGCTCAGTGGATGGAGCGTCGGCCTGCGGACTGAAAGGTCCCAGGTTCGATTCCGGTCAGGGGCATGTACCTGGGTTGCGGGCACATCCCCAGTGGGGGGTGTGCGGGAGGCAGCTGATCGATGTTTCTCTCTCATCGATGTTTCTAGCTCTCTATCCCTCTCCCTTCCTCTCTGTAAAAAATCAATAAAATATATTTAAAAAGAAAACGAAGGGTGAAAAACTAACTCCCGGACAGAAGGCATGCAAACCCGAAGCTCGTGGCGGACCGAGTGCGGTGCTAAAGCCAAGCGACTGGAAAGGAACTCTTACAGCTCTACCCCACAGCCCCAATGGACTCTCACGCTCGTTTGGGCAGAAATTTCCAACACGCGACAGTGCCAAGCACTGTGTTATTCTGACAAAATCCAAGCAGTGACGGCACGGAGCTGCTTGGGGGAAGTAAGAGCCTAGGTTCCATCCGGTGCAGAGAGCGCTCCCAGTGAAGTTTATTCTGGGACCGACGTGAAGATAGAAGCGTGTGCTCCACACGGTCTGGGAGCCTCGTTCAGATATAAACGTACAGACAAGAGAACGACTCCCGCCACCAAAAGCCACACGCACCCCGGAGTCCACCCCCAAACAAAGGCAAGCCAGCAGACAGTGAAGTCTGCTCCGCGCAGCGGGAGGACAGGGCCCCCTGAAAGCAGCTCTGCAGTCCCCCGCTCATGTTCTACTGACAGTCACGCTCCGTTTCACCAGCTGCTGAAAAAGCGCCACGCAGAGGAAACGCTATAAAATGCTTCATGGAAAAGAGAACGAGTTAAAGTGACACTGTTCAGAGTCAAACCGAAATTTGGCCCTTTTAAGTCCTGAGTTACACACACAACACAAGTGAGTGCTTATAAAACTGGTGCAGTCGGGGTAAGGCTGTGGGTTGTGATGATGCCGATTTCCTAGTTCTGATATCAAACTGCAGTTATGTGAGATGTGACCATGGCACTAGGTGAAGGGGACATGGAATCTTGCTGTATATGTTCTGTAAATTTCTGTGACTGTGTTTCAAAATAAAATGTAGCCCTAGCTGGTGTGGCTCAGTGGAAAGAGCATCGACCTGCGGACCAAAGGGTCTCAGGTTCGATTCTGGTCAAGGGCACATACCTCGGTTGCAGGCTCCTCCCCGGCTTGGGCCCTGGTTGGTGCTCGTGCAGGAGGCAACCCATCGATGTGTCTCTCTCACATCGATGTTTCTGTCTTTCCCTCTCTCGTCCACTCTCTCTAAAAATCAGTGGAAAACTATCCTTGATAAAAGTAAATAAGTAAATAAACAAACAAAATAAAATGTAAAAAATAAAACATGTTGCCCTAACTGGTTTGGCTCAGTGGATAGAGCTTCAGCCTGTGGACTCAAGGGTCCTGGGTTCGATCCCAGTCAAGGGCATGTACCTTGGTTGTGGGCACATCCCCAGTAGGGGGTGTGCAGGAGGCAGCTGATCGATGTTTCTCTCTCATCCATGTTTCTAACTCTCTATCCCTTTCCCTTCCTCTCTGTAAAAAAATCAATAAAATATATTTTTTTTAAAAATAAAACATGTAGTGAGCTATGCCTGAGAATGTGAATGTAACAGGGGAGGTTTGCCGGCGCGGAGCCTGATGAAGAGGCGACATGGACACCCTGATTTGCACACGCGGTTTGAGAACACAGGTTTCTGCACACGGTTCCAGCCGCTTCCGCAGGCAGCAGGGCGCAAGTGGCGTCCCTGAGTTAAGTTGCCAGATCGGCATGACATCTCCCATGCACACGGCCACAACTGCTTCAGGCTTGAATGGGCAGGGTTTTCTTCAAAATCTTTACCTCCGATTTCCCTATGGCCAGAAGCCTCTTATGTCATCCAGGAACTTAGAGGATGGAAAGAGGTGCATCGCCGCTGCCTGGGTCCAAATGAATGAAAGCCTCGCTCAGAAGGCGCCCTCAACATCAATCCTATTACCCTGGGAATGCATGATCCCGGACCGCTAGTAGGATGCTAAGACGGTGCTGTGGCTGCAGCAGCTGGGCCCCTCGCACGCATTCTGAGGGCGGGTGGAACCTTCTGCTCTGCTCCCAGGGCCGCAGTCCAGCCCGCTCTGCGGAAGGAGCAGACGGGATGCTCAGACCAGCGGCCGGGATCTGGGCCGAATACTGCAAATCACCATCCTCGTTGGCCGATAGCCCTTTCAAGGTGACTCCACACCTATGTGTACGTCGGTGATTCACAAACACCATCCCTGGCACCGTGGGTGTGATCCTGAAATAGCTGCCTCCATTCACTGCTACTCTAATGGATCCGACAGACGGAGGACAGAAAGCTGAGTGAAATCACGTACAACAGCTTGTTTTTCTATTAAAAAAAAAAAGGCTCACACTTTCCTCTCTGCTCCAGCAGGTGTAAGAACATCTGATCAATCCAATACCCACAAAGGTGCCTGGAGTTTTCCTCCCGTGGGCCCTGTGGCCTCCTAACACCAGGATTCACTGGAAGGAGTTGGGATCCAGGGCCACTGAGCACCCCCAGACCAGAACTGTTCACTCACACACGCCCCCTCCCAGCCTTAGACCCTCTAGTATCCCCTTTCTCATCCTTCCGTCCCTGCAATACACTAAAGCTTTTGGCCCGGCCTGTGTGGCTCAGTGGTTGAGCATCGGCAGATGAACCAGGAGGCCAGGGTTCGATTCCCAATCAGGGCACATGCCCGGGTTACGGGCTCGATCCCCAGTGGTGGGTGTGCAGGAGGCAGCCAATTGATGCTTCTCTCTCATCACTGATCTCTCTCTCTCTTTCTCTTCCCTCTATAAAATCAATAAAAAAATAATGAAAATACACGTGCTACACCTTCTGTGTGAGCACAGGGTAGATGCCAACATCTAAACTTAAAAACAGGGCTGAAAGATTCCATGGCTGAAATGCCACTGATCCTGCCCGTGACAGTGCTCGCCAGTCACGGATCTGGGTGGAAGATGAGCCGTGGCACCAGTGCCACTCAGCTGAACACCGGCCGCTGGATGCTGGGAAGCCTCGGGGCTGAGTTCCACGTCCTTGTGGACTCTGCCCTGCAGAACACTGAGTGTCGTCTCGAAAGTGCATTTCAGCACCCGATGCCACAGAATTCAATGACCTGGAGGTTCCAACCACGGAGGAGTCACCGGGGGCTCCCTCTGCACGCGCCCAGAACTGATAAAATTGTTCTGTGGGAGCAGGCACGCGGGACAAGCCTCCGAGGTCCTCATCCCCAACCCGCGTGAGGCCGCCTGACCGACCCCTTGGAGCCCAGCACTGACACGGAGCACTGACCGTGCTGTGCAGCGGGGCAGGTGGCGGCCATGTCGCCGGTGCTGAAGAACAGCGGCAGCACCTTGGACTGTGACAGAGGGACCACGGGCTGGGAAAGACATGGCCCCACTGCGCAAGGACCACGACATCACAGCCCCCAAATTTCCACTCCCTGCTGGACAGCTCCACCTCCGCATCACTCTCCTTTGCTCCAAACCAACAAGAAGACCAACATTTCCCCAGTACCTCAAGGTCAAGACTGTAGCTGATGATTAAGTCCACATGGGTCCAAATCCTCTCCCTTCTCACTCTCAAGTACCGCTTGCATTTCTTTGCTCTTCCTCCCATTCCCATCCATCACCCCGTTCCAGAGGTCATTCCTTAAACCTAGGTGTTCCACGGGGTCTTCTCAATGTCCCATGGCCACATGTGCACTCCAGAACATGGTGCTAAAGTCACCCAACCCTTAAAAAAAATCTCTCCGGTCCTGGCAGTGCGGTCAACTCAAACTTTTTCTTTTTATTGATTGATTTTTATTTTTATTGATCTTAGAAAGGAAGGGAGAGGGAGAAATAGAAACATCAATGATGAGAGAGAATCATAAATCGGCTGCCTCCTGCACGGCCCCTGCCGGGAATCGAGCCCACAACCCGGGCCTGTGCCCTAACCTGATATTGAACCGCGACCTCCTGGTTCACAGGCTGACGCTCAGCCACTGAGGCAGGCCTTTTCCAATGGGCCTGAACGAGCATCAGGAACCTGACAAAGGATGTTCCTGGGCACGGGACTCAGCCCAAGGACCCTGACTCCATGTTTCCTGTATTTGCTACGTTTCGTCCTCCCTTCTTTCTCCAGGGTGATCAACAATTAAATCTTTGACAAGAAAAGGGCTCATGGCTCTTTTTCATGGACAATCAGAGGAGCAGGTGGACTGCTTCCCACACCACAGCAAGCCTTGGAGGGACATGAACCCCAAGGAAAAAAACAAATGAAAGCAACTTTAAAATGGAGACAAGGCGTCCGGCTGCTGTGGCTCAGGGGGTTGGCGTGTCACCCCCTAGACCCGTGGTTCTCAACCTTCCTAAGGCCGCGACCCTTTAATACAGTGCCTCATGTGGTGGTGACCCCCAATTTCATTGTTGCAAATTGAACATCATTAAAGCATCGTGATTCATCTCAACAACAATATGTAATTACATATGTGTTTTCCGATGGTCTTAGGCGACCCCTGTGAAAGGGTCGTTCCACCCCCAAAGGGGTGCGACCCACAGGCTGAGAACCGCTGGTCTGGGGGACGGGAAGTTTGTAGGCTTGATACGTAGTCGGGACACGTATGGGGGTCCATCGGTCAATGTTTCCACAGACCTATCCTCAGGTGAGGATGGAAAAAACAATTTTTTTTTTTAAAGAAGAAAAAGGAAGTGCACACACTCCCTGGGCCTGTGGGGACACGGGGAGGGCTGTGATGGTGAGCCAGGCAAACGTAACTGTTTGGAACAGGACGATGAGGGCTTCAGGATGAAGCCTAAGTAACTTACCCTACATTTAAGAAACCCCCATCTTAGCTAGTGGCCTAGCAGGTGAGAAGAAACATACACATCAAAGAAAAGGTAGGCAGGCAAGCTATACCCTCAGCACGAAGCAAGTGCTTCAAGAGTTCAAGAGGGAACCAAAAAAACCCAGAGCCGGGGCGACGGGCCGGCGGGGTTTGAACCTGCCACAGAGGGTGCAGGCAGGAAGTCTAAGGCTGAGATGGAGACGTGAGAGCGGCACCCAGCCGCCCCACAGCCCCAGCCACTGCCGTGTGCTCGGCTCTCCTGTCCCTCCCGCGGAGCCGGGGCCGCCACAACCGGCTCACCTATTAGCTCAAAGTCAGCCACATGCCGAGGGCTCAGAATGCTGGTAACAGTTTTACTATATTTAATCTCAGAACAGCCTAACAGTGCACTCTGAACTCAGATGTTTTAAACATCTGCATTCAAAATAGCAAAACTCCCCCAACAGTCCAGAAACTAGGATCCATAAATCAAAACAAGAATCTTTAAGCACCCAGACACTCTTACAAAAACACTCTTAAATTAATAAAAAAGTTTAAAAAAAAAACATGTTAAACTGTTGACCTCCTCTCAAAAGAGGAAACAAAAAAAAAGGGAAAGTCTGATAAAGTGATAAGTAGTGTTAAAACAGGTTTATAATCAGTTTTTAAACAGTAATCCCTCCGGGAAATAGACGTTCCTCTCCTTAATCCCTGTGAGGGCAACGTGCTAGCTGAACAAGACCAGACTGCTTCCAAGTTTAAATGTGACCCTTTCATAGCACCTTCAATAATCAATAGCCAGAAGCACCTTCAACAATCAATGGCCAGAAGCACCTTTATCAATCAATGGCCAGGAGAGGACGGGACAATGCCTCCTCATCAGGAGGAGGCAGCCAGCATTCTGCATGTCTAAGGGATCTTTGCTAGACACATACATAGAAGCTTCAGGAAACCAGAATTAGGGAACTTCAAGTTTTTAGTTGACTAGGATTACTTCACTGGAGCTTATTCCTGAACCAGCACCAAGAGAGGAAACCACCAGAACCCCTCAGGTCCATGTGCTCATCACGGAGCCGCAAGTGGACGCTCCGCCCGGCGACACTCGCAGGATGGAACCAGGGCCTTTTAGGAGAGCGGACGGCCCCGTGGAGAGCGCCCTTGGAGCTCAGCAACGGAGTCAACCCCCAAAGGGCTCCCCTGGGGAGGGGCAGTGAGGACAGGTCTGACATGCTCCCCAGCGCCAGCCACATTTCCCTTAAAGGTGTGAGTGTAATAGTAGTGCCTGGCAGACACTGGCCCACCAGAAGCAGACTGGAACCCACCAACTCATTTCCCCAGGCCGGGCACACCCGCGCCGCTGGCCCAGGCCTGAACGGGTGAATCTAAGCGAAGGCTCCACCGGGAGGGCTAACGGTGCTTCCACTTGCACTGCAGCCCCATAAGGCAGGATATCCTCGCAGAGTGAAAGCAATTTGAAAGCTCATTCTCCACACTCACGGTAAATGCGCGCGCGCGCACACACACACACACACACACACACACACACACACACTCACACTCCGTGACCTATCCTACCCCAGCAGAGGGCTTTTCCAGAAGGGAACCTGGCTGAAAACTTTCCCTGCTCCTGTACATAATTTCACTAGGGGTCAGGGAAAGACTGCATTTTGTAACATTTTGTAACAGCTGAACTTTAAACAGACTGTCATTAGTGGTGCAACATTCCCTCATTAGCATACAGTTACCCCTCAATGAGAAGCCCTGTTGTCCAGGCCAGGCTGGCCAGGAGCTGGGGCCAGAGGCCATGAACTCCTAGAAAGTTCTATGGGCCGCAGAAGAAGAGCGTCCCAGCTCCACCAGCCTAAACTTAGCCCTCACCCCATTCCTCACTCCCCACAGCATCTGGCATCGCTAAGATGATACATTTTGAAAATTAAAAAAAAAAAAAATTAACCAATGGAGCAAAGGGCAATCGCAGGCAAAGCCTCACTGGGCTGGTGATTCCTGTTTGGGATTGGGGGAGGGGGAGGAGCTTTCTGGATGATTCTATTCTTGGCAAGGAAATTAGCTCCGGATCCTGTTCCATCAGAAGGCCCCAACTGAGGACCGTTCTGGGGGAATGAATGCTCTCCCTGTGCCAAGCGACCTCACCCTGGGGAGTGAGGATGGGAGCCAGGTGGGGAGGGCTGCAGGGGGGAGTCGGGGAAGGTGTGTGTCACGGAGGGGGGGGACGGTCAGGGGGGGCAGGGGACGCCAAGGGGAGGGGTGCTGTGAGGACAGAATGAATGGATAAGGTCGGAGACGATGTGGACAGTCAAGAGGGAGCGTGTGGATGACTAAGAGCGGTGCAGGGAGGGCGTGGATGGCTGAGGGGGAGAGGGGAGCGGTGCGGATCGCTAAGGAGGGTTAGGAGAAGGTGTGCACGGTGGACAGATGAAGGGACGTCCATCAGGCCCCTGGGAGGCGGCGGTGAAGAAGGCCCAACGGGGTGGCCTCGCCCGGGCTCCCCCCACTCCCCTCTGTGGGCGTGTGCCCCGCTGCGCGTGTGCAAGGGCCGGGCCGCCAGGCCGCGGGGCCACCACTCACCCCACGACTCCCTGGTTGTAGTTCCTCCGCTTCCAGGGGGTCCCGCTGTACGCGCCCCCACCGCCGTCCACCCGGCCGCCCCCCGGGGGGCGCGCTCCGCTGGGCTGCAGCAGGCTATAGTTGAGTCCGTAGGTGCTGGCCTTGTTGTCGCGCTTCCGCTTGTTGCTGCTGCCCGAGGCCGGGTCCGTGGACTCCGCGGCGGGGACGGCGGCCGAGTGCGGGGCCGGGGACGCCGACGGGGCCGGGGACGCCGAGGGACCCGCGGATGCCCGGCGGGCCCAGGCCGCGGGCTGGTGGTGGTTGTTGTTGTTGTTGGTCGTCTCCAGGGGCAGGAAGTCCCGCTGCTCCGCGGGCAACGCGGGGCCGCCCAGCAGGCGCTCCCCGGAGCGGTACATGCCGGCCGGGGCCGGGGCCGAGGCCAGGGCCGCGCCGCCGGGGCTGCCGCTGCCGCTGCCGCCGGTGGCCGTGCCGCCGCCGCCGCCGCCGCCGCTCGCGCCGCCGCTGCTGTGACAGTGGTGGTTGAAGTAGAGGTTGCGCAGCCCCTGGGTCGTCTCCCAGATCTGCATCCACAGACTGTTGGACGGTCCGAGCTGCTCTGGCTGGAACCAGGCGATCCTCGGATCCATCAAACGGCGGCGGCCTCGGCCCCCGCCCCTCCCGGCCGCCCGCAGGGCCGCCCGCCGCCGCCGCCGCCGCGCCTCGGGCGCACGCCCGGCCTCGGCTGCTGCTGCCGCCGCCGCCGCTGCTGCTGCTGCTGCTCCCGCTGCTCCCGCTGCTGCCCGGGCTGCCGGCGGCGACGCGCCCGCCCTCGGGGACTCCACGGGCCCTCCCCCCTCCCTCCGCCCCTCCGCTGAGCCTGTCACCGAGGTCCCCGTGCAAATGGCGGCCGCGGCGGCGGCTCCGGAGAAGGGCGAGCGGCGGCGGCAGTGGCAGTGGCGGCGGCGGTGGCGGCGGCGGTGGGATGCGCCTGCTCTGTAGCGTCCTCGCTCCTCCGGCCCCAGGGCGGGGCCTCGGCGGCTCCGCCCCGCCCGCTCCGCCCCCTCCCGGCCCCGCCCCCTCCCGGCCCCGCCCCGCGCCGCGCCGCCCGTCCGCCCCGAGGCCGCGCCGTGCGTCACAGAGGCCGCGGCGCGGAGCGGTGCCCGCAACCGCCCGGCCCAACCGTCCCGGCGCCGGCTGGGCACCGAGCCGCACGTACCTGGGTGTCCGGGTGCCCCTCGCGCGCGCGCCGCCGCCGCCGGTCTCGGTTTCCGTGTCCCGCAGCCTGGAGGAGGCCGGACGGAAGTCGGCGTCAGCTCCGCGGGGCAGGGGCGGTGGGAGGCACCGCCCCGCCCTCGGGCCCTCCCCCGCCCGCCTCCCGGATGTCCTTGGTGTCCGACCCCTCCCGAGGCCCCGGCTCCGAGCACACCTGCCTCGGGGAGGAAGTGTCCGGCCCCGCGCACGTGCGCTCGGCGCCCCGGGACGCGACTGCGCTGGTGCCCGCGCCACCGCCCCGCGCGTCCCGCGCCCTCCCTACGCCCGCCCAGCCGCGCCCTGGCCCCGGCGGAGGGCCCCCAGTTCCCCTGCGCGGCTGCAGGTGCAGGATCGTTGCGTGTGTTCGCCGTGGGCCCAAACCCACCCTGCGCAGCCACGCACGCGGGTGCCCAGGCGCGGAGGCGGACATGCGCTGCTGGGCTGTCAGGACACCTCGCCCGCCCCGAGGTGCACCGCCCTCTCGCAAAGGCCTTGGTTCAGAATGAACAGAAAGCCCCAGACCTTTCAGACGCACGTGGGGACCAGATACTGTTGGCATCTGTAGAGATTTCCCACGGGGTGGTGATTTGCATACCTTCCCGATCCCTGTGGCTAAGACACCGACAGGGAATGTGAAGCATTTCAAATCATCAGGAGAAAAAAAAGATGGGCACATCTCCGGTGTGGTCTAAGGTGGGTCCCAAGTCCACAAGTCCCAGCACCAGATGTGGGCCTTCTGTTTCGGGAGCTCCAGATCCTGGAAAGTTTTTTTGGCAGATGATGAAAGAATCATCAAATAAGGAAGCATTGCTCTCCTTTCTTGCTGAGAGAATAACGTGGCTGTAAATACGGAAAACCTACAAAACCTATAGAATGTTGGCCCCTTGGGGGTGTCCTGAGAATCACCTCGCCTGGAAAAGGAGTAGTGTTTTCATGCTATTCACCCTGACAAGCAAAACAAAAATAAAGCATTGCGTAGAGATGGGTTTCTTTTGAGGACTTCAAGTTTGTTTTAAAAATTCGAAAGGGAAAAATAGAAAGCTGAACAAAGTAAACATGAAAAAGCTCCCGCCATCTAGAAACCACCACCATGAAGGCTGTGACACAGTCTTCCAGAAACCTCTCCAGGCGCACGTGTTCATCAAGGGGCCAAAATCCTATAGGCTTTTTCCGTTTTCACTGGCCTGACTTTAAATGTGACTCAGGCTTTTAAAATATTTTTCCAAATGCCCAGGAACACATTGAATGCCGCTGATATCTAAGACCCACCCCCAAAACAGTATCCACATGGCAGCCCAGGCCAGAAACGAACATCCGTTGTACTGAGTGCTCATTTCCAAAGGCAAACCTTAAGAATGACTGCAGCATTGGCAAAACGACCAAATGAGCTCAGAGATGTAAAAGTACTTCGCACGGTGTGGGCTGAACGGTGAGACAGCCCTGTTCTTGTTCACCTGCAGGGAATGCTGACCTGTTAGCCTGGTAACACACTCACGTTTCAGCGCATTCACTCAGGACATCCGTGCACAACGGAGCTAATTGCTGCAGAGGAGATAAGTGAGCAACCAGGGCCTTTGGCTACCTGTCATGAATTTGCTGTCTGGTTACGGAGGCAAAGGTGGTAAGTATTTAAAGTCACATGGCAATTTATTCAGTTAACTCAACAACTATGTCTCGAGCAGAGATTCTGTACCAGAATACGGTGATACAGCGGTGACCTGTACTGGCGAAGTCCCCGCCTTCATGGACCTCACATTCCAGCGGTAAGGCAAGCGTGTCAGGTCAGACCGTGGTTGAGTGCTACCAAGAAAAAGAAAGTAGGCTAAAGGGATAGTGACTGAGCTATTTTTAGATGGGCTGGTCAGGGAGGGCTGCTCTGAGGAAGTGGTATTTGAGCAGGGACTTAAGTGAGGCAGTGGGTCATGTCCGTCTAGGGAACGATCTGACCAGATGATGAGGCCGTGTCATTGAGTGTGGGATGTGGTGCCATGATTTAGAACCATAAAGTATCTCTTGTGGAGATTTCCTCAAAAACCGTCCAGTCTCAAGTAAAACAGTAGGGAACTTTACACACAAAAATGGGTTCACTTTCTCCGACAAATCCGCAGTGTCTGTCTCTGAGTAACCGGCTGCATCTGAAGGACAGACTAATTTCAGTCGTACATTTTGATGACTCAACCTTTTCATTTTGCTTTTTAGAACAAGAGAGTAGCCATTATAGTCTTCAAAACTCTCTGCATTATATTGATGAGCAAAAACAACACAGCTGTCACACACCCAGACATTTTCATGCACTGGGGGGGTGGGGGGGAGACAACCCCCTCAGTCTGGCCTGCGCCCTCTCACAGTCTGGAGAGCCCTCAGGGGGATATCCGACTGACGGCTTAGGCCTGCTCCCCGCTTAGCATCCTTAGCGCTGCGCTTGCCAGCTGTGAGCCCAGCTTCTGGCTGAGCGGTGCTCCCCCTGTAGGAGTGCACTGACCACCAGAGGGTGCAGCTCCTGCATTGAGCGTCTGCCCCCTGGTGGTCAGTGCACGTCATAGCAACCGGTCGGTCAGCCAGTTGGTCAAATTGCATATTAACCTTTTATTATATAGGATGTCCTGTTCATTCTCAGGATTCTTGGTATTAGGGAAGAACATGCTGAGGTGTTGGTCTCAACTTGAAAGTTTACAGCAACACCAAGGTTCTGCAGGTCAAAAACAGAGCCGAGAAATGAGAAGAAAGCAAATTACCAAAGAATCCAGCAGATTTAAATAGGATTTTTATTGGCGTATTAACTCTCTCGAAACAGGAGGGGCACAGCACGTGCACTCTTACGGGGTGTGATTAGTGACTGGCCTTGGAATGAAGGCAGGGGTGGTGTACCACTGTATTCCCGCCCTCCGGAGCGAACCAGCCGGGGGCTGATAGGCACACAGTAGGGTTACTAGTACCTCCGGGGCTCAGCTTATGAAGCATTCCTCCCAGGCATTAGTAACCTGGGGCTTAGGCCCCATTTACAGAACTTTCCCTCTTTTGCACACAATATCTACATTATTATGTTGTGGGTTTTCTCTCCTCCTTCATGAAGGGAAAACAAAGCAGACTCTAAGTAGGGAGATCTTTTTCAATGAGACGGCAGAGTGACAGGCAGTGGGAAGGACAGTCCCAACTTCTCCTGGTGCTGTTTTTAGAAACACGTTGCTCAATGGTGTGCCACTCTGGGATCTCTGGAGTGCGTGCGTGCGTGAGTGCGTGCGTGTGTACGTGGGTGTATAACAAGTTTATAGTATAACGCATACACTGTAAAATTTGTTCATTTTAAGTGTGAAATTTTTTTTAGTAAAGTCAGGAGTTGTGCAGCCATCACCACCATCCAATTTTGGAATATTTCCTATCAAACCTCCCCCTTCTCCCCCGCAAATCTCTAGGGCTCATTGGCAGTCAATCCCTTTTCCCAACCCCCGCCCTGGGCAAATACTAACCTTCTCTCTGCCTCTAGAGACTTGGCTTCGAGAGTAACCTGATTTGAGTGGTGTTTCCATAGAAGTTGACCTTGTAAAGCCCCCACAGAGAATTGCTTGCCTTGCCTACTGACGGTGGGAAAGAGACACAACTGTTCAAGTTTCCGCCAGGCTATTAAGGCAGCTCTTTCTTTCTTTTTTCTTTTTAATATTTAATAAAAAATATTTCCTTCTTTTATTTATTTGCATATTTGAGAGAGAGAGAAAGGGAGAGAGAAACATCAATGATGAGAGAGAATCCTGCACGCCCCACACTGGGGATCGAGCCTGCAACCCAGGCCTGTGCCCTGACCAGGTTGAACCATGACCTCCTGGTTCATAGGTCGATGCTCAACCACGGAGCCACGCCAGCCGGGCCCCTTTGGGCATCTTGATGGTCAGCTTTGGCTCTCACCTGCAGCACCCAGTGTTTCTCCGTCTGTGCCCCGCGGTCGGTCGGCCCCACGGAATGAAGCTCCATGACAGCAGGGGCCCAGTGGGAGGCAGACAGACTCCGAGATGATCCCCCCATGACCCCCAGTTCCCAGGGTTCCCCTCTTTGTGTAATCACTCCCCTTCCCTGAGGGTGTGACCTACGACCTGTCTCTAACCAGCAGAACGTGGCGAAGGGATGGATGCCATGGCCCTGCTGATGTGACCTAACAGTGGACTCTGGCCTCCGGGAGCTGACCTCTGACCCAGCAAGCAGATGGGTGCCTCCCACCGCTGGGCTGAGCCGGAAGCACACGCTCCTCCCGCCCGGCCTCCCGGGGAGAATGCAGCCTGAGCAGAGCCATCCATGCCCAGGCGCCTGACCCGGGGACTGACAGCCACTACACGCCTGTCCTTCCAGTTCCCAAACTCGTGGTCACCTGTTACTCAGCAACAGGAAAGGAGTGCCGTTTGCTTGGTCCCCTGCTCTCTCCTCAGTCGTCAGGACAGGACCCAGCGCGCAGTAGGTGCCCAGGAATGACCTGGTGGGTGAACACATTGCCCTGGAAAAGCAGAGCCACCGAGTGGACAGCGGAGCCACGACCCGCCCCGCCTGTGCGGTCTGCGTGTGCACGTGCGTCACGGGAGGGTGCGCTTGAACTTGCCTGCCGCACAGGCTTTCAGACGTGCGAGAGCCAGGCCACGGGGCCTTCGCTTTTCTAAGGTAACATGCCAGCCGAAGGGTTCCAAGCTTTCCCCTTACTATTACTGTGCATCTGGCCTAAAAGGCATCTCATTCAAGAAAATGTTGAGTAAGTGACAGAGTTAGGCTGGAGTCTTGGGGTGGTCTAATAACAGGCTTTGAAAAGTGCAGCCAAAATAATGGGGGAGCGGAAGTCTGCAGGCTGGGGACCCACGGAGAGAACCCATTCCATTGCGAGGAAGACTGAGTCAGAGGGCAGCACGGAGCTCTGAGAGGCCCCTCCGCGAGCCACGAGCAAGCTGCCGGGTCACCACTCGCGAGAGATGGAACCGTGACACGCTTGTAACCCCTGACCTGTTTTGAAACTAGCCTAGGTCCCCTGGGTACCCTGGGTGCCTCTCCTAGGGCTCGAGAGAATGTCGGAGGCACCGATATTCCCTCCCAGTAACTAGTGAGGGACGATGGCCACAGCAACACATGGTGGGTGACCTTTGTTCAGAGTTCCAAAACGGCACCTGAAAACACACGACCATAACGAATATCTGGCGATGAACACCGGAGAACGGCTGGCTGCAGAGGGTGTTATAGAGCTTGCCGACCTCCTTACGGTAAATCATAAGTAGTTTTGTGTGAGTGCATCTGTGTGCGACGTTTCCATTTCTCACAGGTGACGGGAAAGCCATATCAGCTTGATTGTTCCATCTACTCAAGCCGCCTGTCTCGCCATGTGACTACAAGGTCATGACTTTGAATCCTATGAAGGTCAAAAGCTGTACTCGGCCTCTTGGCCAACATCACATGCTTCCCAAGAAACATGAATACTTAACCAGTGTCCTTGTCATTCATTCGTTCGTTCATTCATTCGTTCTACCAACGCTGAACATGGGCACACAGAGACAAGTCGGGGGCCATGCTCACAGCCCTTTGGTCCTCCGGGGTGTGGTGTGTTTTCGCTCAGGATGTGTCATCGTAGCCAAATCCTTGTTCAGTTGGCGGGAATGCCAGCCCTGGACAGGTATGAAGGAGGCAGCAAATGGGCCACCTGGTGCCCGGAGCAGGGACGTGGCCGGGTGACCCATCCTCGGGCTGCCGAGTGGTGAGGAGGAGGAGCAAAGAGTGACCGGGAAGAATCTAGCTCCACATCTTTCAAGGACAAAGCCTGCCCATCCCTCCCTCCCCCACCTCTAACTGGCCGTGGACCCGTTCAAATCTGCTTCCCCTGTGCTCAGGCCCCTGAAAACATCTCACTCTGGGGGCGCCTAGTTCGTCTCTAATGTTACAGGACCTCTAGTTCATTTCCCCAATCCCTGCGGCTCCAATCTCTCACCCCACAGGTAAGAGGCCCCCAAACAATGTACGCTCACCTTGATTTCTTTACACCCATTTCAACCCATGAAAGATGAAAGGAGCAAGAGGACACGAGACGGCATGAGGACGTTACTTGAAACGTCCCTGTGGAGTGGACGTGCCTTCACGTCACACATACCACCTCGTGGGCTGCCAGGAGTGAGGAGGGAGGGTAAAACATTCACTTCTTAGCCCGGCCGGCATGGCTTAGTGGTTGAGCTTTGACCTATGAACCAGGAGGTCGAGGTTTGATTCCCGGTCAGGGCACATGCCCGGGTTGTGGGCTCGATCCCCAGTATGGGGCGTGCAGGAAGGCAGCCAATAGATCAGTGATGGCGAACTTATGATTTTTTTTGGTTGATTTTTCTTTGTTAAATGGCATTTAAATATATAAAATAAATATCAAAAATATAAATCTTTGTTTTACTATGGTTGCAAATATCAAAAAATTTCTATATGTGACACGGCACCAGAGTTAAGTTAGGGTTTTTCAAAATGCTGACACGCCGAGCTCAAAAGGTTCGCCATCAATGATATAGAGCAAGATCTTAAGTACAGTCTCTCTTTGACAAGGGACACTGTTTATCTTAATTAGGGTAGTAATTGGGGTTAACTGTCCTTTGTCTCAGGGCCTGTTAGATGTCCTCTGTGAGACAGACACACCAATGTTCTTGCTGTTGAGCTCAGTCTATCTCAAAAGGATAAAAAGCCCTGGCTGGTGTGGCTCAGTGGATAGAGCGTCGGTCTGCGGACTAAAGGGTCCCAGGTTCAATTCCGGTCAAGCGCACATGCCCATGTTGTGGGCTCGGTCCCCAGTAGAGGGCATGCAGGAGGCAGCCGACCAGTGATTCTCATCATTGATGTTTCCCTCTCCCTCTCTCTCTCTGTTCCTCTCTGAAATCAATAAAAATTTATTTATTTATTTATTTATTTATTTATTTATTTTTTAAATATATTTTATTGATTTTTCACAGAGAAGAAGGGAGAGGGATAGAGAGCCAGAAACATCGATGAGAGAGATCGATCAGCTGCCTCCTGCACGCCCCCCACTGGGGATGTGCCCGCAACCAAGGTACATGCCCTTGACCGGAATCGAACCTGGGACTTTTCAGTCCGCAGGCCGACGCTCTATCCACTGAGCCAAACCGGTTTCGGCTAAAAATTTATTTTTTAAAAAAAGGATATTAAGTATTCTTCTGATGACACTACTATCCTTAAATAAAATATAATGCAATTGATACTAATTATCCCAAATTTAAGATATTGTTTGATGGTTTATTTAAAAGATAACTATTGCCCTGACCGGTGTGGCTCAGTGGATAGAGCATGGATTTGGGAAGAAATACCATCTTCCCATCCATGAACATGGTATACTTCTCCCTTCATTCAGGTTTACTCTCTTCAACAATGTTTTGTAGTTAGCGATGTCTCAAGGACACTGAGAGTCATGCTGGAGGTCCCTGCTTAAGTCTGGTTTTTAATACCTCACATATATTCACAGCAATGCCCATTAGCAAGCAAATGCCCAGAAACAGGACTATCTGGTATTTTTTGAAAAGATTTTATAAGACACAAAGCTTTTGATTAAAAAGTTATTTATTAAAAATATTTTCCTCCAATTCTGATGACATAACAAATTAAACAAGGTTACAAAGCAATAATTGATCTGATCTGTTTATATAGAGGGTAATAATGACCTCATTAGCTCTTTCGTACATTCGACTAAATAGTAGAATACAAATTCAATTCATTCACTTCACAAAAGGTAAACATAATTGATATACTTCATACCAAAAATCTTTCATAAAGCTTGTCTTCAAATTTGTTAAAAATTCAGCTAGTATAAAAGGATACTGACTTAAAAGAGCATCCACGTCAAGTCAAGTTTCTGCGCTGCTCACAGAGCACCACGAGGCTCCTCCCAGCTCCCAGCCTTCCCGTGTCCCGTGTCCGGTGACTGAGGCGGAGAGAGCACGGGGAAACGCCACCCCAATCCCAGAGCTCAAGGAAGGAAGGGTTTCTGACAGGCTTCGAAGTTCTGAGAACTTCACATTAACACACAGAATACAGACACTGAATAACGGAAATGCACACGCACCAGGGAACCTGTAGAGTTGAACACTTTGGGATGAGAACTGCTCTCTTTCAACAGGTCAAGCAGTCAGTCTTTTCTCAACAGTCTCTTGATAAGCGACGAACCTCCTCAAGTTCGTCTTCACGTTGTTGAGAACGCACAGCTGATCTGGGCTGTATTTGCCTTTCCCTTCTTTTCGGATCTGCCAAAAGAAAACCATATACGAACTGGTGTCAATTACTAATTCCTTTACATCAAGAAAGCATTTCGTTTTGGGTGTATTTATTTTCAGAACGAGCCAGCTGCTGGAATTGGTGAAACATGTTCACTTTTAAGAAAAATTTTTATTGTTGAGATTATTACAGATGTCTCTCTTCTCCC
>JAWPEG010000015.1:2730794-2786037 GCA_035771395.1 Myotis vivesi | reverse complement strand
CTGCTTTTTTGCGAGCCAGGTGCCTCATTCCAAACCCTGGGATGTAATCAATACCTTTGTGATTTTTGCCTATATAAGTCTGGTTTTGCCACCATCTTATTGCTATGAGATTTGGGAATGTCCCCTCATAGTCCCGGATTGCAATAAATGTGACTCTTTAATTCGACTTCTTGAGGCGTCCTTCTGTGATTCGCGAGGTACATTACAACACTTTCAATACATACAAGTGGATGAAATCCTAGGGAGGAAAAACCTGAAGCAATTTAGAAAAGTGAGACTTCCTACCTTTATCCAAGAGATCCTTTAGTTCCAAGACTGAATTAGCAGAATTACCATTTCAATGGCACCTGAGGGCTGGTACTGCCACTCTCAGTCCTAAAAATGCCATTCAAAAGTGTGACTCCTTTCTTGCATTTAGTCACATCCTGCCTACCATGGATAGGGTAACTTGAGGATCAAAGCAAGCAATTGTGATGCTATTAGAAGGAATTACATTTTTCTGAATTATAGGAATGCTCTTTCTCTTAAAACTTTAAATTGAGCACTTTTAAATTTCAGAGTTCAATCCAGATTGGAGTGGGTCTGAGAACATTGTATGTAATGGCTCCATTTCTATATTATGCTTAAACCAAGAACCAGGACATACAGTATTTTGATTTTGTTCCTGACTCACCTCTTCCAGACAGCACGTTACTTGTTCACACCAAGTTTGTTGGACTTCTAATTAAGCAATTTGGGCAGTAGTCTCGTTGTTTGTTTTGAAAAGTCAGGTGACTCCAAATATCACAGGTGAAAAGAGATTTAAAGTTGTGTTTCTCAATGTGTGGATTAAGGGCAGCCTACAGCTCAGTCATCTGGCCGCTTTTAAAAATAGATTCCCTGTCCAAACCCCAGATCTCTTTTATCAAAATTTGTAATGTTAAGTCATGGGGCAATACCTATTTTGAAAGCTTCTTCCGGTAATTCTTATGCACTCTGAAGCTTAACTTTTGCCCGACATGAAGAAATTACTTTCCTGGGCTTTTTACCCACAGTTCTTTAAAATTAGACTTCTGTACTTAAATCTACTTTGATCATAAAAGGGTAACAATGCCTTTTGTTGTTGTTTTTGCAAAATACAATTATGAATTTTGAAGAATTTCTCTATTTAATGACGTTGTAAACAAAGTTTATACAATCAATAGGTTATCTGCTGGCCTATTCATCCCATGATTTCTAGAAAGGAGGATGCAACATCAGGTATAAAACTGAAGGTTCTAGACTCAAATTACTTGTTTGGGGTACCACCACATTTAATATCTGTGGTCTTGGGCAAATTGCTTAATCTCGCTAAACTTCAGTTACTCTCTATTTAAAGTGGGAATGTTACAGGACAGAAAGAGTTTGTCCACCTGGATACTAAACAACCAGAATTGCAATGGAGAAATGCTGGCTATTTATTATGAACTGGAGACCCGGTGCACAGATTTGTGCACCGGTTGGATCCCTCAGTCTGGCCTGCACCCTCTTGCAATCCAGGACTCCTCAAAGGGATGTCAGACTGTCAGTTTTGGCCCGATCCCCGCAGGCCAGGCCGAGGGACCCCACCAGTGCATGAATCTGTGTATCAGGCCTCTAGTATGCATATAAGATCTTTGGTAATCTCTTCCCGCCCTCCCCTTTCCCCCTCTTCCCTCTGAGATTCATCAGTCTGTTCCATGTTTTCATGCCTGTACGTTGAGCGTTTGCTCCCTGGTGGTCAGTGCGCATCATAGCTACCGTTCAAATGGTCAAGCGGTCGACCAGTCATTTAGGGTTTTCTATGTATATATAGATGGTACAACCAGGAGAATTGGAAGTTAAGGCTCAAAAGCCCAAACTCTCAGATCCAGAGCTTGGGGAGGATTTTTTTTAAGTATAAGGGAAATAGGTATGCGAAAGCACTAGAAGGGCAAATTTTAACTGGAGAGCCTTGGAGCTTAGACATCTATGGTAAAGGGGTATCAACACAGGATCTTCCTGGACAATGAACCCTTTGCTTCAGAAAAGGTTGTGGTATTCAAGGTCTGGTTGTGTCTCTGTTCTTTGGTTCCACAGAGTGGGGAAGGAGCGAGACTTTGGTTCTGGATGCAGATGGAAGTCAAAGTTCTCTCCTGTGTGTGTGCTTCTGTTGCATGACTTGCAGTTTTTGTCTGTTGTCTCTGAAAAGCAGCTCTGTATATTGTAAAACAGGACAGGACCATTTTTTTAAAAATATATTTTTACTGATTTCAGAGAGGTAGGGAGAGGGAGAGAGAGATAGAAACATCAATGATGAGAGAGAATCATTGAACAACTGCCTCCTACACACCCCACACTGGGATCAAGCCTGAAACCCCGGCATGTGCCCTGACCGGGAATCTAACGTGACCTCCTGGTTCATAGGTCAAAGTTCAACCACTGAGCCTTGCTGGCTGGGCCAGGACAGAACCATTTTGAGCTGGTTCTATGGTTACAGGAATGGTAGTAAAATCTTTGCTTAGAAGATCATGGGGGAGTAAATAAAATTATTCATCTATACCTCTGATAAGTGTACAATAAATGTCAATCATCATTATTGGTGTTGTTGAAACACTTAGCTTGAAAAACAGGTGCCTAAGAACTCACTTCTTGGTTGCAATGGAGCTGTTCAGTTTCCCCTGTCATGATAGGCTTCCTAGACTTCTAGGTTATGCTCATGAGGAAGAGAGTAAAGAAATAAGATGGAGTCACTATAGTCAAGCTGCTAAATTATTAAAATCAAGTAACTTGAGGTGTAAGGAAACAATGTTATTCTTGTTTTAACTAGCTTGAGAAATCAAACTTTTTAACTCTCCAGTCCTGATCAATTCCTGAACATACATTAAATTTTGAGATAATCCTCTAATTACCCACTGAAGGACTAAGGAAAGAATGTTCATGTGTCCAGGCCATCTGACATCGATTATCCAGACTACCTGTCTTCCAGAGGATTACCGCATTGGACCAATCCAGAGGCTGAGAAGACAGGACCAAATCTTCTCAAAAATGCACTTTTTACTCTAAGAACTCTTAGCTTTGCTTTCTTTTTCAGAACACTGTGGGTATTGTCTAGTTGTATTTCCACTTTTCAAACTCTAAGACTCTTGAATAATTATTTTTTATGCTTTCATTAATTTTAGAAAGAGAGGGAGGGAGAGGAAGAGAGAGAGAGAAACATCGATGAGAGAGAACCATCCTTCGTCTACCTCCTGCATGCCTCCCATTGGGGTTTGAGCCCCCAAACCTGGCATGTGCCCTGGCTGAGAATTAAACCAGTGACCTCTTGGTGCATGGGTCAATGGTCGACCACTGAGCCACACTGGCCAGGTGAAATCTGTATCATTCATTTCTAGCAAAGTCTCCAGACTCTTTTTGAGTTGTTTGATGCACAAAAATTAAAAAACAACAACAACAAAAACATTCAAGTCTTCTTGAAGACTGAAAAGTTAGTTTTTTTTAATTCCTAAAGAAGATCCTTTTAATGTACTTATTAAGCACTAGCCATGAATATGTACTTTAGAAGGAATTTTCTGATGTATGAGTATTAACCAAATCTACCTAAATTATAGAAAGTCCTATGTTTAAGAAAAATTAAAAATCAATTTAAAAATACTTCTTTCAAACAGTTGAATGTTCTTTTTCTACCATAATGTATTTACCCAGGAAAACTAACTTAGGTGGGGCATCTTGTTTTCAGCACACTCTTGCTTTACACCCTTGTTTCTAGCTAAATGTTCTGAGGTGCCGAGAGGACAAGTGACTGGCCCCAGGTCACACACAATGAGTCAGTGATTCAGGCCAGATTGAATCAAGAAATTCTATGCCAGGACTTCTGGTAAGTTCCTTTGGTAGGAATGTCCAAAAATAAATGGTTAACTAAATATAAATCTTTTTTATTTATTTATTAATTTATTTATTTATTTATTTATTTATTTATTTATTTTTTAAATATATTTTATTGATTTTTTACAGAGAGGAAGGGAGAGAGATAGAGAGTTAGAAACATCGATGAGAGAGAAACATCGACCAGCTGCCTCCTGCACATCTCCCACTGGGGATGTGCCCGCAACCAAGGTACATGCCCTTGACCGGAATCGAACCTGGGACTTTTCAGTCCGCAGGCCGACACTCTATCCACTGAGCCAAACCGGTTTCGGCTAAAAATTTATTTTTAAAAAAAAGGATATTAAGTATTCTTCTGATGACACTACTATCCTTAAATAAAATATAATGCAATTGATACTAATTATCCCAAATTTAAGATATTGTTTGATGGTTTATTTAAAAGATAACTATTGCCCTGACCGGTGTGGCTCAGTGGATAGAGCATGGATTTGGGAAGAAATACCATCTTCCCATCCATGAACATGGTATACTTCTCCCTTCATTCAGGTTTACTCTCTTCAACAATGTTTTGTAGTTAGCGATGTCTCAAGGACACTGAGAGTCATGCTGGAGGTCCCTGCTTAAGTCTGGTTTTTAATACCTCACATATATTCACAGCAATGCCCATTAGCAAGCAAATGCCCAGAAACAGGACTATCTGGTATTTTTTGAAAAGATTTTATAAGACACAAAGCTTTTGATTAAAAAGTTATTTATTAAAAATATTTTCCTCCAATTCTGATGACATAACAAATTAAACAAGGTTACAAAGCAATAATTGATCTGATCTGTTTATATAGAGGGTAATAATGACCTCATTAGCTCTTTCGTACATTCGACTAAATAGTAGAATACAAATTCAATTCATTCACTTCACAAAAGGTAAACATAATTGATATACTTCATACCAAAAATCTTTCATAAAGCTTGTCTTCAAATTTGTTAAAAATTCAGCTAGTATAAAAGGATACTGACTTAAAAGAGCATCCACGTCAAGTCAAGTTTCTGCGCTGCTCACAGAGCACCACGAGGCTCCTCCCAGCTCCCAGCCTTCCCGTGTCCCGTGTCCGGTGACTGAGGCGGAGAGAGCACGGGGAAACGCCACCCCAATCCCAGAGCTCAAGGAAGGAAGGGTTTCTGACAGGCTTCGAAGTTCTGAGAACTTCACATTAACACACAGAATACAGACACTGAATAACGGAAATGCACACGCACCAGGGAACCTGTAGAGTTGAACACTTTGGGACGAGAACTGCTCTCTTTCAACAGGTCAAGCAGTCAGTCTTTTCTCAACAGTCTCTTGATAAGCGACGAACCTCCTCAAGTTCGTCTTCACGTTGTTGAGAACGCACAGCTGATCTGGGCTGTATTTGCCTTTCCCTTCTTTTCGGATCTGCCAAAAGAAAACCATATACGAACTGGTGTCAATTACTAATTCCTTTACATCAAGAAAGCATTTCGTTTTGGGTGTATTTATTTTCAGAACGAGCCAGCTGCTGGAATTGGTGAAACATGTTCACTTTTAAAAAAAATTTTTATTGTTGAGATTATTACAGATGTCTCTCTTCTCCCTCCCCCCGCATTGGCCTCCCCCATCTATCCAGTTCTCACCCCGCCCCAGACCTGCAATCCTATTGTCTGTGTCCATAGGTCATGCATATGTGCATATAAGATCTTTGTATAATACCTTCCTGCCCCCTACCCCCTTCCGTCTGAGAATCATCAGTCTTCCATTTTCATGCCTCTGATTCTATTTTATTCACCAGTTTATTTTGATCATTAGATTTCTTATTGGTTTATTTTGATTTTTAGATTCAATTGTTGATAGGTATGTATTTGTTGGCATTTTGTTCTTTTTTTTTTTCCTTTTCTTCTTCTTCCTCTTCTTAAATACCCTTCAACATTTCATATAATACTGGTTTGGTGGTGATGGACTTTAACTTTTTCTTGTCTGTGAAGCTCTTTATCTTAACTTCAATTCTGAATGATAGCTTTGCTGGGTAGAGTATTCTTTTTTTTTTGTGTGTGTGTAGGGGAGAGCGCGAACGCAGTCCCCCACTACCACAAATTATGCAGTCGAGTTTCCCACATTTGGGGAAATCGCAGGGGTCAGCACATCCGGAGTGCAATGGATAAGCCTCGCCCTGGGAAAACCACCTTCGTGATCATGGTATCTCCCCTGCCAGGTAAGTATGGGTAGAGTATTCTTGGTTGTAGGTTCTTGCTATTCATCACTTTGAATATTTCTTGCCACTCCCTTCTGGCCTGCAAAGTTTCTGTTGAAAAATCAGCTGACAGTTGTATGGGTATTCCCTTGTAGGTAACTGAGTTTCTTTCTCTTGCTGCTTTTAAGATTCTCTCTTTGTCTTTTGCTCTTGGCATTTTAATTATGATGTGTCTTGGTGTGGGCCTCTTTGGGTTCCTCTTGTTTGGGGTTCTCTGCGCTTCCTGGACTTGTAAGTCTATTTCTTTCACCAGGCAGGGGAAGTTTTCTCATTATTTCTTCAAATAGGTTTTCAATATCTTGCTCTCTCTCTTTTTCTGGCACCCCCATAACGCGAATGTCGGTACACTTGAAATTGTCCCAGAGGCTCCTTACACTATCTTCATATTTTTGGATTCTTTTTTTCTTTTTGCTCTTCTGGTTGGGTGTTTTGCTTCCTCATATTTCAAATCATTGATTTGATTTTCAGAATCCTCTACTCTATTTTTGAATCCCTGTACATTATTCTTTATTTCAGTCAGTGTAGGCTTAATTTCTGACTAGTCCTTTTCCATTTTTTTGGAGGTTTCTAGAAGATTCTTGAGTAATTTTATAACCATGGTTTTGAACTCTGTATCCAGTAGCTTGCTTTCTTCCATTTCTTTCATTTGTGATATGTTTCTTTGTCTCCACATTTTGGCTGCTTCCTGTGTTTATTTCTATGTATTGGGTAGAGCTGCTACATCTCCTTGAGTTGGTAGAGTAGCCTTGTTTATTAGGTATTCTATAGGGCCCAGTAGCTCAGCCCCGTCATCAGAGCTGGTAGCTCTAAGTGCACCCCTTTGTGGGCTGTGAGCACTGTTTTGTTGTAATTGAGACTTGATGGCTGTTGATGTCACTGGGAGGAATTGACCTCCAGAACAATTGGCTGTGAAGACCAGCTGCAACTACAGTGGGAGAGCTGCTGTGCAGGAGACAGCTCTATGGAGCAGGACTTGCTTCATTGGGGCTTTGGTGCTCACCGAGTCTGCCCCTTGAGTGTGTCACTTATGGATGTGAAGAGTTGTAATCTGGTTTGGTCTCACACTGACCAATGGGTACACTGGCTCTTGGGTCTCCAGAGAGGTGCAAATTCAGCCACTGCCTGGGGCCACCCAGCAGAAGCTACGAGAGATCTTCAAATTCCTCCTCTTTGTATTGGGTTTCGAAGTGCCCAGATGAGGCCCAGCTGTGAAGCAAGGCAGGCTGGTACTGGTGCTGGGTCTTGGGCCTTTTATTGATAGGTTTGGGGCTTCCTGACCCAGCTGTAGCTTGGGTGGGGTTGTAAATTAGGTGGGACCAGGTCTTAGGGAATCACCAGGACGGAACAAATAGAAATGGCTGCCAGTCAGCCCTGTGACCGGGGAGATCCCAACATAGGAACAATGATCCCTGTGAGCACCTCCGTCTGGGAGAAAGCCGCCCCCCGAGTTCCTGCCCTGATACCAGACAATCCAGTTCCTCCTTGTATGTGTCTGTGTTCCCCAGAACCTCGCCCTGGTGCTGGAGCTCAGAGGGAAGCCGGACCTTGTAAGTTCAGTTCGTGGTGCCACCTTTAAAGAGGAACAGCTGGATCTCTAGCAGCTTGTGTGTTACCAAGCCCCGGTCCCCACTGGTTTTTACAGCCCGTAGTTCTTACTGCCTGTAGTGACTTCTTTTCCCAGCTCTGGGAGTCTGGGCTGGGGTCTGGTGTGAGGCTGGGACCCCTTGCTCCTCTGGGGGCCTCCGCAGAGATGATCTTCCTCCAGATTAAAAAAGCAGCCCACGTGGGTGTCAGACCAGCCTGTTCCACACCTCCACACAGTGCTTTCTTCTTTACCTCTAGTTGTAGGACTTCCATTCCGCCAGCTTTCCAGCGGTTCTGGATGATGGTTGTTGGGTATTTTCGTTGTAATTTTGATGTGGTTGTGGGAGGTGATGAGTACAGGCATTTACCTACGCCACCATCTTATTGTCAAGCCGCTGGAGTCAACATTTTCACTAAGTAAATGGAGTAACAGCACATGAGCCATAAAAATAAATTAAGATCATACACCTTTTATTTTAATTAAATTTACTGCAATGACATTAACATTATATAAAAACAAACCGCTGTTAATGTTCCTAAACCGACACCCACTACAGATGTGACAATGGCAGAAGATGGGCACAGCCTGGGTTTATAGTTTCTTTTCTTCTGGAAAAGAAAACTTTTTGTTTTTTAGTTGATTTCAGAGAGGAATGGAGAGGGAGAGATAGAAATATCAATGATGAGAGAGAATCATGTCACCTGCCTCTTGCATGCCCCCTACTGGGGATCGAGCCTGCACCCTGGGCATGTGCCCTGGCCAGAATCAAACGGTGACCTCCTGGTTTATGGGGTCAATGCTCAACCACTGAGCCACACCGGCTGGGTGAAAACGACTTTATGTCTTAAAATTTTTTCAGGAAATTTAAATTTCTAGCCATACAATCATAACCACCTAAAACTTATCACAGAGTTCTCTCCATGAGGCCTGAAATTCTATTTTAAAAGCTTCTTAGATCAAAGAAATGCATTTTGGAAAACAAAAAAAAGCAGGATAACTTTCCATCACAACCTCTATTCTCCCCACCAAGATATAAGAGGGAATATTGAATTTAAAATCTAAATACAAAAAACACAAATATTTTTGTTTTAAAAAATGACATAATTTAAAAATTAAGATTTAGGTAAGAAGGGAATGGTAAATTTAGATGCATGTGGTTCAAGGCTGTTGTAAAATTCTTGGTGTCACTCCACCTGCCCCCAGAAGAGGTTTGGAAAATTATGTTTTGACTAAGAGTTAGCTGTGATGCTTCAGATGAAAGAATAAATAAAACAGCGAATGAGAGTGGTGCCATTCCCCCACAGAGACCAGCGGCGAGTCTTTTTCTCAGCGCCCCAAAGGGAAGCATCCATGACAATGAAATCAGTCTGCACTGCAGGACATACAATCAGGGTGAAGACGTGAAGAGCTCTGAGGGCCCCAGACCACCGTGCACCCACATGGGGACATGACTGTGATATCACTGAACTCACAGGAAGGAGAACATCAGCCGCCATTTGGCTCAAGTCCCAGCGGCTGCACCTTCTGGGTGACTGAGCGGGGACTCAGCCCGCAGCACTCAGCCCGGGCCCCAGTGCTCCAGGCAGCACGGAGGCGGCTGGGAGGGGCCGCACCGCCCCTTCCCCCGGGATGCTGAGGCGTTAGCATTTCTGACCCAACCACCTCGTACCTTCATCTTGAACACTGGCTGGAATTCCTTCAGGGCAGATAACAAACGGATCTGCACCGAGGCCCTCTCAGCTTCGCTGCCGTCAGCGAACACATCGAAGAGGGCGTCCAGGGCCTCTCCCACCACCACCAGCGAAGGGTCCTTGGTGGCCACCTCCAGCAGGAAGCACCCGATGGTCTGCAGCCGACAGAACGCACCGTCACCCGGCGCTCAGGGCCGTTCCCGAGCACCGCACGGCTTCACGGTGGCAGTGGTTTATGCACAATGTTTTACATAAAACGCCAGGGGCAAAGCAGAGCTTTTAAAAGACTTAACACATATTTATAAATGTACCAAGTAAAATATAAGCAAGATAAATGAAACATAGTAGAGCTTATATTACTAAATAAGATGAACTAAGGTCCACAAATGATACATGAAAGATCGATTTAGAAAATTATTAAGTTTTCTCCTCGTCACCCTCAAAAAGGCTTTCCCCATGGTGTAAAAATGCATAGAAATAGTATCTGTAACAAAAAACCCTGCTTTTTAAAGTGTAAGACAAACACTCACAGGCAATGAAAGAAACTGAACACAACAGTCTCAGGTGGTCCACTGTGCTGCCCTCTGAGACACCCACCTCACCACAGCCCGCTGACAGCAGCCCTCCCCACCTGCAGACAGCGGGCAGCATGCGGCCGCAAGCCTCACCCCCGAGGGCGCCCACCTGGTAAACAGGTGGGAGGGGACAGGCTGAGCGCCAAACTGGCTCCACTGTAAGCAGCAGGG
The DNA here is from genome assembly GCA_035771395.1 of Myotis vivesi. Taxonomy (NCBI): domain Eukaryota; kingdom Metazoa; phylum Chordata; class Mammalia; order Chiroptera; family Vespertilionidae; genus Myotis; species Myotis vivesi. The sequence goes on along the minus strand of JAWPEG010000015.1, from coordinate 2,775,887 downwards.
TGACCGCGGGACAGGCTGCTCACTGCTCGGGCCTGTTTTCCAGGAACCCTTCAGGCAGCGTTTCTACTTCACACCCCGCACGACAGGGTGCGTTTCACTAATATCCTCCAGGAAGCAGCTTAATGTGATCTCATCTCATGATGTCCGGCGAGGTTTTGAAACCCCACACCCCACCTCTAATCACTGAGCATTTCAGGTCAGAAGCCACTGTTACCTTGAGAGTTTCAAGTGCACCATCTTCTTTGGCGAGGACGCTGCCCGTGATTCCCAAAATGCTCACCATGTTCACTCTCACCCCGACACTGCCGCTCTGGATGCCGGCTCTGCACAGTGACATCAGCTGGTCGGGGGTCATGCACTGTCAGAGGAGGAGATGAGCATTTAAGGCGAAGCTCAGCCCCCTCCCACAGCACGCGAGACACGCCGAGGGGCGTCTCCAGGCTGCCTGTCCTGAGAACAGCAGCTCTCAGCAAAGACGATGCTACACTTTCTGGTCACTCCCAGAACCGCTGGTCGTGGAGCTAGGGGAGGCCTGCGGATGGCACTGGTGCCGTCCAGCCCGCGACGCCATGCGCCTGTGGAAGGGCTTCCGCTCCTAGTCCATCTAAAGGCGTCCGTTCAGATGCACACAGACTAATGAGATTCCAACTGCATTTCATCTCGTTTGAAAACGTAATAGGATCACGTAGCTTTAATAAAAACTGGCTGAACCTATGTGCACTCCGAGAGGGGTTATGGCGATTGTGAAGGACTGTGGAACCATTAGCTGACACAGTGCTCTGCCGTGCAGGGATACTTGCGGTGTGAGCTAATCCGCACACGCACGTGGATGTGGTACCGTGACAGTGCGACGTCCTGCTGCATGGGAGGAGCAGCACAGTGTGGGCACCCAGGGCTCAGGCTCGGGCTCAGGACGTGACGCCCTGGGTTCGAATCCCAGCCCCACTCCTTCCTCCTGGCGATCCAGCCCAGGTCCGGAGCCCGGGCCCCCCACACTGTGCTGCTCCTCCCGTCAGCAACTGGGAGCGATGATCATCACAGAGCTGCCAGGAGGGCTGAACAGTGCGCACACAGCACTCACTAAGTGTGGGCTGTCACTCTATAGAAGAGACCGAGCTGCTCTAAATCACCGAACTCATCTCTGAACGAGAAGCCCGTCGGATGGGAAAAGCCCCACTAACTCTGGCGCCTTCAGAGCGGGCCGGCCAGTGGGGAGAAGGCATGTGGCGTCATCACCGTCTGACTCCCAGTGTAAGTGCCTCGTGTGGGAGAGCCACCGGGTGGCAGGACAGCTGTGCCTGGGCCGGAGCTGTCCCTCAGCAAGTCCAGCCCTCGGTGTCCTCTGCTAATAAAGCCCTCGGGAGCCAGGCTCCTGCAGCTCTAACACTCGAAGCCCATGCCCAACACGCCGCCAGCCCGAGAACGTACGACCTTAACACAGAGGGTACTTTCTTAGTCACTGAGCCTGAACTTGAGCAGTTCCTCTTAAGCATCCGGCTGGCCCTGCCAATGGCCGCCTGGCACCATGGCACATCAGTGAAATGCCAGAGGCTCCTGCCAGCCCTGCAGGGAGGGCTCTCCGACCCTCGCAACAGCCACGCGGCAGGCCGGGCATTCTTCCCATTCCCATGTCACAGAATCAAAGTTACGTTCTTGCCGGTTTGGCTCAGTGGATAGAGCATCGGCCTGCGGACTGAAGGGTCCCGGGTTCGATTCCGGTCAAGGGCATGTACCTGGGTTGCGGGCACATCCCCAGTGGGAGATGTGCAGGAGGCAGCTGGTCGATGTTTCTCTCTCATCGATGTTTCTAACTCTCTATCTCTCTCTCTTCCTCTCTGTAAAAAATCAATAAAATATATTTAAAAAAAAAAAAAGTTACGTTCTTGAAAAAACTCTCCAATGTACAAAGAAACGTCTGAAGAGCACACATGAGAAGCCAGCAGCACGCACTACATTTAACATTCCCAGTCAACTCTGGGGCCAGGGGCAGCGTGGCATGTGTGGGATGCCCTGAGGGCCCGGCCATGGAGTCCAGGAGGAAGACCCGGCCGCTGGGGAGGAGGTCCAGGCCCTGGGAAGCCGGGGCCCTTGGACAGTGAGGTCACCCGGGGTGGTGACGGGACTAGTGAGGAGGAACGGAGCCCAGCAGAGCCCTCGAGGCCTGAGGAACAGCCGGGGGTGGCAGAGGACTGACCAGTTAGGGAGCGTGCTCTCACCACACATCACTGATAACAAGTTCATTTGTGAGCCTGGGGTAATGGGATTGTGGTTACGACTTTAAAAAGTTCATTTATGGGTGAAATAACCGGCTAACACCGGTGATGGTGACAATGCATGGGGGTTCCTTACACTATTATCTTATGACCACACACTACCACCTCTGCTTTTGGGAAAGTTTGACAATTTCCTGAATAAAAAGTTAAATGTTTCAGGGAAAAGGCGCCTCGCACGGAGGTGAGGTGGTTGGCTGTGGAGGGTCAGGAGGGCGTGCTTGAAAACATCTGTAATAAAATGCTTTTAAGGAGACAAACGATGAGCAGAGAAAATCTTTACTCACCGACTCAAGAAGCTGCACCAATGAGAAAGCCTGCGGCCGTGGTGGGAGGAGGGGCAATGATGGGAGGAGGAGCCGTGGAGGGGGCAGTGGTGGGAGGAGGGGCTGTGGTGGGAGGAGGGGCAATGGGGGGGGGCAGTGGTGGGAGGAGGGGCAATGGTGGGAGGAGGGGCCGTGGTGGGAGGGGGGAAAGGCTTTAGTTTCACGTTAGGCGCCTCTGCTTTCCTTGTACTGTACAAGGGCCACGTGACGGAAACGCCCTTCACCAGCAGTGAGGGCGTCACTTTGCCTCCACACCGAGGCTCCTGGCTGCACCGAACAGCTGTAACATCTCACCTGAGAAATGTTCTTGGCGGCCATTGTTTGCAGAAGGGCCCTCAAGGCGCTGCTGATGGCTTCCAGGAAGTCCACGTGCTTGGCAAAGTCTGAAACACAGTGAGGCGTGAGTGCCTTTCTCCAAGGCGGCTCCACGCAAAGGGGACAGACCCAGACCGAGCATGGGAAGTGGCGCACATGCCATCGTCACAGACACGCTGTGCGATGGAAGCCGAACTCCTGGAAAAACCCCTGCAAGACAGCAGCGACTGAAAGGACCGGGACAGGGCCTATTCTCCCAGGTTCTGTCCCTCAAAGTCCCGCTCCGCCCGAGCGGGGCCCACAGCAGCCTGGCGACTGACCTGGCTGAGAAAAGAGCAGGGTGGACAGGTGCTGCGCCAGGGCCTGGAGGGCCGGCGCCCCGCCCAGGTGCTCCACCTCCAGCAGGGACACGAGACTCTGGAGACACACGAGGGCTCGCCACTGCACGGTGTTCATCCTGCGGCGGAAGCGGAGAATGTCGTCTGCTTCTCTACGGGGCCCCCAGGGAACCCAGGCCCACTGCCACCCTGCGCTCCGGCGCCGACTCGGGGCGCCAGGAAGCAGGGGTGGCAGTCAGCACAGACTCCATCACACCGCCCGAGCCTCCAGGTCCCGAGGCGCAGCCACTTCCGGGGCATAAGGCATTGACTTTAGAAAACTCTGGCCACGGCAGCAGCTTTCACATCACCTGTAGCTGGGAAGTGTGCCCTCCCTCCGGGAAAGCCCTTCAATGCGCGTCCAGTTTAACAGTGTTTCAAGTCAACGACCCTGCACCCAGGTGAGAAATGCACGCGGCTGGCACCCCAAGTCCCCCTGTGCCTTCCCTGCCACACCCCACCGCTCCGACCCCTGAAGGTCATCACGCCCGACATGGATGGGAAACAGTTCCTTGCTTTCTTCACAGGTTCACCACTCACGTACACAACCCTAACACACAGCCTGGCGCCACCTGCTTTTGAACTTTGTAAAAACGGAATCAGCCCAGCTCAGTGGCTGAGAATTGACCTATGAACCAGGAGGTCACGGTTTGATTCCTGGTTAGGGCACACGCCCAGGTTGCAGCTCAATCCCCTGTAGGGGGCATGTAGGAGGCAGCTGATCCATGATTCTCCCTCACCATTGATATTTCTATCTCTCTCTCCCTCTCCCTTCCTCTCTGGTACATGCCCTTGACCGGAATCGAACCTGGGACCCTTGCGTCCGCAGGCCGACGCTCTATCCACTGAGCCAAACCAGCCAGGCGTCTCCCTTCCTCTCTGAAGTCAATAAAAATATATTTTAAAAAGCACCTGAAGCAGTGCGTATATTTCTTTGTGCCGCCCTTTTTGGCTCGATGCTGTTTCATCCCCATGGGGACAAGTCCTAGCTTGGATTCTGCTTACTGCTGCCTGCATCCTACTGCCTGACGATGCCAAACGCATGGACACATCCTGCTGCCGATGGACCCCCCTGCTGTGCACACGCTCGGGTCTCAGTGCCCTAAGCACACGCCTCTCCAGGGCACACACTCGGGAACAGAACTCGGGAACCCGGGGGCAGCGGCAGCTCCGGCTGAGTGGTCCCCCTTTCACAGCACAGCGACGACAAATGGTTTTGAAAACAGACAAGGTCTTACTTTCTAACCAAAGGTTTCCACGTGGGGTTCCTGGAACACACGTCCACGGCAGTGCTGCTGGGGAAGGCAGTTTTCTCAAACACCTGGACTTGAAAAGACGGGAAAGCAGAAGTTGAACAGTGGACTCCTTACACAGGCCCCTTACAGAGCCAGCATGGCAGCTACGGGAGATGGCGGGCGGCTGAGGCTCCTCAGCCCACATCCAGGCCTGCATTCGGCCTCGTCCCGGTGACCCAGTGTGAGCTCACTCCCCTGCACACAGAGCAAGCAGCCTCCCAGGCCTTCCCCGCGCCGCACGGTGAGCCCGGACCCGGACCGGGAGCCAGTACCTTCCTGGGGATGTGGAAGTTGGTGAGGGCGGCGTGCGTCTCGTGTGAGAGGCAGAGGGGAGACAGCAGCTGCCCCCCGTCCTCGCCCAGGGAACTCTCCATGAACGCCTCGCTCTCGTCACTGCTGGAAAGCTCTTCCTCCCACTCGTCATCCGAGGGATCTGTGGAGAGTGCAGAGCACGCGGGGCTGGGGTCAGTGAGCACGCCTCGCGGGAGCCGTGGAGCCCAGGGGAGCAGGGGCCGCCTGGGAGCAGGCCCGGGGACGAACCTTCGCTGCAGCACACGTTGACGATGATCTCCAGTGCAGTCTGCTGTGCCGTCAGCAGCGCCGTGGCCTCTCTCAGCTCCTCGTTAGTGGGCTAGGAAAACCAACACCAGTGCTCAGAGTCGAGGAAAGCATGTTCTTTTCATAATGTTTTCATTGATTTCAGAGGGGAAGGGAGAGGGGGAGAGAGAAACATCCATGATGAGAGAGAATCATGGACCGGCTGCCTCCTGCAGGCCCCCACTGGGGATCAAGCCTGCAACCCGGGCATGTGCCCTGATCGGGAATCGAACTGTGACCTCCTGGTTCATAGGTCGATGCTCAAGCTGCTAGCTGGAGAGACGGAGAAATACTCAGCTCCATGAACTGAATTCACCCTGAAACTTAGCCAGATATATTAAGAAGTAGCTGAGCACTAAGATGAAACAGAGCATTCATTTCATTTCAGACGCCAGGCACTGACACGCGACAAACCCGCTCTCAGATGCCTGGATGTCCCCTCGGGAAAGACTGCACCCACGAGAACTCCCAGCAGCCCTTCACGCCCGCAGAGCTTCTGAGGACCGGAAGGCTGCTTCCTGGCTGCCCTGAAGATGCAGCTGGCATCCCTTTAACACTGGAGAGAGAGGGGGCACCCCTTCCCCGGGAATAAATTAACACAACCTTGTCAATTACCATCCTTAAGAGGGGCTGAATAGACTTACACAACCTTAATTCACAAATCACCTATGGAAAGTGAAATAGCTACACTGACGTTCCAAACCCGTGCATAAGCTAAAAATCATGTAAACTTTACTGTCTGAATGACGGATGCATTGTAATTTATTAAGCATTTCACTAGTGTGGAATAGTTCAGATTACTTGGGATATCTTATTTGTCAGATTTATGGGTCAGAGTTTAAAAACTAGAGACCTGCCTGGCCAGTGTGGCTCAGTGGTTGAGTGTTGACCTATGAACCAGGAGGTTGCTGGTTTGATTCCCAGTCAGGGCACATGCCCAGGTTGTGGGCTGGATCCCCAGGAGGGGCCATGCAGGAGGCAGCCAATGGAGATTTCTCTCTCATCTATGTTTCTATCTCTCCATCCCTCTCCCTTCTCGCTAAAAATCAATAAAAACATTTTTTAAAAATCAAGCAAACAAAATAACTAGAGACGGTGACATAGTCCCTATTTCCTTCTAGAATGTAGATACTCCCTTGTTATCCTCCAGTCACTTCCTGTACAACAATGTAACTGTAATTTCCAAACAAGCTCTTGAAAAATAAAGGCAAATGGCTAACTGAAGAGATGTAGCTCATTTAATATTTGTATTCCTTTTATTGCTGGCAAAAATGAACGTAAAAATTATTCCTCTTTGCTGTGGGTATGATATTCAACCAAACAAAAATGTAAAAACGAGACAGGCTGTTGCAGGCTCTTACCCACTTAAAAGGCACGCAGATCTGGCTTAGACGCATCTGAGTTAACCTTTGCCTTTCCACGCAACTCTCCTGCTCAGAACAGTTCCCTGCTGCTCATTGCTATCCAAGTGACAGGAGGAGCCAATCTAGCAGAAATGTTACGACAGCAGAGATCGGCTTCAAAACACTGGGCAGTGGAGGGGAGAGTGGGCAGGGACATCGACGAGGAGAACAGACTGTGGTTTGATGGTCGATAGCTGTGGACGCGGGGTAGCGAGGACCCTTGTCTGTGATCGCAGCTTCTTACGTGAAATGCTGCAATTACAGGTTCTGATTCTAAAGGACTCCCGCACAGTGAGGAGGACCGGAGCTGGCGGACTATATGTCGTATTCCGGGCACGTACCAGCATGATGGCTGGCAGCCGACGGGCACCTAAACACTGGCTGGCCGACTGGCATGTTAATCACCCAGTCGACTCAGTTATGTCAATAGACTTTAAAAAGCAAGCTTCTGTTACAAGAAAACACTGCATTTTATAAGCAGCAAAGTTCTATTTTTAAAGAGTACTTAGGGGAGTAAATCTCTAAATATTAGTTAAGTATCCATACTTTTTGTTGCTGTTAATCCTCACATGAGGATATTTTTTTCCATTGTTTTCAGAGAGAGGAAGGGGGGACAAAGGGGGGAAGAGAGAGGGGAAGAGATAAACACATTGATGTGAGAGGCAAGACACATCGACTGGTTGCCACCCGAACGCGCCTCGACTGAACCTACAACCCAGGTACATGTCCTTCATTGGAATTGAACCTGAGTACCTTCAGTCCACGGGTAGACACCCTAACCACAGAGACAAATGGCCAGGGCGACACTCTATGACTTGCAAGAAACTCAAGGGCAGTGTTCACCCCACACCTGACACAATGCTTTGCACCTAACAGCTATTCATGGGGCTAGAAAAGTAGCTCTAACTACATTTTCCTTTTAAACACCACCAGTTCATGCTTAAGAGACTGTGTGAACACAAACAAGTAGTATGCTGACAGATGTGTTTTCAGGCACATTAATTCTTACTGGGCACAGCCTCAGTTTCAGGTCGTTTGACAAGGAGGAGGACAGGCTGGTCTGAAGCGGTACAGTGTGAGGTCATTCGCGCCTTCTTCCAGCTCAGGCCTCCTCCCCCCGGGATGGCGCCAGCAGCCTCCAGGCCCTCACAGCCCCGTCTGCTCTCACCACTCTGGCATGGCCCAGCCTCTAAGGTGGCCCAGGTGCCTGTCCAGAGTGCTCTCTGACAGCCTCTTCCATCCTCTGCCTCCTCTACACAAACTGCTCCCGGGGAGGCCTGCGCCCAGCCCCTGCGGTCCCAACATAGGCATGACAGTAAGTCACTACCGCGCACCTCTCCTCCCATGATGGAGGTGGTCCCTGAAGATCGGAAATGCATCTTAGTCATCTTCCCTTTGTCAGCACCTGGCCCAGAGCCTGGCACCCGGCAGGGCACAGATGTGCACCTGAATGAGCAGGCTCCGCTCCTCCCTGTCCTCCTGTCCTCCTGCTCTCCTCCTTGGGAGCGTTCTCTCTGCTGACCAGCTCGGCTGAAAAGTTCCCTGCACCCTCACGCCAACATCACACCCACCAGCCATCGCCCATCTTCCCCATCGCCCAGCCTCTTCCGTGCAGCAGCGGTGGGCACAGGGCCGTCTGGTCGGCTGCCTGGTGAGGCTCAGCACTAACACAAAAGAGACGAGACCTGGCCAGCGGAGCATTGACCTTTGAACCAGGGGGTCAGGATTGGATTCCCAGTCAGGGCTCATGCCCAGGTTGGAGCTCGGTCCCCAGTGGGGGGCGTGCAGGAGGCAGCCGATCTATGAGTCTCTCTCATCATTTCTCTCTCCCTCTCTCTCTCTCTCTCTTCCTTCCTCACTGAAATCAATAAAAATATATTAAAAAAATAAAAGAGACAAAGATGCCCTGGGTTGGACAATCCAAGCAGAGTGACAATTCCTCTGCTGGGTAAGTCGGGAGACTGTGTGTAAAGGCACTGAGGAGACAGCAGCCAGGAAGATGACCATGTGTTTCTAACGTGCTGTAACAGTTTGCTCTGTCCCGTCTTTGAAATCTTCTGTATGTAAATATTTCATTCTAAACAGGCTTTTTCCCCTGTAGGAGTAGGAAGACAGCACTGATTTTCACTGAAATCCACTTTCTAGTTAACTCTGCTCTCACACTGTCCTACAAAGGTAGGGTAGCTGTTGAAAGAAAACCTCCGTGTGACCCCGTTTGGACGCACCGACCCAACTTACCGGAAGTAAATCCGAAATGAAAGTTTTCCTCCTGACCCTTCTCTTGGGAGGAGTTTCCTCCATCTCATCATCTTCTTCAGTCAAGCCCACACCGTTGGCGTTCTCCAGCATCTCCTCGGTCTCCGCGGTGGTTCTCAGCCTCTGCGTCTCGGCCTCCTTCATCTGAATGACCACTGCGCCAGCGTCCATTTCCAAAACTTCGGATAAGATCTTGAGGATGGCGCTTATGATTTCTGCTTGACTCTTGGACGGAATAATGTCCTTTAGATTCCACACTGTGCCTGGGAGAAAATGAGCGCAAGGACAAAGGACTTGCCTTCGAAATCTGATAAATACGGTTTCCACAAGATTGGTTCTCTAAGCTCAGCTGTAATTTCAAAACATCTTGATCCCACTGCCTTTGTTCGGTTTCTAGTATATGTCAGAGAGCTGTGCACAGAGGCAGCTCCTGTTACTACGGCCCCTCGCCACCTCTTCCCTCCTTGGCTCACAGGCCCTCCTCTGATACACCGCCTCGCACAGACCAGGAGCACCGATCGAGTTTCTTTGAAAATGATAAATTCAGTTGCTTCTCTTTCTTTCATCTTAACCTGAGCTGCTCTCCGAGGCAGCTTCCTATATTCCAAGAGTGGAATGGAATGTATTAAACATTCCAAGGTCTCGCGGACAGACCAATCACGCAGCACGTTCTTATCAAAATAGAACGGGAGTGCCGAAACCGGTTTGGCTCAGTGGATAGAGCGTTGGCCTATGGACTGAAGGGTCCTGGGTTCGATTCCGGTCAAGGGCATGTACCTGGGTTGCGGGCACGTCCCCAGTAGGAGATGTGCAGGAGGCAGCTGGTCGATGTTTCTCTCTCATCGATGTTTCTAACTCTCTATCTCTCTCCCTTCCTCTCTGTAAAAAATCAATAAAATATATTTAAAAAAAAAAATAGAACGGGAGTTACCATTAAGTAGTTAGGCCAATGGTTTAAAGAGTGACTGTTAAAAATACTTCCTGGGTACATACCCAAAAGAACTGAAAACAGGGGCTCAAGCAGGTATTTGCATCCCCGTACTCACTGCAGCATTATTCAACAGCCAGAGGTTGGAAGTCACCCAGGTGTCCATCCACAGATGAATGGATAAACCAAATGTGGTACATACAGCCTGGCCAGTGTGGCTCAGTGGTCGAGCATGGACCTATGAACCAGGAGGTCATGGTTTGATACCTGGTCAGGGGCACACGCCTGGGTTGCAGGCTGGATCCCAAATGGGGGCCGTGCAGGAGGCAGCCAATGAATGATTCTCTCATCACTGATGTTTCTCTCTCTTCCACTCCCTTCCTCACTGAAATCAATAAAAAATATATATATATATAGTGAGTGGTCTCGTCTTAGTTGCCCACAGCCCATTTCTGATCTTCCTAGTTATAAGGGACCCTGAGAGCAGCATTTCTCCATCAGACAACAGTATTCTGTTACATGGAAAACAAGCCGACTCTAGGAGGCTTCCCAACTATGCACATCGCTTGAATTCAGGGTCTCCACTTCAATATTAAAAATTTCAGAACAGACATAATAAGCACAGAAGGCCCAGATTGGTGAAATCAAGGAGTTTCAGCCTCCCATCTCTACAGGTTACTGAAAAGCACCTGTCACAGCCGGCTAAGCTTTACCTGCCACCAGTGTCTTCAACAGGGTATACGCCATGGAACTGACAGGAGCCCGCATGGCGGATTCCAGCACGTGCAGCGCTGAGGCACTGAGCGATTTCAGTAGCTCTGGGTTCTCTTCAGTTACCGTCTGCAAACAATAGGCTAGGAAGACAAGAATGAAATACTCAGAAACAATGAATTCTGCGAGGGTAACTCACACCAAAATAGCTCCATTTAACTCCTCGCCTGAATTCAAACAAGACAAATAAATCTATGACAAGACTAAAGACACAAAAATAGAAGTGACATTTTTCTTTTAAAAGCAATGAACTTTCTTGAAACTCTTATTGTAATAAAACCCACCCCGAGATTAAAAGTCACCTGCCAATCCTCCACTGTTTATAAAACTCCACATTTACTCAGTCTGCCCCCTGCCAAATAGTCCATTTTAAGAAAAAGATTTTTAAATTTTCCCAGTAGTATTTGCCCCCCCCCCTCTTTCTTTTTCTTTTCTGTGCTCTTAAAAGTACCCATTAGAGCCAAGAGAAACAGCATCAAGGGGAATGTGCTTCGTCCTTGCCAGGAGAATGCATAGTTAAATAAAGGATGCCTGCCGAGATTATGGGCAGAAAAGGGATGCTTTTCATCAATTATTTCTCCGCTCTACTCCACGTTCTCCAGTTTCGGCTCCTACCTCACCCATGGCTCTCCAACCCCGTGGAGGGAGGCGGGCAGCTTTGCCATCCCACGGAAGGGAAGCAGGCGGACGAGAAATTTCAATCATTTCTTTTCCTCTCTCAAAAAAAAGCCCAGATTTACCAGTTTTATGCTAAAAGTAGGAGAAAGCAGCCCGGCTGGTGTGGCTCAGTGATTGAGCACCGACCCATGGACCAAGAGGCCACCGGTTCAATCTCGGTCAGGGCGCATGCCTGGGTTGTGGGCTCAATCCCCAGTAGGGGGTGTGCCAGAGGCAGCTGATCGATGATGCTTCTCTCTCATTGATGTTTCTATCTTTCTATCCTATCCCTCTCTCCTCTTCTCTCTCTAAAAATCAATAAAAACATGTTTTTAAAAAGAAGTGGGAGCCGAAACCTGCCGGAGGCCGGTCCATCCTTGCTGCTTGGCGCAGTCGCTGCAGGAAAGAGGCATCTGCACAGCATGTGTGTCCGTGGACCTGGCGTGTGTAGCATACTGTTCTTAATATGTTTGTTCCCTTTAGCGCCATGTGTTTTAACCAAGGTCACCTCGCCGAGAAAGGTTGTTTCCCCAGGTGGGGATCTTTCCCTGAGGTTAGGGAGGGGATACAACCCCTTCATTAAGTGCCAGGCGGGTAGTTAAGCTACACGGTCTTTACTCCCTGGAATGGAGATGAGAAACACCTTACCCCTTGTAATAGAAATTGACAGGATTAAAATCGGCTGGTATAAATACGGATGTAATAAGACAATAAACGTCAGATCCTCATCAGTTCCTAACCAGAACTCCGACCAGAACTTTGGCTGGAGATCCTGGCTAGAGGTCCTGACTAGGCTGCTGACCAACTGAAGGCTGTCTTCGTGTCATTCCTTCTTCGCCGACTCCGTCCACACCTTTGGGGACCCCTGGACCTGCTGGGATTGGCCCCCAGCAGAAACCGGTTTGGCTCAGTGGATAGAGCGTCGGCCTGCGGACTGAAGGGTCCCAGGTTCAATTCCGGTCGAGGGCGTGTACCTGGGTTTGCCGGCACATCCCCAGTGGGAGATGTGCAGAGGCGGCTGATCGATGTTTCTCTCTCATCGATGTTTCTGACTCTCTATCTCTCTCCCTTCCTCTCTGTGAAAAATCAATAAAATATATTAAAAAAAAAAAAAAAAGAAGTGGGAGACAGTGGTGCAAGGCACTTAAGTAGGTTCAGAATCCAATGACCTTTGGCCGCAAGGCCCGGCAGCCGTGGGCCACTGTGTCTCCGTGAACGGGACAGGAGCTCAGGAAGTGAGAGGCTCCTATGAATGTAACAGCAGAAGCCTCACGGGCTCAATGAGCTGCTTCCCTCCCTCTCCGAGTGAAGAGCAGGAAAACGGTGTAAGTACTGATTTTAAGATTCAGAACAGAGCTCGGCTGTGCGTCTGCACACGAGAAAACATGCTACATCTGAATAGACGTTGTCGAACAAGGCCACACGTAAATAGATCATCACCGTTTCTTCACCTACCTGCTGAAACAGCCAGGTCGACATTGCTGGGAAATCTACTTAAGTACTTTAATACAATCTCCAAGCACCCTTCTTTGTTGAATATAGACACTGCTCTGTTACTGCATTCACTAAATTGAAGGGGGGGGAAAGTGTTACTATTCACATTTTCACATTAAGAAATCAACCACAGAAATTCATGAAAAAGTCAGCCAGGTTTTATAACAGAACCAGAGCGGGAGTCAAACACCCGCCATTTTATGAAGAAACCACTGCCCTCCGTCCTCTCTGGACAGGAACGCAGCCGGTGTCTGCGTCTACTTCTCTACCCAGTGGGCTCTTCTGCCCGTCTCTCTGCCTGACCCCCGTCTGCTCACAGGTGGTCAGAGCTGGAAGAGCCTGAGAAACCACCTCCTTCCAGAGGAGGAGACCCAGGTCCCAGAGGTGCGTGACCTGCCCAAGGACCACACCTTCTGTGAGTGGTGGCTCCTAGGGTCGGCCACTGCGCTTCCCACCGCGCCGCAGTGACAGTAAGTTAAAGGCCTCTGTGCTTATCCCCAAAGGCACGCAATTTTAAGAAAGTAGAATTAAATTTTAGCCATTCTTTCTAGACTATGATAATTTCAACAAGCAGAATTTACAGTCTGCAACGGAGATCCTGCTATAATATTTTTAAAAACCGTACTACCTGTTAATAAAAAAATCAGAATTAATGTTATCACTGCTATTATATGTACTAAATACAGGGTAAACAGAGCCAACTATAATAATGACAGCCATGTTTCCAGAGAAAACATTGCCCCATACATACCACATACCCATATGACACACTAATAGCTAAGCTGACTACAGCACTAAATCCAGTCCTACGAACTGAAACGTAAGCTGTTCCTGTCTTCCTCTCTCTATCTAGTTACTGCACACTCCATGAGCCTGCCCTCCAGAAGCCCAGTTAAGTCAGTACAGCCAGGAAGGTGAACACACATGCACTGAGACCGTAGAAGTGCACATGTATGTAAGTATATTTACAATATAAACGACAAGCAAACACGGCAGTGGCAAGACACAGAGAGGCTCACAGGCATCAGGAGAGAGCTCACTGAGGAGATTACACTTTCAGGCTCTTCCCGGAGAACTTTCTAGAGAATCTCCAAGTTCAACAGTTTCTATAGGTTGAAGTTATGTGGCCCGGTGTTGTGGCTCAATGGTTGACCCTATGAATCAGGAGGTCAGGGTTCGATTCCGTCAGTCGGGGCACAGGCTTGGGTTGCAGGCTCGAGCCCCAGTGGGGGGGCGTGCAGGAGGCAGCCGATCAGTGATCCTCTCTCATCATTGGTGTTTCTCTCTCCCTCCCCCTTCATCTCTGAAATCAATAAAAACATTTAATAAATAAATAAAGTCATGTGGTGCCCGCCGCCGGCTCCGATGCCGTCTCCTCACGTCGGCTCTCCCGTGCTGCTGGGGGAGCGCGTGCACTAGTTTCCCATGAACCAAAGGCAAGTTGGGGCTGCTGTGTCGGCAGCTTTCAGATCTGAGTCATGTCTTCTAAGAAATAATTGTGCATTTGGCCAGAAGTTATAATTGCTGCTGACTAAACAGGAGCTCTGGCAGCATCTTGCTAAAAATGGAGAACATAAAATGGGGGAGAAAAAAGGAGATCCAGGTTGTGTTTCTAGCCATTTGCACTCCTAAGAGCAAGTGCACCCAGGCCATGGCTGCGGCAGTCCTGGAATGGAGCGGGGCCGGGGCTCCTCCCAGGCACCTGCTTCCCTGTCGCACGGCAACGCAGGGTGGGGGAGTCAAGCACCACCGAGCTGTGTGGTCCCTGTCTTGGTCCAATGCCAGACCAGGGGTGGGCAAACTTTTTGACTTGAGGGCCACAATGGGTTCTTAAACTGGACCGGAGGCCGGAACAAAAGCATGGATGGAGTGTTTGTGTGAACTAATATACATTCAAAGTAAACATCATTACAGAAAAGGGCACGGTCTTTTTTTTTTTTAGTTTTATTCATTTCAAACGGGCTGGATCCGGCCCTCGGATCTGGCCCGCGGGCCGTAGTTTGCCCACGGCTGTGCCAGACCAAAGCAGCAACTACGCAGGGCCGGCTGGCTTTAAGACAGCTGCCACTGCAGGTACACGGCGGTGGGGGAAGGGTGTGCGGCACGTGCCAGTGGCCAAGGCTCCCCGTATTTTGGTCAGTAGTAAGGATTGGGGAGAAGCGCGGAGAAGCAGGAAAAGATGCAGTGATGAGGGACCAAGCGGGGAGGAGGACTCAGCACCTGACCTGACCGCCCACCCAGGGTCAGCGTCCGGGTTACAGGCGCACAGCGGAGAGCAGAGTGTCCCCGGGGCTGAGCCGAGCCTCACCAGATATTCCACAGCACGTTCACGGCCTCGTTGGCTATGTTCTCAACAGAATGTCTGTGCGGCTCCTTCTCTTCCCGCGGAGGCACCTCGTTGGAATCCAGTCCGGCGCTACACTGTAACCAAACATCAAAAGTAGCACCTGGTTCAAAAGAACAATGGAGCCCTGACCGGTTTGGCTCAGTGGATAGAGCGTCGGCTTGCGGACTCAAGGGCCCTGGGTTTGATTCCAGTCAAGGGCATGTACCTTGGTTGCGGGCACATCCCCAGTGGGGGGTGTGCAAGAGGCAGCTGATCGGTGTTTCTCTCTCATCAATGTTTCTAGCTCTCTATTCCTCTCCCTTCCTCTCTGTAAAAAAATCAATAAAATATATATATATTAAAAAAAAAAAAAAGAACAATGAAACCAAACGGCTAATGACAGCGAAGAACCACAAAATCTAAACATCAGAAATTACAGTGATTCATAAGCCTGCTCCCCTTTGGCAAGAGGACCAAGGAGTCTGGGGTTCGATTCCCAGTCACGGGCATGAACTTGGGCTGCAGGATCCCTGCCCCCATCGGGGTGCGTGCGTGCGGGAAGCATCCGACTGATGTGTCTCTCTCACATCGATGTTTCTCTCTCTCCCCCCCTCCCTTCCACTCCTCCACTCTCTGTGGAAATTAATGGAAAAAATATCCTCAGGCGAGGATTAACAAAACAAACAAGACAAAAAAATAAAAATGTAAAATCAATACAAAGTATTTAATCTAATGTGATAAAGACAGTAAACAAGGCAAAGAAAACCAACACATGGTAAGATCTAACATCTACACAGTACCTTCTAAATGCAAGGCACCAGTCTACGCACCTCACATGTACTGAGTCACTTAGCCCTCACCACAAGCCCATGAAGTAGAGGAACCACTGTCCAGTCTTCCACTACCGCAGGAAACTGAGGTTCAGAGAGCTGCTGAGGGGGTAGCGTGGTGTGTGGTGCAGCTGGGATTCAGACCCAGGCATTCTGGCTCCAGAGTGAGTGCTGGGACCGCCTCCTCTCCCCCGTGTATTGCGCCTCAAGCAGCATCCACGGCGTTGCCTAAAGCAGGGCCTCTCGCCTCGGCACAGCCGGCGTTTTAGGCTGGACGAGTCTCTACTGTGGGGCTGACGTGCACTGGAGGAGGCTTAGCAGCATCCTCGGTCACCACCTGCCAGGAGCAGCCCCACCCCCAAGCTGTGACCATCAAAGATGGCTCCTGTGGGGCAAATCACTCCTGGTGGAACTGCTTTACAAAGGAACAGGCTGGTGCCTCTCATAGAACTGGATGACCCTGAGAGAGCAGTGAGTGAAAATCACCCCTCAGGACAGCACCGTGGATCAGAGGCACACCAGGGAGAGAGCGCCTTGATCCTGGAACTCGTATCATGCAAAAAAAGTTGGCATGGTATTAAATCTGGGAACTTAATGTCATCTTTCAGGCAAAACAAACAAACAAACAAAATACAGATATTTTACAGATCCCAAGTGGACTGCTGTGAGGGTTTAACAGTATATAAAAGAGCACCTGGTGCATAAAGAAGGAATGCTAATTATTTTGTTGTATGAAGTTTAAAGCCTAAAGAAGTCTGTCTATAGTTTTGGGAAGGTCTTTTCCAACTAGTATATAAATAAAGGTAGTGGGGACAAACTAGAGACTGCTATCAATGATGAGAGATCAGTGTTTCCAGGAAAAGAAATAAAATTCGCCCTAGCTGGTTTGGCTCAGTGGATAGAGCGTCGCCTGCGGACTGAAGGGTCCCAGGTTCGATTCCAGCCAAGGGCACATGCCTGGGTTTTGGGCTCTATCCCCAGTGGGGGATGTGCAGGAGGCAGCCAATCAATGATTCTCTCTCATCATTGATGTTTCTATCTCTCTTTCCTTCTCCCTTTCTCTCTGAAATCAATAAAGATATATTTTAAAAAAAAAGAAATAAAATTCCCATAGGATGTTTTGAGGGAAGACAACATAATACCAAAGTACTAAAACTAAAAACCCTGAGTTTGCATACTAAACGCTCCATCTGACAACTGCCCCCAGGATTCTGTAGAAGCTGCATACCTCCCGGAGCAGGGCGACCAGGGGCGTCATGATGTCCTTCGTCACCATGTCGTCGCAAACCTCAAAGCCTCCACAAGCACTGAGATTCCTACACGAGGAGTTTAAGACACGTGTTACTTTCAGAGCACATCACAAAGCACCATGAGGCCCTCTAATGTATTTCCATTTCTAACCAGGATTAAGGTTTCCCAGACGAAACTGCTTATTATTTTGATAAGATGTTGCAGAACCAATCCCTGGATTCCCACCTGTTCTGACCGCTGTCCTACCGATGGAAACAAAGGACTTAGTCATGCAACAAGTCCCTCTGAGAAGCGCGTAGGTGCGTGCCTACAGGGATGGGAGGGGGGAAAAAGACTTTTCCTATTTAATGTGAATAAATCACAGCCTAATCTCATGTGAAGGGACCCTGTCTTGGAACCTACTGAGAAGGACATCCCGGAGGCACCCCTGACCTGCGAAGCCAATGAATGAAACACAATAAATAGAGGCAGAGCTATAAGGACTACAAACACCAACATCTACTCTTGCCCCCTCTACAGTCCATTGGCTGCACAGCCGCCAGAGTGCCTTTTTGAAAAGGTAATTTGGATCATGTCACTCCTGCTCAGAACGAATAGGTCCTTCAGTTCCGCACCCCCAAGCCCTTGTCCGTCTCTCCAGCCTCCTCTCCCATAACACCGCGCCCCTACCCGGCTCAGCCACACCAACCTTCCATTCTTTAACCGTGCCAAGGCCTCTGCTGCCTCCTTCTCTGCTGCTCCTCCCCCACCCCGACCCCCTTCCTGGCAGCTGTCACCTAGAGGGCATCCACTTTAAAGCAACGTCTCACCCCCAACTCATCCTCCTCTTGGTTTTCTCCAGGGCACGTCTCACTCTGGCGGCGGGGATCTCGGCCGTCTCGCCCCATGTGCTGCCTGAATCACAACCCCCTGCACCCGGAAGCCCTGGCACATTTGTACTGGGTGCCTTTCCTGACTCTCAGGACGCTCTGGAGGGTTCCTGGAGAGGGGACAATGTGCGCTAGGCCCTGAGAGAGGACGCTGGGCAGGGGGGAGCCTCTGGGGTCCGAGTTCAAATCCTCCCTCTGCAAATGGAGCCTCTGGGGTCTGAGTTCAAATCCTGCCTCTGCAAATCCTCCAGCTGCCCAGGACAGCTGCGCCGCCCGGCCGGGAGGCCCCGCCCCGCCCCGGCCGCCCTCCCGGCTCACCTGAGCGCGCCGGCCGCCGTCTCCCTCACCGCCAGGCTGGGGTCGAGCAGCAGCGGCCCGAGGCGGCGCACGGCGTCCCGGCGCGCCAGGTCCGGGAGCACCGGCCGCTGCTGCACCAGCCGGGCCAGACCCGCGCACGCGCACTCGCGGACCTCGGCGCTCGGGTGCTGGAGCTGCGGAAGGGAACGGGGTCAGAGGAGAGCCGCAGCCCGCGCCCCTCGCCCGCCCCGTTCCGCCCCTCGGGCCCGCGAGCCCGGGTCCCACCTTTTCCAGCAGCTCCGCCGCCGGCCCGTCGTCCTCCTCCAGCTCGGTCCCGTTCTCCGCCGCTGCCAACTCGGCCTGACAGTCGCCGGTAGGGGAGAACTGAGGTCTCTTGAAGCGCTTCGTCCTGCTCTTGCCCATGGCGACGTGCAGACCGAGAGGGGGCGGCAACGGCGAGGCGGGGGCGGCTGCCCGGCAGGTGGCAGGGCCTGGCCGAGGCGGCGGTTCGCGCGGCGGCTCACCTGAGCGGGCGGACAGCCGGCGCCCACAAGGGAAGCACTGCGCAGGCGCGCGTTGCGTCGCGAGGGAGGAGGGGCTGGCGCGAGGAGCGCGCAGGCGTAGAGGGGGGGCGGGGCCGGGCCTGGCTGAGGGGCGGGGTCCCGTGGGATTTCCTGGGAAGGAGGCTGAATGGTAGGTAATACGGGATGCACCTCCCACCAGCTGGTGCGGTTTATTGCGACTGAACCTCGCCAAATTATCAAATTTAATTTCCATAATAATCAAATGGGATTAAGGATACCTAACTAGCAAGGTTATTGTGAGGCTCAAATGAAATTATGTGAAGCACCTAACACCAAGCCTAAGGTACAGGAGGTGCTCAAAAAAAGATGAACCACGATTTAGTGTCCCTGGTGCCTAGCACAACTGACATAGACCAATCCCAGCCAATATTTCAGAATGGACTCTTTTAAGAAGTTCCTTCATCTTCCTGCCTCAGTTTCCTCATCAGTGAAATGGAGACATAATAAAAATACCTAATGCAGTTGTCATAGGATTGTTAGTGTTAAAGGTGCTAAGAACAGAGACTGGCACATAATAAGCACTACATTAGAAGCCGAATGTCCTTTCTCTTGCATTTAATCCACTATTCAGAAGTTTGCTTAGTTCAAAATACAGACTGAATTCTCTCATGGTGATTTCAACTGAGATATTGACATTGGGTAAGGTTGTAACAGTGGGATCTTTTTTTTTTCACTTTTAGGATTTAACAGATTTACTAAGCAGTGACTTTATAGCCAAGTGCTTTACATGAATTAACATGTTTAATACTCTATATAAACCTGGGAGACTGACCAACCCTACACAGGGTTGGGCAAAAGCAGGTTTACAGTCATTTGTATGGAAAATAATACAATAATAAATAATAATACACGAATAAACTGTGTTTTGCGTGCTCACAACTGCAAACTTCCTTTTGCCCCACCCTGCATTTTATCTACCCAGGAGAAATGAGGAAAGTTGCAAGGAGCAGATCTGAGATTCAAATCCAGCCTGGCGTAGCCCCTGTTCCTAACCATAACATTGTAATAGCTCATGAATTAAGTCCAACACCCACGCACACACTCACACATCCTTTATATCTGAGTCCAGAGACGTGGGTTCTGGTGCTGCCTCTGTCTTTACGAAGTCATTGGGATCTAAAGTCACTTTGAAAACCTGAGGCTGTCTGCCCTGCCTGTAAAATCAGAGGAGTAGCCTCCACTAATACCTACCTGGTAATGTGGAAGCAGGTATGAGGGTGAGGGCAGTGGCGAGGAGAAACTAACTTGGCAACAACCCTTGGGCCTATTTCAACCAGAGTCAAGGTTTGCTTGGAAAACGAATTTTTCTGCTAGAAGTAAAAGTGTGAAAAACCTCTTACAAAAGTTTCTTTCTTGGAGACGCCAAGGAGGCTGGTGCCAGGAAGCCTGGGAAATCCTCTCCAAATGCATGCAAAGTGTGTGCATGTACACAGCCTATCTTTCTAGGGGAGAAGTTGCACGGCTTTAATCAAAATACTCAAAAGAAGCTGATAACTCCAGAAAGATCTAAGGACCTAACAAGTTTCTCTTTTTAATCGTTACTGTTCAAAGTATTACAGATACCCCCTTTTCTCCCCACTGACCCCCACCTTCTGCTCCCACTCCCTCCCCAGGCCTTTACCACACTATTATCTACGTCCAACTTATCCTCTTGCAGGAAGCTGGAAATGCAAGTTTAAGAAAACCTGCACTTCCTGATTAAGAGCCAAATGTTATTAGACAATGAGGAAGACAAAGTTATAGCTGAATAAATGGGGTATGTACAAGTGCTACTGGAAATTTGCTCTACTGACAGGATTAAAATAAAATATCTCATTTGGAGCTAGCCTGTACTGAGTTACAATAAACCAAGGGAAAAGCCCAATCACCGATTATATATAAAGTCTTTATTTTTATGCACATATTTACCTACAAAATTTACAGAAAATAAAACAACGCAGAATACAGAGAATACCCTCTTAAGACTTCTTAGGAGCAGAGGGTTTTATTGCTACAGTTCAAAGAATAAAACCTGATGCACGTGAAAGCCAGGATGAACACGTTTCATGAAATGGTAGCCTGGTTAAAAAGTTTTTGTCCTATAACTGAATTTATAGCTTTATGTCAAATGAAATTTAAAAGATCGCTCTTGAAATAATTTAAACCTTCTCAAAATCTTCTAATAAACAGGTAAAAGGCACGTCCAGTTCTTTAAAATATTTACAGCAATCCCAATACTTTAATTCTAGGTTATATAGTACATGTGGCTAATATGCATACACAGTATGTCAATAACACTCTCCAAACAGTGAGAATTGTACTCTCGTTGGTGGCACCGCCCCCAGTCCTCCTGTGACGGAGTGGATGATCAAGGACACTGTGCAATCCTAGTGCAACGGCACGTTGACCACAGCGTAAAATCCCAATTATCTAAAACAATAACCATCAAATTCCCAGACAATACATAATTTATAACTAAACTGGTATTTTCAGAAGCCTCTGGAGTGTTCTTAAAATTATTTTTAAAATATAAAGTAAATTTAGCATTAAATGAAAACAATGAATAGGAAAATATCTCCCCATAGTGGCTGAAGTTCACTATCTGGTTTAACAAAAATTGTTTCTCAAAACATCTGTGATTTCTTGCAACATAATGAAGATGAGTTTTCCTCAGTCCAAGTCCAAGTCGGTGGCTTCCCGCATTCTGACTGAGAGGAGTGGAAGGACAGGCACCGCTACACTCACAGTAGGTTTTTAAGAGCCGCCGAGCCGGCAAGCTGGCGTTCCTGAAATACTGGTGCAGGAGAACCAAGTCCGCATAACGCTCTCCTCTCTGACATTGGCATTGATTTGCTATTTACAGTAGTTTGCAAAAATACATTATAAAAACGGGATGAGGTTCTGTTTCTAAGTTTAACTTAGTGACATACACACATACTTCACCTGCAACAACCACTGCAGGATCTGGAGAACTAACGTGACACCAATACTGATAGGCAAACAGCCCGGTACCAGCGCTGCTCCTGGGAGTGCCACCGTCAAGCTCTCTGGGTAAGTATTGCACACGTCCTGTCGGCTGTCGCTCTGACCGTCCACATCCAACGGCACGGGAACCCTGATGGCTCGGCTGTGCCGCTTCTCCGAAGAAAGGCTGCTGTAGGTCCCGGCAGTGACTGCAGACTGTCACTGGACATGAGGCCTGGGTTTCAGAATCAGTTTTCCTGTCTGTAACAGTAAAAAATTAAGTTTTTAAATACACAGTTCTGTTAAAAACACCACCGTTTATCTATAAACCTCAAAGGGCCCTTGAAGGGTATTAGAACACCTCTCTATATTTAGTCAAGATTAAGCAATGAAATTATCTTTCAAAGTTTTCTCTGCGTGGCGCTTTCTTCCAAAGTCTTTATTACTTTAAAACACACATATACAATCTCTATTTGATGTATTCCCTGTTCCCTAGTTACTTAAAAATCAGCCAATCAACTGGATAAAATTAGTGTAATTGGACTAATTTATGTGCTTTACCACAGTGCATAAAGTACAAATAAAACGATGTATCTGACAAAAGCATTTCTTTTTCCGGCAGTAAATTTTACTTTTTATTAATTTTTTCAAAGTTGAACCGAACTTTTATTTTCCCGACAGTAAACTTTAATTCCCTAAAGTTACAATGTTAACCAACGGCTGGAATGTGAGAAGAGATGCATCATGATTTCGCATCAAGAAAAATTAAACTGTCAGTTCTACCAATTTAATGGTAAGACACCGCTGATTGAATACATCTCAATTTCAGAGGCTGAAATAGTTAAAAAGTCTTAGAATCAATGCGATAAGGAATATTCCCACTATTAATTCCATGGAGACAATTATTGTTAATGCTCGCTTAACTTAAGCAAAAACAGAGTCCTTTCACGTCCGTACTTTTCAAATGAAGGAAATACTTACATCATCACAAGACATGTTGTATTCTGCCAATATAGTTCGACACCGCGCGGCGATACTGAAAAACGTGGTTAAAGGAAAACCCGTCATTTATAAGAGGCGTTAACGACACCCCACTCGCGGAGAAGGCGCCTCATCTTCGTTCCGAGCAAACTCAGCGAGTAAAGGATACATGGAGGGAGCGACGACTCTCTTGTGAATCCCAGCAAAGAACAGGCCTATCAGAGTGATGCAGCTGATGGTGAAAAACGGGTGATTCCACAAGGACGTGAGGAAGGACACCTGGAAAGAAGGGTTTGCCATAGAAAAATGTTAAAAATCTCCAACTACACAGGTTCCGTCCTACCTCTCCACTCATGCATACACACATGTAACATCTTAATCATCTAAGATACGGGCGTTTGAAGACTTCCGATAATGCCAGTTCTCTGTATTGCTATGCAATAAAAATGAAAACGCGTATGTTTTATATCTTCAATGCAGCAAGACAATATAGTAATATTCCCTCCATTCATTCCAAATACCCGAACCACTACAAATTCATTCCTGTAATGAAAAGCCACCCTCCCACAACTATCTACTGAGCCCTCCCAGGGCGTGACCAGTGAAAAGCACACACGCTTACATCCCGAGAGGGACACGGTGCTGTGCAGGGCTTTCCCAACATCTGAGGCAGCTCATGCGCCACCACACCAGTCCTGTGGAGTGAAGACGACTTGATTTCAATGAAAACACAAGTCGCACGTGATCTAGTTAAAAAGTTCCCCGTTAAACAGCTTCCTCAGGACTTGGGCAGACTGTGCCATGCGCGGCCTGGCCCCGTGGAATCGCGTCCTGCCGCACGGGCACATACGCTGCCTTCTTCCTCTCTCCTCTCCACCCGGCTAATTCTGCACATCCTCTATACTCAACTCCAGCCTCCCCTTCCTCCCTGCAGCAGCAATGCGTCTGCTTTTGAGGCCACTGATTCTGATGGCCACGGGACCCTCCAGCAGGGAAAAACAACGGGCAGCTACCCATAAGGAAGCAGAGTTCAGGAGAAAAAAGGGGGAGTCAGATCTGGATCCTCAGTCGACAGCAGAAAACAGGACCACTCACAACACTAAGACCATGTGGAGGGGCAGGCGTCCAGGAGCCACGTTCGGAAAACAAGCAGGCACTGAAACCAGACTCCTGGGGGACAGGGAAGCAGACGGAAGGAGAGAAGCCCAATATTGGGTCTGGCAACAGAAATCAAGTGGACCAGAAAGTAAGGGGGAGCGACGGAATCCAGCTCAGGGCCTCTGCGCCCCCGGCACACCACGAGGTGCGCACCCGTTTCAGGACAAAGCCTGAACTTATGAAAGCACCTGGCAGATGGCCTAGCATGGTCCCGGTTAAATAAACTTGTCAAACGAAGCAACGAGAGGCTGGAAACGCCAGGACGAAGCTCCCAGAAGGATGAGCTCCTGAAGGAAGATCACTATTCCAGAGGCCTGTCTTCTCAAAACCTGAGGACAGCGAATCCCCACGGGCCAGCTGCTTTATGTGCCTGCGCAGTCAGCACAGACAGTTTTGTGCTTTCACTTTAATGAGACCAGCCGGTGCCAGCCTGCTCTCCTCCGTGGCCACAACTGACCGCCTCCAAGCAGCAGCGTCCCTTAGATCCGGGGGCCCGTATTTCCCGGTTTGCCAGGTCCCTCTCCTGCTTCCCTCCAGCTGGCCACTGGCTTTGAGTCTGCATCTCGGGCCACAGACACAATTGCTATTGAAAAGGCTTGTCAGGTTGGAGCTTATTAAATACTAAAATATACAGAGCCAACCCTTAGGCTAATCCTCACATTCTCACCTAATTTAGAAAATCATATTAACTACAGAGTTTTGGGCCTATTTCAAATTACATTTAATTCTGTGTTTTATTAAGATCTCAACTAGCTGAAAATCAGCTTGTATTTTTCCCAATTAGAAGTCAGCTTCATTTCCCAGGACAGACCTTTTTCAATCTTCTTGCAGCTTCCTTCACTCTTCCCCTACAGAGGAGTACCAACTGCAGCCTTAAGATCGGGTTTTTATAAATGAACACACAGGAGAGTTTCCGTTCTGCCACAAAAGCCCTCTATTAAAATAAAGTTCCATCACCAACCTCCCCTGCTTATTACAACCCCCCCCAGTGGATCCAGGCAGGAGACTACATGCTAAGAAGCCCCGGCTGCCTGAGCTGCCACGCAGCCTGCTGACAAGCCTTCCTAGCAGGCTCTTCTCCTGTATAAAAGGTCATAAATGCAGCTACTGAAATGGGCGACCTAATTCCAGTTTATAATGGGGAAGTGGGATTAAGATTTGTGAAAATTATAAATTTTTACATAAATAACGTTTTTACATAAATTTAAATAAATTTACATTATTACATAAATAAAGCTGCAAGGGGGGGGGGGGACGGACTTCACTGATAAATTGGAGACGACTGCTTCTCTAATAAAAAAACCCGAGCTGGAAATGAAGAGCCAGGTTAGTAGAAAGAGGCAGAATGTGAGAGGCATGCTGCCAGCTTTCATCAAAGGATGCTTCGAGAAATAACATTATGAACCCTGTTATTGCATTGGTAGAGGGATACTCCCGGCAGTGCCCAACGGGAGCTCTCTGTGTCTCCTATATTAAACTTCAGGCAGGAAATTTTTTTGGAGATAAACACTAAGGAAATAAACGCTTTGCTAGCTAAGAAACCTATATGTATATCTTCCCAGACAATGAAAACCGTGGAACTGGCTGTGACCTTACTGATTGGGTGCCTCCGAAGCTAATCTGTAACTCAATTCTGGAAACTGTGCTGGTGCACATGGCTACACTGTCCGTGACCTGGGATCCGTCCTGGTTTTGTCCTCCAAGTCGAATTAATTCCTAGTCTTGACTTTTTATTACATTTATATTGTGCTATTTTATCACTTGCTTCCTACCAGGCCGCCTCAATGCTGTATGGGGTGAGGAAAGGTATTAACAAAGGGAGCTCATAGGAGAAAATGTTGTTTTGTAATTCGTGAGAGCTAGCCCCGAGGACACTAACTGAAGCAGAACAAAGACTATGTTATAAACCCGGGGACGTAAAAACAGGGACAGATGAGACACGGAAAGCAGCACGCAAGTTCAGAAATGAGTGAGGAGTAGTCACAGTGGAGGTATATTTCTTAGGCCTTTCCCCTGTAAAGATAGGTAATTCACAATAGCCAGCCCGAGGTTTTCTGCAGCACATTAATGTAAGGCATGTTTTTAACATGATGATTAACATCACTGTTAGTAGTAACAGGCAGCAGCATCTAACACTTTCAATGAACAAAGCACTGTTATAGCCAGTATCGCATTTAATGTATTAAAGATTTTAAATCAAAACTTCTACCTTTTGTGTCTCGGGGTCTATTAACCAGTTCCAGGCACCAGTAGCCGTACAGACAGATACCACTATAAGAAGCACTGATGAGAGATAAACACAAAATTAGTAAGGAATGAGCTCTGAGCAGGTGACACTGCTGTCAATGACAGCAAAGGCAGTGCGCTTGAGGAAACGGCATGGGGGCTTGCATGAACCCGAGGAATTCTACACCTGTTCCCCTCGTTACTTTAGTCAGACGTATGAAAGTTAATGAAATTAAAGCAATAAAACAAGCTGGTAAAACTTTAAGATTCTATATTATAACTTCCAGTGTTTTGTACTGATTTTGCAAATTCAAATAAAAAGCAAAACAAAACCCCTCTCATTTTCCAATGTAACCAACCAACCAAAGCCCCCTTTATGAATGCACCGTGAATTCCCACTAAAGGGCTTGCCTTGCAGACCACTGCTGTTTCATTAAACAAAGGTCAGTGTGACTCAGTGTGTATGGAGCACACGAATCGGGATCGGATGTTCTTTAAGGGACTCAAAGGAAGGTGGGGGTAGAAATGACTGATAGTAAGTCTTAGATAAGGTTTCTCTCTCCCCACTTTGCTAGAATTATTTTTAAACGTTCTAAATAAATCATAAGTAAAACTTGGTAAGTGGCATTACTGAAAAATAATAAAAAGGCGCCAAGGCCTAGTTAATATTCTGATCAATACAGTTACTGTCTTCCAGCTGGGACACACAGTTTTAAAATGTAGAGTTCAAGCTTCAGAGAGCAATGGAAATATATTAAATCCTTAGTTGTCTAGAAGTCCTGGCAATTTATTTTAAGAAGAGGCAAATCACAGAAAAACAATCTCATTTTAAGTATTTAATGACAATCAAAATTTCAAAATTAGTTCTCAGCTCAGAACAGATTAAATTCAATTTCCTATAATTCTGTTTCCAATAAGAAATATACTCCAGTACAGTTTTATTGTAAATAAGCCAAGTAGGGGATGCTCAGACACCTACTTTTATACACACACATTAACCCTGCTGTCACTTACAGGTAAGCACTGAGACCACAACCAGGAGAGGTAAAGCATGGTCACTGTGTTGCATTTTATAAGCGAGGGCAGCATCACACATATTTTAAAAGATTCATATTTAAAAGTAGCAGTGAAACAAGGTTTGGGGGGTAATCCTAAGTAAACCAGAGAACCGGAAATAATCACTACTTGTGAATTCTGACCAATGAGAATTCTCAGGGCATAGGATTAAAACTTTGCAAACAGATGTAACAAAAACTACATGAGAAATCTTGACCTGAGAGACCTGTACCTTCACTACTTTTGGCCCCACTACCGAGTGACACTCGAAGCCCAGCATGTCCCTGATGGGTGCTGTACTTCTTTCTTGGCAGGAATCAGGTTCAACAATAAGCCTCCAAGAAATTAAGACTGGTCCCAACATAAGTCAGCAAAGCGTTCTGTTTTGCCGACGTCATCATTTGTACATTTGCCTGTATGTGCTTATGTTTCCACTGGGCAGTAACCTCAATTCTTTCTAATCATATTTTGCAATATTCATGATATTTGTGAATAGACAGTAAAAATGTGAAATTTTTTTCTAGGTTAGGCTCTTAAGCAGCATAATCATGCTGTCAAAACCAACGAATTTCATAACCTTTGCAAGTACAGAGTGGGGCAAAAGTAGGTTTAGAGTTGTTCTTATGGAAAATAATCTACATAATAAAACCCTAAGCAACCGTTATGGCGAACAACCAGAATGACTGGTTGCTATGATGCACATTGACCACTAGGGGGCAGACGCTCAACGCAGGAGCTGTCCCCTGGTGGTCAGTGTGCTCCCACAGGGGGAGGGCTCGCGAGTGCAGCGGTGGTGGCGGCAGCATCTAAGGAGTAGCAGACCGGTGGGCAGTAAGGAGCCAGCGGTCCCGGGCTGCAAGAGGGATGTCCAACTGCCTGCAGGGATGTCCTAAGCCAGCTATCGAACATCCCCTGAAGGGTCCTGGACTGCGAGGAGAAAGAAAATTAATACCTGGATGCATTAGAGGGAAACTACAAAAAATAACAAAGGCAGCCGAAACCGGTTTGGCTCAGTGGATGGAGCGTCGGCCTGCGGACCGAGGGGTCCCGGGTTCGATTCCGGTCAGGGGCATGTGCCTGGGTTGCGGGCGCATCCCCGGTGGAGGATGTGCAGGAGGCGGCTGATCGGTGTTTCTCTCTCGTCGATGTTTCTGGCTCTCTGTCTCTCTCCCTTCCTCTCTGTAAAAAGGTCAATAAAATATAATAAAAAAAAAATCCTTACCTGAGAACATTTAAAAAAAAAAAAAAATAACAAAGGCAGAGAACATCTTAAAAATAGTCGAAAGGGAACTGGCAGGCAGACACCCCCCAGGGGGTCCCGGACTTGGAGGGCGCAGGCCCGGTGCATGAATTTTGTGCACCAGGCTCTAGTGAAAAGATAACACAAGAATAAACTGTTTTGCACTCACAACTGTAAACCTATTTTGCCCCACTCTACATATGATGAATATTTCATTCCTTAACAAAGCTTTATTCCAATCATTTGCAGGTAAATTGTAAAACTGCTAAACAGGCTACTGAAAACTTTATCGTATGTGTTGTCTATCAAACTTGTAATATTTGTTCAATAAAAAAATAAAAGTATGTCTATTTTAATGGGAAAATGAAAATTCAACCACAAGGCTTATTCTTCAGCCTGGGTGGTGTGGCTTAATTGTTGAGTGTTGACCTATGAACCAAGAGGTCACGGTTCGATGCCGGGTCAGGGCATATGCCCCAGTTACAGGCTCAATCCCCAATAGGGGGCATGCAGGAGGCAGCCAATCAATGATTCTCTCCCATCCCTCTCTCCTTCTCCTCTCTTCTCTGAAATCAATAAAAAATCTATTTTTTAAATGTTAAAAAAAAATTACCCTTCGGGGTGGCCTTTCTTAAGTTCCCTTTCTTAAAAATTTCTTTACAGCGCATTGTTTCCGATGCTAAATACATTTAGAAACTGTGGAAACAAAAGGAAACATCTATGGTTCAGTAAAGCCAGTGTTTTTGTTACTCAAGCTTTACACAAAAGTAGATCACTGCGAGGCAGGGAGAAAAGTATCCACTGTCAGTCCATTTCCCCGTTAAAAAAACAAAAGCATCCGGCACTTACTTCTCCAGCGCCCAGTGGCAGGTTGCAAGCAATGAATGTATTCCGTGAGTCGCCTCTCGAAAGCCTTGAGATCTAGGCAGAAAGATTGCCGTCCCCGTTAGCTCCTCCTGCTGGTGCGGGTCCCCGGAGATGAGGGATGGACGCTGCACCCCAACTCACAGGCATGGCTGCACCGCCTGCTCCCTTTCCTACCGCGGCTTTACGCGCCTGACCAACACATCCCGTCTCCTTAGCTGCAATGTCACACCTAAGGGCACCGGTTGGTTCACGTTCAGAAGCTTCGGGAAATGGTATGTGGGGCAGCCTCCACCGGGGCCAGAGGCTAGGAGCTTGGGGGGGGGGGGGGTGTGCAAATGGAAGCGTCACAACCCGGTGGAGTTCTGATTCTGCTGGAGCCGCGGACTTCCCATCAGACGGAAGGACCTCGTCCCCCCGCACCCAGGTCTCCCCGGTCTCCGGGGACGCGGGCACCCAATCCCGAGGGCTCGCCCCGCCGTCTAACCGACGGCCAAGCCTCTGCGACTTGGAACCCGCTAACGGGGCTCAGTACTGACGGGGCGCCCGCTACCTACAGGCGGTGTCCGGGTCGCGGACAAGGGCATCGGAAACCACCGAGGGCGCAGGCAGCCCCCTCCCCTCCCGCCCTCGCTCCCCCCGAATGCGGGGAGAGGGGACGTCGGCTCCACCGACGCCCGGACGCCCTCTCGAGCCGGGGGGCGTCCAAGGTGCCCCCGCGAATGAGCAGGGTGGGGGGTGGGAGGCGGGAGGAGGTGTCGCTCCCACGATCGCGCTTCTTAAACTTTGTAATAAAGGAAACCGAGAGGCAACCCCTGACCCCGGCAGTTACCGAAACCACGGCAGGAATTGGGGGTCCAAATCCACGGGGTTTTCAGAGTCA
This sequence comes from Myotis vivesi, assembly GCA_035771395.1. Lineage (NCBI taxonomy): Eukaryota > Metazoa > Chordata > Mammalia > Chiroptera > Vespertilionidae > Myotis > Myotis vivesi. The sequence goes on along the minus strand of JAWPEG010000015.1, from coordinate 2,745,690 downwards.
AATGCAGGTAAAAGGAGTGAGGGTTCCAACCCACGGGGTTTGGGGAGTAAAATGCAGGTAAAGGAACGAGGGGTACAACCCACGGGGTTTTCGAAATCAAGGGCCGAGGGCTACACCTCCCGGGCTTATCGGAATAAAGCAAGTGGACTCGCAAACGGAAGTGCGAACGTCCACCAATGAATTAGAAACAGCCCCGCACGGGAGCTCGGGTGGAAACCGGGCCCGGGGGCAGCGGCCGCAACGCCCCCCAGCGGCCGCGCGCGCCCCCCGCGTCCGTCCGGGTCCCGCAGCCCCTCGGCCCCCAGGCCGGGCCCTCGCGCCCCCCCTGCTCCGGGCCGCGTCCGGCCACCCCACGCGGCCTCCTCTCCCCGGGGCGGGGTCCCCGCGGCTACAGCCCCTCCGGAGCCCCGCCGGCTTCCAGGGCGAGCCCAGGCCGCGTCCGGGCGACCCATACCTTCCGCCTGCTCCAGCGAGTTCATGTCGGCCGGCAGCTCCGGTCACGGACGCGCTCCGGCCCGCATCGCAGCTCCGCGGCCCCGCCCGGCCCGCGACACCGACTCCCACCTCTAACCGCTCCTCCCGGCCCCGCCTCGTCGCCCCGCCCCTTACCTAGACCCGCTGCGCTCATAGGGCAGCTCTGTCCCACCTCACAACTAAGACGGCCTTCTATTGGCTAACTCCCGCCCTGGCCTCGGGGCCCGGGGTTGGACGGTCAGCCGGAGGGGCCAAGAACGGCCGGCGTCCGGGCTGGTGTGACGCTAGCGCCGCCTCCTGTCCCGGGGAGGAACTGCAGCCTGACCGAGCCGGTTCTTAGGCTCTTCCTTTCTAGTTTGCAGCTTGATTCTTTCATTCCTGAAATATTTATTGAGCGCCCACTACCTTCCAGGCAGTGTTCCGGTCGTTGACAAGGGCATCAGAAATCAACGAGCTTGCCCTCCCTCTAGGACGCATGGGAAAATAGGTACAGAACTAACTTGAACCCCAAATAATGGGGATAGTACCTCTTTCCTAGATAGCCAACCCCGTAAGCAAACATTTCTCCCTTGATTACTTTTTTCTCACGACCACTTTCATAAATCATAAAGGAGGCAAACAAAGCACCCCAATACCTAAAACTCTAAAAAAAAAAATCTGTGCAACTCAACTACATTTATATTTGATTCAAATGCTCTCCTGTTTGCCTGGCCCGTGTGGCCCAATGGGATGTGGCTCCAAGTTTGAGCGGTGACCTATGAACCAGGAGGTCAGGGTTTGATTCCCGGACAGGGCACATGACATGGCCGGGTTGTAGGCTCGATCCCCAGTGTAGGGCGTGCAGGAGGCAGCCGATCAATGATTCTCATCATTGATGTTTCTCTCTCTCCCTCTCCCTTCCCCTCTGAAATCAATATCAATATATATATTTTAAATACTCTCCTGCTCATTTCCTCGTGGTCATTCATTCATTCTAGAACTATTGACTGCATGATGCTGCCAGGCACTGGATCAGGGATATGAGCGAGACAGACAAGATCCCTGTCCTGGAAGTAGGAGGGTTACACCAGGCCATAAACACGCCACCAAGTAATCAGATAAGGTTGGTAGTTCTACCAGGGAGGTAAGGGTAATAGGATACAGTGAGATAAAGGAGGGTAGCAGGAGCCAGTGCTCAGGGGGGTGGAGCATTTGAGTTGAGAATCCCAATGGATGAGAAGAAACCAGCCCTGCAAAGATGAGGCCCAGAAGGTTCCACACAGCATATTGGGAAGTTTCCATTGAGGGTGCCTCCCTCTGGACCAAACCCTTTCCATCCATCACCCCGCTGAGCCCTCCAAGGAGATAATTTTTAAACTTTGGGTCAAAACCCCTGAGAGGGTCATGAAATCCACCTCCCGAGCCATGACTGTTATTTTGTTTGCAAGGAAAGAAAGTAAAATAAAAAAGATCAGCCTCGTGGAAAGGCAGCATAAGTATTGTTTCGTGAGCTTTTCTTTTGGATGTGTGTGCATGCCTGCTGGGTTCCGACCCTAAAATAAAGCATATACTTAACTGAGGGTTCCAATAAAAAAACAAACAAACCACAGTTTCAAAGTTGGAAAGCCACCAAGCTAGGTACCAGTAGGCTCACCGGACAACTGAGAAAATAAAAATGAGTTTGCCCAAACCTTGCAGTTATTGCCAGGGCCTGGATTTAAGCCCCAAGTAGCATATCGCCCTGCCTTCTTGCTCAGGCTTCCCCTCCTCCACCTCCAAGTCTTATTCCTCACGTTTCCATTGGGCACCCAGCAGTGCTTAGAGAGGGGCCAGTGAAAAATCTTTCATAGGACAGGATGCAAAGTTGGCTTGGTATCAAACCAATGGATGAATCAATGTATTATCTCAACAGAATAAAGGACAAAGCCCAGTGGTCAGATAAGGTTGTAGAGAAAGTGGAGCATCCATGCGTGGCTCGGGGAAAGGTGCGGCCGCTGTGGGAGAAAGCATAACAGTTCCTCAAGAAATTAAACACATTGCGGAGTCCCACTCCCGGCTCTCCACGCGAAAGAATCAAAGTCAGGCTCTCGAAGACAGAGTTACACACCCGTGTTCATTGCAGCACTGCCCACGATGGCCTAACGCTGGAAGCAATCCAGATGTCGTTGATGGATATCTGTCCATACCCACCATGGGATGTAACTCAGCCTTAAAAAGGAAGAAAATTCTGACACGTGCTGCGACAAGGATGGATCTTGAGGACATTATGCTCAATGAAATAAGCCAACCATAAAAGGAAAAGGACTGCGCGACTCCGAGTCCACCAGATACCTAGAGAGGACGACTCAGAGAAACGGAAAGTGGGACAGGGGTTGTCTGGGCCCTGGTGGGGGCTGGGGAGTCATTGTGTAACCGGGGCAGAGTTTCGGTTTTGCAAAGTGAAGTGTCCTGGAGGTGGGTGGGGGTGGGGGTTGCACCACAGTGTGAAAATGGCTAAGATGGTTAATGTCATGTGATGTCTATCTTACCAAGATTTAAAAACGTTTAAAAAATTATCCAGCCGGCGTGGCTCAGTGGTTGAGCGTCGACCTATAAACCAGGAGGTCACGGTTTGATTCCCGGTCAGGGCACAAGCCCGGGTTGTGGGCTCGATCCCCAGTGGGGGGCGTGCAGGAGGCAGCCGATCCATGATTCTCTCTCATCATTGTTTCTATCTCTCTCTCATATATATAAAGAAGAAATATATTGACATTTTTTTCTTGGTTTCTTTTTTTTTTAAAAAATATATATCTTATTGATTTTTTACAGAGAGGAAGGGAGAGGGATAGAGAGTTAGAAACATCGATGAGAGAGAAACATCGACCAGCTGCCTCCTGCACACCCCCTACTGGGGATGTGCCCGCAACCAAGGCACATGCCCTTGACCAGAATGGAACCTGGGACCCTTCAGTCCGCAGACCGACGCTCTATCCACTGAGCCAAACCAGTTAGGGCTTGAAATTTTTTCAGTTTAAAAATTTGCATACTGACCTCTCATTAAAAATATTGGTCTCTCACTGGAGCAGGTCCTCCTCCGAACTGCGGAAATGTCCTCTTTTGTAAAAGGATTCTTACTCGGTCCCGAGACCCTCTCACCTCCGCAGTTTCTGAAAAATATATCAAAAAGGCTTTATGAAGACTGATCAAATGAGAACTAATTTGACCTGGTCCTCCTTCACTAAGGGAAAATTCCTTTAACCCAATACCCTCGGAAACAATTGGGGAAATTGTCATGTTGGTAATTCAATGCATCTTTCCCAATACATTTTGAAAAATGAAAAAGTCTTTCATCTTATTACATACTTCAAATACATTTTCATCAAAAGCCAGAAGGAGCGGATTTAGTTCATATAATTTGTAGACATGTTTACCATCTACCTTCATTCGCAAGGCCAGTCCTGACTGTCAGAGTACAAGGAGCATTTCTGTTCGAAACCTTCCCTTTTTTAGAAAAAAAGAAAAAAGAAACCTTCCCTTTTCTTTCTTTTTTTTTTAAAAAATATTTTTATTGATTTCAGAGAGGAAGGGAAAGGGATAGAGATAGAAACATCAATGATGAGACTGGCTGCCTCCTGCACGGCCCCTACTGGGGATTGAGCCTGTAACCCGGGCACGTACCCTTGACCGGAATCGAACCCGGGACCCTTCAGTCCGCAGGCCAACGCTCTACCCACTGAGCAACACCAGCCAGGGCAGAAACCTTCCCTTTTCCATGCAAATCCCCCTTGCAAGTCAACTGGAGTCCAGATTGCTTATAACCAAAGCAGCGCCACTCCTAACACAAATCTGTGCAAGACAAGAAAGACAAGCCCGTGGGTCGGATTCCACGTGCCTCCACGTCTCCCTTCCTGCCCCCGCCCCCTCATGCTGACCAGGTGGTGCCCTCCACCCGCTGCAAGTATCCCCAAGCGAGCTTTGCTGGGCCACAGACTGCCCGAGGGCTGGAGGAGCTGACAGCCTACAGGGAGGCATCGTTTTGTGAAACTCGAGTTTCAGTGTCGTATGTGTGTTTCTACTGGGACGTGATCTAACATGGATTGCAACTGTGGGCGGGGTTGGAAAAAAAAAATGTTCGTCCACTAGAACTGAAGCTGCTGGGCCCAGAAATATGGCCTTTGCCTTGCCCCCAGCGTCTGAGCGGTTTCTGGCACCGAATATTTATTGCATGAAAGAATAAATGAAAGAAGAAATGCCCGGTTGGATAAATGAAAGATAAAGGAAATGAGAGAGAGGGGGACCGGAGAGGAGTGACCGAGCAGGAAAAGGAAAGTTAAAGGAACAAGAAAAGGAACTGAACAGTGAGCCGAGAGTCGCGCGGGCCTGCGCCTGCCCGCCGACAGGGGGCGCTGGGGGCCGCCGGTGCTGCCAGGAGTGGCGCGGTGGGCGGGGTCTCACGGGGGCGTGGAGTCGAGTGGGCGGGGCCTCATGGGACCGGGCGTCAACTGGGAGTGGCCTGTTGGGGACGGGGCGTCAGGTGGGCGGGGCCTCCGGGGGCCGGGCGTCGATGGGCGTGGCCTCCTGGGGGCGAGGCCTCTCGGGGGCGGGGCCGCAGGCGTGCGGGCCCAGGTGAGAGCGGAGAGGCTGGAGGGAAGGGGGCGAAGCTGGAACCGCACCGCGGCCAGGTAAGCAAGCGTCCTCCGAGGCCGGGCGGGCCGGGCCTGGCCTCACTGCAGTCCCTGTGTCCCTGACCCCTCAAGGGTGGGAGCTCGGGGAGCCGGAGGCGGGGCCCGCACTCAGATTCGGTTTCCAGCTCCTTAAGGCCTCAGTTTCCCCAGCTGGTCAGTGGGCAGATGGGCTGCACGTGTTGCCCCGGAATGAACCTGGGGGGCTCCAGCCGCCACTCAGGGCCCCTCTCACCCCAGGTGTCCTCACGCGGTGCAGGTGGTGCTCTCTGGGGAAGAACTCTTGCTTCTCCATTCAGCACTCCCTCCAACATTGATTGAGGCCGCACATTTGGCCGTTAAGCCAGGCTTCCCCCGTTTCCTGTGTACACAGTGGGAAGGGCTGGGCTCTGTGAGACCTCGCAGTGAAGAGAATTAGTCACTTTAGCAACTTCCCTCCTTCTGCAGCGGTTCATGGAACACCTTCGATGTGGCGAGCACCCTTCCAGATGCTGGGGAACCCGTGGGCGTTCAGGCAAAGGTCCCTGTCTTCTGGGAGCCCGCCTTCCTACCTGGGATTCCCTAACGCCCACATGGTAGGTGAGCAGCGCTCCTCGGCTCGGCCAAGGCCACCACGGAGAGGCACGGCCCAGACACGGCCGCGCGGAGCGGAGCCTAAGAAGACGTGACGACTGGATGACGTGTATCCTGGGCCAGGAACAAGACATTAGGTAAAAACGGAGGTAATCGAATAAAGTCATTAACAGTGTATCAATACAGGGTAATGTGAGACGTTAATCATAGGGAAATAGGTTAGATGGGAACCCTCTTACATGGGTACCATCTTTATGGTTTTTCCAAAAATTTAAAACTGCTCTAAAAAGGAAGGTTCATTTTTAAAATGTGTGTGTGCGTGCATGCCTGGGAGAGTGTGTGTGTGTGTGTGTGTGTGTGTGTGTGCGCGCGTGCGCGCATGCCTCTGTGTGTGTGTATGCATGCTTCTGTGTGTATGCATGCTTCTGTGTGTATGCATGTCTGGGGGCGTGCATGCCTCTGTGTCAGTGTGCATGCCTCTGTGTGTATGTGTGCTTGCTTCTCTGTGTATGCATGTCTGGGGGCGTGCATGCCTCTCTCTGTGTGTGCATGCCTGTGTATGTGTGTGCATGCCTCTGTGTGTGTGCATGCCTGGGTGCGTGCATGCATATATGTGCATGGATGTGGTATATCAGATGGTGATGAGTGACGTGGAGAAAATGAAAGCCGGGTCAGAGGGGCAGGGAGCACAGCTGGTGGGAAGGGGGGGGGGGCTGCTGAGAACCTGACACTGGGGCGGAGTCCTGGATGGAAGGGAGGACCCCGAGAGCAGCAGGGGTGAGGCGCTGGGGGTGCAGACAACTAGGGGGCTTGCCATGGAGGGAGGGGCTGGGAGAATAGGTGGAGGACGGAATTGGGTCAGTCAGGTTGGGGGGTACACTGGGAGGAAGGAGGGATAGGCATGCACACACAGAGAGAGGCATGCACGCCCCCAGGTCAGGACTTGGCATTGACTCTGGGCCAGATGCAGGCAAAGCCGTGGCCTGGCCGTCTGCCCTGTGGCTGGGATCCCACCCCACCCCGCCCTGCGCTCCTCTCGCACCCTCGTGGCCTCCTGAGGCTATGGAGCAGGGATCCCAGAACTCGAGCTTCAGGGCCAAGTCCTGGCCCCACTTTTTTTTTTTGTAATCATCACCTGAGGATATTTTTTTCCATTGATTTTTATAGAAAGAATAGAAAGGGCCCAGCCGGTGTGGCTCAGGGGTTGAGCATCGACCTATAAACCAGGAGGTCACGGTTCGATTCCTGCTCAGGGCACAGGCCCGGGTTGCAGGCTCGATCCCCAGTGTGGGGCGTGCAGGAGGCAGCTGATGGATGATTCTCTCTCATTGTCGATGTTTCTACCTCTCTCTCCCCCTCCCTTCTCCTCTGAAATCAACAAAAATATTAAAAACAAGAAACCAGAGATCTTTAAAAAATAATAATAATATCCGTTGTATGGATGTACCTCAATCTGTTTATCTGCTCACTGGTGAAAGGTATCTTGGCTGCTCCCAGTTTTGGGTGATAATGAAGAAAGCAGCTGTAAACGTTTGTGGGGTGTGTGTGTGTGTGTGTGTTTTCAGGTCACGTGGTGTGTTTGCTGAACTGCATGGTTGCCTTGTTTAGCCATGTACTGACCCCTACTCTATAGAGCATCCTGGCAGGAGCCTCAGGCCTGGCTTGGTTTGTGTCCCTTGGATAGTACCAGGGTACCACTCGCTCCCTATTTCTGGAGGCTCCCTGGAAATTTCTCCAGAGGAGTGTTAAAATTCAAATTGTTTTCAGTGAAATTTGAAATTATGATGGAACTTCGAAGAGTAGACTCTTAAAAATCTTTTTAATTTTAAAATTGATCCCCACTGGGTCCTATCCTGAGAACTTAATAGATCGGCTGTCTCATAAGTGGAGGTAATTGAGATACAACAGTAAAAAGTTAAAAATAATCGTCCCAGCGTTCCTGGAGGCTTCGGGAGTGACATGCACATTTAATTTGAAATCGCAGGGAGAGTGCGAGGGCTCTTTCCGGCGGCGGCGAGCGAGGGTTTCTGTGCGTAGAGACAGCAGAACCCGATGATTTCTGGGCAGCACCAGGACTGGGGTCACTCTGACACCTATTGGTGTTTAAGAAGGAAGAAAACGAAGCAGGGATGAGGCTGGAATTTCTTTCTTCAGATTTACTGATGTGTGATCTTGGTGTATGATGTGCCACTGCATATGTTTATTTATTTAAAAAATGTGTTTTTATTGAGTTGAGAGAGAAACATGGATGAGAGAGAAGCATCATTGATCAACTGCCTCTTGCGCGCCCCCTGCTGGGGGCAGGGATGGAGCCCACAACCTGGGCATGTGCCCTGACTGGGCATCAAACCGGAGACCTCCTGGTTCCTGGGGTGACACTCAGCCAACTGAGCCACGCCAGCTGGGCCGCAGGGGCTGTTTTTAAGGAAGGGACAGGAGCACACGAGGGCGCTGGGAGGGCGTTTCTCGGGCCTCTGGGACCCTAGCCGGGCTGTTTGCCCGCTGGCCCAGGTGCACTAGGGGTGCACGGAGCCTTCGCTGCCATGGAGAAGTGGGAACTTACTGTACCCCGTGCTGGCTGGGCAGACTGCTGCCTGAGGCTCTGGCGTTTGAAAAGTGGACTTGAAAGGAGTTCCGAGCGGCCAGGTGGGCAGGAGCTGGCGCTGCGGGGGAGGCGGAGGCCTGGCGAGGCGGGCAGTGTGGGGGCCGGAAGGCTTGGGCTGCTCTGCCAGGGGGGTGTCTGGAGGCCTCCCCTCCCCCACCAGCCGCTGGGCTCCAGGTCCCCCGCAGCGTTTCTCCTCGGAGCGGCTGGCTTTCTTGGCATCGCCAGCCCAGTTGCTAGGAAGCCGAGCAGGGCACATGCAACTTCCTTTTGACTTGCTCGCCTCCAGCCATCTGCCTGCTCCTTCGCGGCCCGCAGACTGGCCAGGAGTGCGGTGGAGGCTGGCGCGGCATCTGTGCTCCCTCCGGGGAAGGGAGCGCTTTCTGATGCTCTTTAACCCCCTCGGCCCAGGTGGGGAGCAGCCCGGGGGCTGGGCCCCTTGCTCCTCCAGGCCCAGGACTGTCTCCATCTCAGGTGTGAGTCCCAGGCACGCGGTAACGGCTCGGCCCTTCAGTGAGGAGGGTGGTCTGCGCCAGTCAAAATGCACTTGGCATGTGGATATTTATAACCTTCCTCGCGGTGTCTCATGCTTCCTATGGATGCACGCGCATCACTTAGGAATCTTCTCTCGTGAGCTCCATTGTGGAGCTCCTGCCAGATCCGGTCAAGGTGGCAGGGGGTCACCGACATTAATGGTGATATCCGTGCAGCCTCCAGCAAAGAGAAGTTTAAAAAAAGACGTTTATTTATTTTTATTAAAAAACTATATATATTTTATTGATTTCACAGAGGAAGGGAGAGGGAAAGAGAGAGGGAAACATCAATGATGAGAGAGAAGCATGGATGGGCTGCCTCCTGCTCGCCTCCTACTGGGGACTGTGCCTGTAACACCTGGCATGTGCCCTGATCGGGAATCAAACCGTGACCTCCTGGTTCATAGGTGGATGCTCAACCACGGAGCCACGCAGGGCTGGGCAAAAAAACTGGTTTTTTTTTTTTTTTTAAGCATCAAACACCATCCATGGCCCGTGTGGCCCAGTGGGTTGGGCGCCATCCTGTGCACCGAGAGGTCGCAGGCTCGCTTCCTGGTAGGGGGCATGCAGGAGGCGGATGGTTGATGTTTCACTCTCACATCGATGTTTCTCTCTCTCTCTCTCTCTCTCTCTCTCTCTTTTCCTCTCTTTCCAAAAGAAATCAATTTAAAAAACCGCTTAAAACAAGAGAATTACCCAACGCCGACTGCTTCCCCTACTTTCAGATTCATGAGGCTGAAGCCGCTCTCTGCCGTGAGCTTCCGGCTGTCCCTGTGACAGGGCTGTGCTTTCGGTGGTCAGCTCTGCCCAAGCAGGTGAGCAGGGAAACCAGACGGAAATAGAAACAGGCCCACAAAACGGGGCTCCAGGAAGAAAGAGGAGAGCCATTGTTCGCGCTTTTAAGATCCAGTGAGGCCAAAGATTGAGTCACCTCGGCGTGCCCCCCCGGGGCTGGGAAGCTAATGTATGGACGCCGGGAAATAATTCCTCCTGCAGGGTAATTTTGTCGGTGTGGGTTTTGGAGCAGTAAGCCATCTAAACCTTTTCTGCCGACTTCTTATTCTCCCCAAGAGGGCTACTTAAACGGGGGCGAAGACGCGCTCAGGTAAAGTTCTATTGTTGTGGCTCAATTTGCTAAAAGCTTTAGGAGCCATTCAGGTGTGTTCTGACTGTGCAGACTTTATGTGTTTGCTAAAATTGGCGTTATTAATATTTGCTATTCCGGAAGTCCCTTTATAGGGTCAACTCGATCATATTAAGCCACTCTGCTCTACCTTGCGTTTCCAAAGTCATTTGGGCTCCGGGAACTCACACAGGCCCGGGGAGCGAAGGGAGCTGGCACCCAGGCCCGGACTCTGGGTCCTGCAGTCCGCTCCGTCGGGGCACCCACGCCTCCCCTTCTCCCGCACCCCGCACACTTTCGGTGCTGCCATCTCACCATGGGCGTATGCACCCAAAATGCAAATTTATTTCATTCTGAGACAAAGCAGTACTCCAGAGGCTAGTACAAATATGTCACTTTAAGAAAGGTGTTTTTTGCCTTCGTTGGTGTGGCTCAGTGGATAGAGTGTCGGCCTGCAGACTGAAGGGTCCCAGGTTCGATTCCAGGTCAGGGCACAGGCCTGGGTTGCAGTCTCCATCCCCAGTAAGGGTGCGTGCAGGAGGCAGCCAATCCATGATTCTCTTTCATCATTGATGTTTCTAGCTCTCTCACCCGCTCCCCTCCTCTCTGAAATCAATAAAGGTATATATTTTTAAAAAGTTATTTCCCCCAAGGAATAGATAGAGTGAAAGTGTCTATAAGTAAAATCACTTTGCCCCACTGGCGTGGCTCAGTGGCTGAGCATCATCCTATGTACGCGCGGTCACGGCTCAATCCCTAGTCGGGGGGCGTGCAGGAGGCAGCCGATCCATGATTCTCTCTCATCATGGATGTTTCTATCTCTCTCTCTCTCCCCCTTCCTCTCTAAAATCAATTAAAAAATATTTTTTAAAAAAGTGAAATCACTTTTCAGAACTCTGCTATTCTCCCCCTCCCTCCCTTGTTTTTCTTTTGTTTTATTTTTTTGGTTAATCCTCACCTGAGGGTATTTTTTTCCATTGATTTTTCGGGAGAGTGAAAGAGAAGGAGGGTGGGAGGGAGAAAGAGAGAGAGAGAGAGAGAGAGACATTGATGTGAAAGAGACACATGGATTGGTTGCATCCGTACACACCCCATCCGTAACTGGGTAGAACCTGCAAGCCAGGTATGTGACTGGACCGGGAATCGAACCCTCAACCCTTTGGTACTCATCTGGGCCAGTGCTCTAACCACTGAGCACACCAGCCAGTCGCGCCCCCTCTCCCCCCACCCCGCCCCACCCCACCTTGTGTTTAACTTAAATGGCGCCCACTTGTACATTGTTCTGGAACTTGCTTCCTTTACTTACTCACCCTCATGGTTTTGACCTGTGCATAATATTCCAAAGTGTGCAAACCAGTTTGTTGTTGTTGCTTTTTATCATGTTGGCTATTTATTTTCTTATTTTGTTTTTTAAATATATTTTTATTGAATTCAGAGAGGAAGGGGGAAGGAGAGAGAGATAGGAACATCCATGATGAGAGAGAATTCTTGATCAGCTGCCTCCTGCACGCCCCACACTGGGGATGGAGCCCACAACCCGGGCCTGTGCCCTGACCGGAATCGAACCGTGACCTCCTGGTTCATAGGTGGACGCTCAACCACGGAGCCACACCGGCTGGACTGCAAGCCAGTTTTGAAGGTGACCTGGTGTAACTGCCGTTCCCACTCAGCGGTGGAGTCCTTGTGAGTAACTACGTAAGTCCACGTGGCAGCTCCGACTCTTGCCTGGGAGCCACGGCGGTGATCTGGCAAAAGCCGTTTTCCTGGGACCGCATTGGAATTGATTTTTGTGTGTATGAACCTTGACAGGGCCTCTCTCTTGCCTGCATTAAAGATGAGATTGGTGTCAGGTTAGATGAATAATTCAGAATTGAAAACCACTTTCTTCGCCCGCAGAAGCCCGGCAAGTATAGGAATGGGGAGTGACTGTTCGCGGAGTGAGCTTTCCTGAGCGGGAGACTTCGAGGCCTGGCCCCCTAGCCAGTGGTCGGCAAACTTCAGCTCGAGAGCCACATGCAGCTCTTTGGCCCCTTGAGTGTGGCTCTTCCTAAGCCTTAGGAGGACCCTAATTAAGTTAATAACAATGTACCTACCTATATAGTTTAAGTTTAAAAAATTTGGCTCTCAAAAGAAATGTCAATCGTTGTACGGCTGATATTTGGCTCTGTTGACTAATGAGTTTGCCGACCACTAGACCATCTTCCCCAGGACAGGTTTCCGGGACCCTGGTCTGAGAGGGACCCAGAGGCCGAGGTGGAAAACCCTGGCTTCCATCCATGAGGGCCTTCTCCGCATCAGGCGCCCGGATGAACTCATCCAGTCCTCATAGCAACACAGAGAGGGGACTGTCCTCATATCCCCACTTTACAGGTGAGGAAACTGAGGCATAACCATGTGAAGTAACCTGTTCAGGCTTCTCAGTTAGTGGCAGAGCGGGGATTAAAACCGGGCAGTTGTGCCCAGCCGGCGTGGCTCAGTGATTGAGTGGTGACCTATGACCCAGGAGGTCATGGTTTGATTCCGGGTCTGGGCACACGCCTGGGTTGCAGGCTCGGTTACCAGTAGGGGGTGCGCAGGAGGCAGCCAATCAAGGAGTCTCTCTCATCATCAATGTTTCTATCGCTCTCTCCCTCTCCCTTCCTCTCTCTCAAATCAATAAAAAAAAACAAAACATATTAATAATAATAAAAAAACCTTTCCAGGCTGCTTTAAAAAATAAACAAAAAACTTTCCCAGGAGTCTGTGATGGCTGAAGTATAGCTTATCTTTTTCTTAGTGTTTTTAGTTTTTTTTAGCCATAAAAGTTCCCATCCACATCCACACCACCCATTTCTCGTTCTCCCCGTTCTCCCCCCGCCCCCCACCTACCCTCTTCTCCCTTCCCTCTCTGTCATCAGCTTAATAGGACGCTGGCCGATGGTGGAGCGAGGGTGTGCAGGTTTGCATGGAAATGGTACACCACGCTGCCACATGCTATGATTTGGAAACAGCATGTAATGTTTGCTTTTGAAACCTGACAGGCACCGGCTGTTGAGGGTCCCGTCTCTTGCATCAGCAGACGGTAATATCTGTACCGAAACCCTAGACGGCCTGAACAAAGCAGGCTCTTTACAGCCCCGTCATCTGCTCCTGGAGGATGTCGTGGTGTGGGTGGCTAATCGACACAGAGACTTTTTAAAAAAAAAAATGTTTTTATTGATTTCAGAGAGGAAGGAAGAGGGAGAGAGATAGAAACATCCATGATGAGAGCAGAATCATGGGTTGGCTGCCTCCTGCAAGTCCCTCACTGGGGATGGAGCCCACAACCCAGGCATGTGCCCTTGACTGGAATCGAACCTGGGACCTTTCAGTTCACAGGCTGATGCTCTATCTACTGAGCCAAACCGGCTATGGCGAAAACTAAGAATTTTTTTTAAAACATATTTTATTGATTTTTTACAGAGAGGAAGGGAGAGGGATAGAGAGTTAGAAACATCCATGAGAGAGAAACATCGATCAGCTGCCTCCTGCACACCCCCTACTGGGGATGTGCCCGCAACCAAGGTACATGCCCTTGACTGGAATCAAACCTGGGACCTTTCAGTCCACAGGCTGACACTCTAGCCACTGAGCCAAACTGGTCAGGACAAACTAAGAATTTTTAAATTTAGTTGAGAGACTATAGCTCTGTAAGACAAAGATGTCGTATCTAGACACGGTCCAGATAGGAATACACTATTTTAAGGTTTAACCTCTACAGACTCAAGTGCTGCTTTGGAAGTGAAGTTTTCTTTTGGAGCAGAATTTTAATATTTAATAGGATGACTCCTCTGTAGAGACGGACGTGGAGCGATAGTTCAAGCACTCGGTCCCTCTCATGTTCTGATTCTAAGTTTCCCTTTTGTTGTTGTTGTTCACGGAGACATTCTTAAGGTTACTTTCACGGATGTGATGAACTTGAAGTAGAGGTTCTTCATCTTGGAGATTTTAAAGCGTCTTCTGGTTACAATCCAAGCCCTTGAGGAGGGACTTTGCAGTTTGCTTGCTCTGAGTTAAGTGGGTGAGACAAACAAATCACTTGTCCCGGTAGGAACAGGGAGCCGGAGTCCCAGGGGCTGGGAAAGCTTCAGAGACGTGGCTCGTTTTATAAGAGGCGGCGTGTGGTTGACACCTGTACACTTTTATTCTGGGCATGTCCCAGGGCAGGGAGGGACCCCGGGAACTCACACCCACGGCTCTGTTTCTTCGAGATGTAATTGGCACGTGACCTTATGTCAGCCGCAGGGGCACAGCGTGACGATTTGCCGCGCGTCTGTACCGGGTAATGACCCTCACAATCAGTCTAGCTGACATCCGGGTTCTCTGTGATTGTGGGCACCTCTGAGCAGAAAAAACGGAGGTCTTCTCCGAGTCACAGAGTTCCCAGTGCAGCGCGGGTGCAGGCTGATCATTGGCTGTCTTCATTTTCTTCCAGGTTTTTTTTTTTTTTTTTTTTTTTTTTNTTTTTTTTTTTTTTTTTTTTTTTATACAGAGAGAGAAACATCAGGAGAGAGGAGAGGGTAAATGTTTTTTTGGGGGACAAGAAATCAGAATTACCCATTAAGATGGCAAAGAAGCATTGCTGGCGTGTTGTTCTGCGCTTTTCCTTAAAACCGGCCTCACTGGCCATGGTGTAGGAGTGTTGGCTGCAATGCACTGCACAGGGTGCTTGTGGACGGTTTTGGACACGTTGAAATTTTCCTTGAATTATTTCCCCAGTGCAGGCTCTGCTCATGCTCACTTGGCATCTTAACTGTTTTATGTGATGACTCTGGTTATTTATACTTTTTCATTGCCCCCCCCATCGCGCCCCACCCGCAAATCCCCAGCCACGCCCAGGAGTCTGCCCCCCCAGCCACGCCCACGGAGTCTGTTACCCCCCCGCCACGCCCACGGAGCCTATTCCCCCCAGCCACGCCCACGGAGTCTGTAC